>CM039505.1:39747398-39971349 GCA_022432975.1 Begonia masoniana | reverse complement strand
GATTGTAAATCATGCAAGCGTATGCTAGCATAGAGGATGGAGAGAGGGGATAGAGTTGTGACTTACCCCTAGCCCTGGAACGCCCGATCTGGTGGGACACTGTGAAGACGACCCCGATATTACCGAATTATGGGCTGGGAGAGATTCAGGGAGTTGTTCTATGACAATACTTTAGCCAAACTGTTCTCGAGCGAAGATGGGAGGTTAAAGCAGTTACGACAGACTGGTACTATTTCCGGTACTTTAGAGGTTTGAGGCCCTTTCCGATTCGCCCACACAGGTCAGCGTGAGTTAGGATAAGGGACGGAGATTCTTACCGGGACTTAAACGCCAGGTTTTCGGATGGCCTTACCATATCAGGGTACTAATGTATCCTACGACGAGCTTGTTGCCCAGCACTGATATTGAGGCTGTTGAGTCAGAGTTCACGGACCGAGGGAGCCTTAAGGGCTTCTCCTGAGATTCGACCACAGTCACATGAACAGAGGTTGGCAGCCGAGATCACAGCCTCAGCAGCAGCCGAGGGTGTGAAAGACCCTCTAGAGGGAGGTAAGACGAGAAAGGGGAAGCAAGTGCAGGGTGCTTCTCGTTACGCAGTTTGTCCTAAGTTCAGAGGGAGCCACCTGGCGATGTAGATATGCTTGGGTGTATGGCTACCGATGTGGTGATCCAGGCCATTTTATAAGACATGCCCGAAGCCTGGCAGAGATCATCGGGTAGTGATCAGAGGAGGATTATGCCCCAGATCTTTGCTTTATTGAGCCCGGCGACGTGATGATGAGGCGCACATCCTGCCGTGAATTGCAGGTACTATATTACTTATGGTCGTTGGGGGGCAGTTTTTACTATTGATGGATACGAGTACGCACTCCTTCGTATCGACTGCATGAGGCTAGATTGGGGTAGAGTCCCTGAGCCGTCGAGTCTGATATGCGTGAGTCCCCGTCGGGAGAGCATATGCAGTCGGGCTTAAAACTTCCTCCATGCAATGTCGTCTCAGTGGGGAGTATTACCCTCTATGCACGCCTGATAGTTATGAGCATAGAGCGATACGATCTTATTTGGGATGGACTGGGCTAGCACAGGCACTTCGCCACCATCGACTTTCGCCTCCGGGTTGTGACCTTCCGACCCCCGGATAGAGCTGAGTTCTCTTATCAGGCGATGAGCAGATTGAGTGGATCGCCCATCTCTTATTCTATGAAGGTCAACGAGCAGTTCAAAGGTGCGTGCTCTATTTATATGGCCTCTGTATTTGATTGTCAGTTGCTCAGCGGAGTGAAGTCGAGCGACATTCCTGTTGTCAGAGAGTTCTCTGGCATATTCCTTGATGATCTTCCCGGATTACCGCCGGACCGGGAGATTGAGTTTATTATTGATGTGTATCCGGACACCACGCCGAAGTTCAAAAATCCGTATCGGTTAGCACCAGCCGAGTTGAAAGAGCTGAAGATTCAGCTTGATGAGTTATTGGAGAAGGGTTTCATCCGACCCAGCGTTTCACCCTGGGGTGCGCCCGTTTTGTTTGTCAAGAAGAAAGACGGGGCTCTCAGGATGTGTATCGATTATAGGGAGCTGAATAAGCTCACAGTGAAGAACAAGTATCCACTGCCCAGAATTGATGACTTATTTGATCAGCTTCAAGGTGCCCGAGTATTTTCCAGGATCGACCTGCGCTCGGGTTATTATCAGCTGAAGGTCCGGAGAGATGATATATCAAAGACGGCGTTCCGAACGAGGTATGGGCATTATGAGTTCCTTGTTATGTCTTTTGGGCTCACTAATGCTCCTGCAGCGTTTATGGATCTGATGAACCGTGTCTTCAAAGAGTACTTGGACAAGTTCGTGGTGGTGTTTATTGACGATATCCTGATTACCTCCAAGTCCTAAGGAAGAACACGAGGAGCATCTGAGGATTGTTCTGGGGATCTTATGCGAGCGCCAGCTGTATCCCAAGTTTTCGAAGTGCGAGTTCTGGCTTGACAGAGTGAGCTTCCTTGGCCATATCATATCACAGGACGGAGTTTCTGTGGATCCGAGCAAGATTCAGGTGGTCAGAGATTGGCCACAGCCGAAGAACGTACGTGAGGTGCGTGGGTTTCTCGGATTGGCCGGTTATTATCGGAAGTTTATAGAGGGATTCTCGAAGATCGCACTTCCCCTCACACGATTGACTCGGAAGCACGAGAAGTTTGTATGGTCGGCTCCTTCTGATGATAGTTTTATGGAGTTGAAGCAGAGATTGACCACCGCTCCAGTACTGGCACTACCAGCTGAAGGTGTCAGATTCAGTGTTTATTGTGATGCATCTGGAGTGGGACTCGGTTGTGTACTGATGCAAGAGGGGAGAGTTATTTCTTATGCTTCTCGGCAGTTGAAGCCGTACGAGCAGAACTACCCTACGCATGACCTTGAGTTGGCAGCTGTGGTCTTCGCACTGAAGATATGGAGGCATTATCTGTATGGGCAGCAGTGCGAGGTATTCTCAGACCACAAGAGCTTGAAATACTTGTTTACGCAGAAGGAGCTGAACATGCGACAGAGGCGATGGCTTGAGTTTGTCAAGGATTACGATTTTGATATCAAGTACCATCCGGAAAGGCGAACAAGGTTGCTGATGCCTTGAGTAGAGTGCCTTCTGCGATTCAGCCTTCACTTGCAGCTATGTCAGTTACGCTGCGATCTGAGATTCAGAGGTTCGACGTAGAGATTGTGGCTGAGTTATCCAGTATTCTCGCCAATATTTCTATCAGACCGACTATCCTGGATCGTATACGTGAGGCTCAGCAGAGCGATTCGGAGTGTATGGAGCTTCGATCTAGTATGACCTGGGGAGACTCGTCGGATTTTCATCTATCAGAGGATGGCATTCTGAGGTTTAGGCACAGGTGGTACGTGCCTAACGACGAGGGCCTGAAGCAGGAGATTTTGACTGAGGCACATTCTTCTGCATACTCTGTGCACCCGGGAAGTACTAAAATGTACCGGGATTTGAAGCAACATTTCTGGTGGCCGGGCATGAAAAGAGAGGTTGCCAGGTATGTTGAGACTTGCTTAGTATGTCAGCAGGTTAAGGCCGAACATCAGAGACCGGCCGGAACATTATTACCACTGCCGATTCCGGAGTGGAAGTGGGAGCAGATATCTATGGATTTTGTTGTGGGGCTCCCGAGGACTACGAGAGGCCATGATGGCATATGGGTTATTGTGGACCGATTGACGAAGTCGGCTCACTTCTTGCTAGTGAAGATGGCATCGTCTATGGATCAGCTTGCCGAGCTCTATGTGCAGGAGATTGTTAGATTGCACGGAGTTCCAGTTTCTATTGTTTCTGACAGAGATCCTAGATTCACGTCGAAGTTCTGGAAGAGCTTACACAAAGCTATGGGGACTCAGCTTAATTTCAGCACTGCATTTCATCCTCAGACTGATGGACAGACAGAGAGGACCAATCAGATTCTTGAGGATATGCTCAGAGCATGTGTGCTGGAGTTTCAGGGATCGTGGAGCAGGTATTTGCCACTGATCGAGTTCTCGTATAATAACAGCTTTCAGGCTACTATTGCATGGCGCCGTATGAGGCCTTATATGGTCGGAAGTGTAGATCTCCGTTATACTGGGACGAGGTTGGCGAGGCCAGCATCGTAGGTCCTGAGATTCTACAGCAGACGGCAGAGAAGATTGCCATTATCCGACAGCGCATTGAGGTAGCTCAGAGCAGACAGAAGAGCTATGCTGACACTAGACGGAGAGAGCTAGAGTTCGAGGAAGGTGATAAGGTGTACCTCAAAGTTTCTCCGTTCAAGGGCATTGCGAGATTTGGAAGGAGGGGTAAGCTAAACCCTCGTTATGTGGGGCCCTTTCCTATTCTGAAGAGGGTCTGGAAGCTGGCGTATAGACTGCGGCTTCCAGCTTCTATGGAGGGTATCCACGACGTATTTCATGTGTCTATGCTTCGGAAGTGCTTGCGCGATCCGTCGCATATCGTGGAGGCTACAGAGATCGAGGTACAGCCTACCTTGAGCTATGAGGTGAGGCCGGTACGTATTTTGGAGTATTCCATCAAGGTTTTGCGCAACAAGGAAATTCCGCTAGTTAAAGTTCTATGGCGGAATCATGAGGTGGAAGAAGCGACGTGGGAACGACAGCAGGATATGATGGTTAAGTATCCTGGTTTGTTTGTATGATTTAATTTTGTGGACAAAATTCTGAATAAGGAGGGTAGAATGTAATATCCGGCTTGTACGGATTTTTGGATATATTATATCATATTCATATTTTGTTATATAATGGCATTTTTGTAAATATGTCAAATCAGGTCCGATTTACGAAAAGAAAGCGTCATTACGATCTAAATGGCTAATTGGAATTTTAAGGAAAGTTTGGAAATTTTCGGGATAGTAACACTACATTCCGAGTAATTATGTCTATCGTAAAGTAAATGACGTTTTAGTAAAAATAGTAAACGAGGTCCAAATTGCGAACGGACAGTTTTGTTAAATCCCAAATAATGAATAGGAGTTATTGGCAAACTATGGAGTTTTCGAGAATTCAACTCGTTGGACGATTAACGAACCGAAGTACGAAATCAATATAAAAGCTATAGAAGGGTAAAATTGTCATTTAGCATTGAAATTATTATTTTTCTATTTAAAACAAAACTCCTTCAATCACAGAACACTTGTTCTGCGATTTCAAATTCTATTTTTTTTTCCAGAGAGAGTTTCTCTCACGAACCCTCACAGCCGCGCGACGCTCTCCTTCAATCCGACCCCCGTTTCTCCTTCGTTCTTCGTGGTTTCTCCTCCTCTCGCTATCCTAGGTATGCACCTACAATCTTAGGGCTTTTATTTCGAGGTTTACGACGTTCTAGATAATTAGGGTTTCGGTTATTATTCGTTAAAAACGCGAATTAGGGCTCGTAATTAATAGGTTAGCCGTGATTAGGTATATATTGGACATATTGAGCGTTCCGGGACGAATCTAATTCAATTTGTGAAAAAGTTTAAAATTCGAGAATTTCGAGTTTTCGAGGAATTTCGTGAATCGAGAATTGAAGTGTCGAGCGTAAATTGCTCAAATAAATAGCTCGATAAATTGGATTAGAACTTTAAGAAGTTTCCGTAGTTTAGGTTTTGTTGAATTTGAACGTTTAGGAGTTTAAATGCGTTTTGACGGTAAACGTTCTAAATTGATTAGGTAATCAGTGCTCGTGGACGAAGTTTGGATTGCAGCGTGCACGAGGTAAGTTCTCGTGATTCCTTTCCGGCCGATTGGCCTACACCGTGCTTCGAAGTCGTTTTCGAGGATTTTGATGACGCGCTAGTTTATATTGCTTCGGTTGGGTAGTTAGGTTTAATTGTTTCGTAGGTTAGGTTTCCTTTTACAGTCTTGATGGTACGTATGCTGAGTATTTAAATTATGTTATGAATTGTTCATGCATCACGTGTTTTAAAAGAAAAGCATGAAAATGAATTTCCGCACGATGTTTTTAACTTGGCGATGTGGCCTGGAGAGGGGCAGGACCTACTGTGGAGGCCGATTACGGGCTGGTCAAAGTACCACATCTATTATGTACTCACAATGTGGCCTGGAGAGGGGCGGGACCTACTGTGGAGGCCGACTATGGGCTGGTCACAGTACCACATTTATTATGCACTCATACGATGGTCATGCGAGGTGGGGCTCAGGCACGGCTGTACGTGTTGTAAGCGTGTACCCCCCCTCTTCTAACTGGAAAGAGTAGTCCGCCCGCTGGATGTGCTCTCTCTAGTTAGGAGGATTAGATCTCGGTGATCCCTAATGAATAAGTAAAGAAAATGCTGCATGATTTCTGAACTCACACGCATAGCATAGCATGTAGTTGCATTTACTAGAGTTTACTGAGATTTTTATCTCATAGTGTGTTATGTATGGTGTAGGTGACTTAGACATCGAGGTACCAGGTGAGGACGATGTCCCTCCACCTGAGGCATGAGTCCAGTTGATCGAGGGTGGCTGCGGTGGTGTGCTGGCGCAGTCGAGGCTTCACCGACCCGTGGGGAGTATGTATAGATTTTGAGGGTCTTTTTGGGGGTATTTTGGGGATAATTGATAGATTATTTATAGGATGTTTATCGTTTTGAAATTTTGGAACTGTTTGGGTTTAATTGTATTTAACGTTATATAGATATGTTTTGATTTAACTGTATTTAAACGTTATGAAAATGTTTTGAAATGTTTTAGGTTGTTACGGATTAGCCCGAGTTTTAGATATATCCACGCAGTTGGATTTCGCAAAGTCCGCTGTGAATTGGCGGAATTTAGAATATATTTTGATTGAGTTAGGTTCATAAAAATCGGATAAATGTTGAAGTGTTTAGGGTTATAGAAGTGGTGAAGTTGCTCTCTGGAATCACGTTCCAGAGAGGTGAAATTGATGAAGTGTTGAAGGAGTAGTGTTGAAGTGAAGTAGAGATCGCTGCATTTGTAGGCAGCGATCGATCTCTGCTGCAGAGCAGAGATCGATCGCCGCCCTTGCAAGCAGCGATCGATCTCTGCTGCAGCAGAGATCGATCTCTGCTGCTTGCATGAAGCAGCTGCAGCGATCGATCTCTGCAGCTGCAGAGATCGATCGCTGGCTTAATACAGCGATCGATCTCTGCAGTTGCAGAGATCGATCGCCGCCCTCATTTGTCCAGGCGGACCATTTTGCCCTCCCAACTTTCTGAATAAGTTTTAATAATTTTTATTAAAGTTTTAAGTTTTTATTAAATGGTTTTATAATGGTTTTAAATGATTTTGAGTTCCGATTTTAATTACGATTTCGATTCCGATTTCGATTTCGGTTTAGTTCCGCCTAGAGTTTAATTAAAGATATTGGGATAAAAAAAAAATATTACGGGAAATACGGGTACAGTATTAGGGTCGTTACATCAATACACGTCGTTCTCGTCACTTGAAGTTAAAACCATGAATGTGAAATGGATAACTTAGGTTCTAACCACAAGTCATTTAACACTCAAGCTCATTTGCTTGATACGTTCAAATCTTTTGGAATAAATCGATTGAAGTGATGTTTCCTATACTTCATCAAACGCATTACTAAGTCTTAATTACGCGTCGATGAAGGTTATTGGATCTATAGTACACGTCATTCTCGCCACTTCAAGTTAAAACCTTGAATGTGAAATGGATAGCTTTGTTTCTAAACACAAATCATGTAACACTAAACCTCATTTGCTTGAAACGTTCAGTTCTTTTAGAACAAATCGATTAAAATGAAGTCTCTTATACTGCATCAAACGCATTACTAAGTCTTAATTACGCGTCGATGAAGGTTATTGGGTCCTCAATACACGTCGTTCTCGTCACTTCAAGTTAAAACCTTAAATGTGAAATGGATAACTTAGGTTCTAACCACAAGTCATGTAACACTCAACCTCATTTGCTTGATACGTTCAGTTCTTTTGGAACAAATTGATTGAAGTGAACTTTTTTATACTTCATCAAACACATTACTAAGTCTTAATTACGCGTCGACGAAGGTTATTGGGTTCACAGTACACGTCGTTCTCGTCAATTCAAGTTAAAACCTTGAATGTGAATTGGATAACTTAGGTTCTAACCACAAGTCATGTAACACTCAACCTCATTTGCTTGATACGTTCAGTTCTTTTGGAACAAATCGATTGAAGTGAAGTTTCTTATACTTCATCAAACGCATTACTAAATCTTAATTACGCGTCGATAAAGGTTATTGGTTCCACAGTATACGTCGTTCTCGTCACTTCAAGTTAAAACCTTGAATGTGAATTGGATAATTTAGGTTCTAACCACAAGTTATAAAACACTCAACCTCCATTTCGTGAAACGTTCAGTTTTTTTGGAAAAATCGATTGAAGTGAAGTCTCTTATACTTCATCAAACGCATTACTAAGTCTTAATTACACGTTGAGGAAGGTTATTGGGTCTTCAAAACACATCAGTCTCGTTATTTCAAGTTAAAACCTTGAATGTGAAATGGATAACTTAGGTTCTAACCACAAGTCATGTAACACACAACCTCATTTCCTTGATACGTTCAGTTCTTTTGGAACAAATCGATTAAAGTGAAGTCTCTTTTACTTCATCAAACACATTACTAAGTCTTAATTACGCGTCGTTGAAGGTTATTGGGTCCTCAATACATGTCGTTCTCGTAATTTCTAGTTAAAACCTTGAATGTGAAATGGATAACTTAGGTTCTAACCACAACTCATGTAACCTTCAAACTCATTTGCTTGATACGTTTAGACCTTTTGGAACAAATCCATTGAAGTGAAGTCTCTTATACTTCATCAAACGCATTACTAAGTCTTAATTACGCGTCGATGAAGTTTTTTGTGTCCTCAATACACGTCGTTCTCGTCACTTCAAGTTAAAACCTTGAATGTGAATTGGATAACTTAGGTTTTAACCACAAGTGATGTAACACTTAACCTCATTTGCTTGATACGTTCAGTTCTTTTGGAACAAATCGATTGAAGTGAAGTCTCTTATACTTCATCAAACGCATTACTAAGTCTTAATTATGCATTGTTGAAGGTTATTGGGTCCTCAATACACGTCATTCTTGTCACATCAAGTTAAATCCTTGAATGTGAAATGGATAACTTAGGTTCTAACCACAAGTCATGTAACACACAACCTCATTTCCTTGATACGTTCAGTTCTTTTGTAACAAATCGATTAAAGTGAAGTCTCTTTTAATTCATCAAACGCATTACTAAGTCTTAATTACGGGTCGTTGAAGGTTATTGGGTCCTCAATACATGTCGTTCTCGTAATTTCTAGTTAAAACCTTGAATGTGAAATGGATAACTTAGGTTCTAACCACAACTCATGTAACCCTCAACCTCATTTGCTTGATACGTTTAGATCTTTTGGAACAAATCCATTGAAGTGAAGTCTCTTATACTTCATCAAACGCATTATTAAGTCTTAATTACGCATTGTTGAAGGTTATTGGGTCCTCAATACACGTCATTCTCGTCACATCAAGTTAAATCCTTGAATATGAAATGGATAACTTTGGTTCTAACCACAAGTCATGTAACACTCAACCTCATTTGCATGATACGTTCAGTTCTTTTAGAACAAATCGATTGAAGTGAAGTCTCTTATACTTCATCAAACGGATTACTAAGTCTTAATTACGCGTCGCTGAAGGTTATTGGGTCCACAATACACGTCGTTCTTGTCACTTTAAGTTAAAACCTTGAATGTGAAATGGATAACTTAAGTTCTAACCACAAATCATGTAACACTCAACCTCATTTGCTTGATACGTTTAGTTCTTTTGGAACAAATCGATTGAAGTGAACTCATTTATACTTCATCAAACGCATTACTAAGTCTTAATTACGCGTCGATGAAGGTTATTGGGTCTACAGTACATTTCATTCTCGTCACTTCAAGTTAAAAACTTGAACGTGAATTGGATAACTTAGGTTTTAACCACAAGTCATGTAACACTCAACCTCATTTGCTTGATACATTCAAATCTTTTGGAACAAATCGATTGAAGCGAAGTCTCTTATACTTCATCAAACGCATTACTAAGTCTGAATTATGCGTCGATGAAGGTTATTGTGTCCTCAATACACGTCGTTCTTGTCACTTCAAGTTAAAACCTTGAATGTGAAATGGATAATTTAGTTTCTAACCACAAGTCATGTAACACTTAACCTCCATTTCTTGAAACGTTCAGTTCTTTTGGAACAAATCGATTGAAGTAAAGTCTCTTATACTTCATCAAACACATTACTAAGTCTTAATTACGCGTCAATGAAGGATATTGGGTCCTCATTACACGTCGTTCTCGTCACATCAAGTTAAATCCTTGAATGTGAAATGGATAACATAGTTTCTAACCACAAGTCATGTAACACTCAACCTCATTTGCTTGACATGTTCAAATCTTTTGGAACAAATCGATTGAAGTAAAGTCTTTTATACTTCAACAAACGCATTACTAAGTCTTAATTACGCGTCGATGAACGTTATTGGGTCCTCAATACACGTCGTTCTCGCCACTTCAAGTTAAAATCTTGAATGTGAAATGGATTACGTAGGTTCTAACCACAAATCATGTAACACTCAACCTCATTTGCTTGATACGTTAAGTATTTTAGAACAATCGATTGAAGTGAAGTCGCTTATACTTCATCAACGGATTACTAAGTCCCTTAATTACGCGTCGCTGAAGGTTATTGGGTCCACAGTACCGTCGTTCTTGTCACTTCAAGTTAAACCTTGATGTGAAAATGGATAACTTAAATTTCTAACCACAATCATATAACACTCAACCTCATTTTGCTTGATACGTTTAGTTCTTTTGGAACAAATCGATTGAAGTGAACTCATTTATACTTCATCAAACGCATTACTAAGTCTTAATTACGCGTCGATGAAAGTTATTAGGTCTACAGTACATTTCATTCTCGTCACTTCAAGTTAAAAACTTGAATGTGAATTGGATAACTTAGGTTTTAACCACAAGTCATGTAACACTCAACCTCATTTGCTTGAATCGTTCATATCTTTTGGAGCAAATCGATTGAAGTAAAGTCTCTTATACTTCATCAAACGCATTACTAAGTCTTAATTACGCGTCGATGAAGGTTATTGGGTCCTCAATACACGTCGTTCTTGTCACTTCAAGTTAAAACCTTGAATGGGAAATGGATAATTTAGGTTCTAACCACAAGTCATGTAACACTCAACCTCCATTTGCTTGAAACGTTCAGTTCTTTGGAACAAATCGATTGAAGGCAAAGTCTCTTATACTACATCAAACGCATTACTAAGTCTTAATTACGCGTCGAATGAAGGATATTGGGTCCTCAATACACGTCGTTCTCGTCACATTCAAGTTAAAATTCTTGAATGTGAAATGGATAACTTAGGTTCTAACCACAAGTCATGTAACACTCAACCTCATTTGCTTGATACGTTCAGAATTTTTGGAACAAATCGATTGAAGTGAATTCTCTTATACTTCATCAAACACATTACTATGTCTTAATTACGCAGTCGATGAAGTTTATTGGGTCCTACAGTAACAGTCGTTCTCGTGACTTCAAGTTAAAACCTTGAATTTGAAGTGGATAATTAAGATTCTAACCACAAGTCATGTAACACTCAACCTCCTTTTCTTGAAACGTTCAGTTCTTGGAACAAATCGATTGAAGTAAAGTCTCTTATATTTCATCAAACGCATTACTAAGTCTTAATTACGCGTCGATGAAGGATATTAGGTCCTCAGTACACGTCGTTCTCGTCACTTCAAATTAAAAGCTTGAATGTGAAAGGATAACTTAAATTAAAACCATAAGTCATGAACACTCAACCTCATTTGCTTGATACGTTTACAATTTTTGGAACAAATCGATTGAAGTGAAGTCTCTTATACTTCATCAAATGCATTACTAAGTCTTAATTACGCGTCGATGAAGGATATTGGGTCCTCAATACACGTCGTTCTCGTGACTTCAAATTAAAATCTTGAATGTAAAATGGATAACTTAAATTCTAAGCACAAGTCATGAACACTCAACCGCATTTGCTTGATACGTTCAGAATTTCTGGAACAAATCGATTGAAGTGAAGTCTCTTACACTTCATCAAACGCATTACTAAGTCTTAATTACACGTCGATGAAGGTTATTGGGTCAGCAGTACACGTCATTCTCGTCACTTCAAGTTAAAACCTTGAATGTGAATTAGATAACTTAGGTTTTAACCACAAGTGATGTAACACTCAACCTCATTTGCTTGATACGTTCAGTTCTTTTGGAACAAATCGATTGAAGTGAAGTCTCTTATACTTCATCAAACGCATTACTAAGTCTTAATTACGCATCGTTGAAGGTTATTGGGTCCTCAATACACGTCGTTCTCGTCACATCAAGTTAAATCCTTGGATACGATATGGATAACTTAGGTTCTAACCACAAGTCATGTAACAATCAACCTCATTTGGTTGACACGTTCAAATCTTTTGGAACAAATCGATTGAAGTAAAGTCTCTTATACTTCAACAAACGCATTACTAAGTTTTAATTATGCGTCGATGAAGGTTATTGGGTCCTCAATACACGTCGTTCTCGCCACTTCAAGTTAAAATCTTGAATGTGAATTTGATAACTTAGGTTCTAACCACAAGTCATGTAACACTCAACCTCATTTGCTTGATACGTTCAATTCTTTTGGAACAAATCGATTGAAGTAAAGTCTCTTATACTTCATCAAACGCATTACTAAGTCTTAATTACGCGTCGCTGAAGGTTATTGGGTCCTCATACACGTCGTTCTCGTCACTTCAAGTTAAAATCTTGAATGTGAAATGGATAACTTAGGTTCTAACCACAATCATGTAACACTCAACCTCATTTGCTTGATACGTTCAGTTCTTTTGGAACAAATCGATTGAAGTGAAGTCTCTTATACTTCATCAAACGGCATTACTAAGTCTTAATTACGCGTCGATGAAGGTTATTGGGTCCTACAATACACGTCGTCTCGTCACTTCAAGTTAAAACCTTGAATGTGAAATGGATAACTTAAGGTTCTAACCACAATCATGTAACACTCAACCTCATTTGCTTGATACGTTCAGTTCTTTTGGAACAAATCGATTGAAGTGAAGTCTCTTATACTTCATCAAACGCATTACTAAGTCTTAATTACGCATCGATGAAGGTTATTGGGTCCTACAGTACACGTCGTTCTCGTCACTTCAAGTTAAAACCTTGAATGTGCAATGGATAACTTAGGTTCTAACCACAAGTCATGTACACTCAACCTCATTTGCTTGATACGTTCAGTTCTTTGGAACAAATCGATTGAAGTAAAGTCTCTTATACTTCATCAAACGCATTACTAAGTCTTAATTACGCAGTCGATGAAGGTTATTGGTCCACAGTACACGTCGTTCTCGTCACTTCAAGTTAAAACCTTGAATGTGAAATGGATAACTTAGGTTATAACCACAAAGTCATGTACACTCAACCTCATTTGCTTGATACGTTCAGTTCTTTTGGAACAAATCGATTGAAGTGAAGTCTCTTTATACTTCATCAAACGCATTACTAAGTCTTAATTACGCGTCGATGAAGGTTATTGGGTCCACATACACGTCGTTCTCGTCACTTCAAGTTAAAACCTTGAATGTGAATGGATAACTTAGTTTCTAACCACAAGTCATGTAACACTCAACCTCATTTGCTTGATACGTTCAGTTCTTTTGGAACAAATCGATTGAAGTGAAGTCTTCTTATACTTCATCAACCGCATTACTAAGTCTTAATTACGCGTCGATGAAGGTATTGAGTCCTACAGTACACGTCGTTCTCGTCACTTCAAGTTAAAACCTTGAATGTGAATTGGATAACTATGTTACTAACCACAAGTCATGTAACTACTCAACCTCATTTGCTTGAATCGTTCAATTCTTTTGGAACAAATCGATTGAAGTGAAGTTTCTTATACTTCATCAAACGCATTACTAAGTCTTAATTACGCGTCGATGAAGGTTATTGGGTCATCAGTACACGTCGTTCTCGTCACTTCAAGTTAAAACCTTGAATGTGAAATGGATAACTTAGTTCTAACCACAATTCATGTCAACACTCAACCTCATTTGCTTGATACGTTCAGTTCTTTTGGAACAAATCGATTGAAGTGAAGTCTCTTATACTTCATCAAACGCATTAATAAGTCTTAATTACGCGTCGATGAAGGTTATTGGGTCCACAGTACACTCGTTCTCGACCACTTCAAGTTAAAACCTTGAATGTGAAATGGATAACTTAGGTTTAACCACAAATCATGTAACACTCAACCTCATTTGCTTGATACGTTCAGTTCTTTTGGAACAAATCGATTGAAGTGAACTTTTTATACTTCATCAAACGCATTACTAAGTCTCAATTACGCGTCGATGAAGGTTATTGGGTCTCACAGTACACGTCGTTCTCGTCACTTCAAGTTAAAACCTTGAATGTGAAATGGATAACTTAGGTTTTAACCACAAGTCATGTAACACTCAACCTCATTTGCTTGAATCGTTCATATCTTTTGGAGCAAATCGATTGAAGTAAAGTCTCTTATACTTCATCAAACGCATTACTAAGTCTTAATTACGCGTCGATGAAGGTTATTGGGTCCTCAATACACGTCGTTCTTGTCACTTCAAGTTAAAACCTTGAATGGGAAATGGATAATTTAGGTTCTAACCACAAGTCATGTAACACTCAACCTCCATTTCTTGAAACGTTCAGTTCTTTTGGAACAAATCGATTGAAGCAAAGTCTCTTATACTACCTCAAACGCATTACTAAGTCTTAATTACGCGTCAATGAAGGATATTGGGTCCTCAATACACGTCGTTCTCGTCACATCAAGTTAAATTCTTGAATGTGAAATGGATAACTTAGGTTCTAACCACAAGTCATGTAACACTCAACCTCATTTGCTTGATACGTTCAGAATTTTTGGAACAAATCGATTGAAGTGAATTCTCTTATACTTCATCAAACACATTACTATGTCTTAATTACGCATCGATGAAATTTTTTGGGTCCTCAATAAACATCGTTCTCGTGACTTCAAGTTAAAACCTTGAATTTGAAGTGGATAATTAAGATTCTAACCACAAGTCATGTAACACTCAACCTCCTTTTCTTGAAACGTTCAGTTCTTGGAACAAATCGATTGAAGTAAAGTCTCTTATATTTCATCAAACGCATTACTAAGTCTTAATTACGCGTCGATGAAGGATATTAGGTCCTCAGTACACGTCGTTCTCGTCACTTCAAATTAAAAGCTTGAATGTGAAAGGATAACTTAAATTAAAACCATAAGTCATGAACACTCAACCTCATTTGCTTGATACGTTTACAATTTTTGGAACAAATCGATTGAAGTGAAGTCTCTTATACTTCATCAAATGCATTACTAAGTCTTAATTACGCGTCGATGAAGGATATTGGGTCCTCAATACACGTCGTTCTCGTGACTTCAATTTAAAATCCTTGAATGTAAATGGATAACTTAATTCTAAGCACAAGTCATGAACACTCAACGCATTTGCTTGATACGTTCAGTTCTTTTGGAACAAATCGATTGAAGTGAAGTCTCTTATACTTCATCAAACGCATTACTAAGTCTTAATTACGCATCGATGAAGGTTATTGGGTCCGCAAGTACACGTCGTTCTCGTCACTTCAAGTTAAATCCTTGGATATGGATATGGATAACTTAGGTTCTAACCACAAGTCATGTAACACTCAACCTCATTTGGCTTGACCGTTCAATTCTTTTGGAACAAATCGATTGAAGTAAGTCTCTTATACTTCAATCAACGCATTACTAAGTTCTTAATTACGCAGTCGATTGAAGGTTATTGGGTCCTCAATACACGTCGTTCTCGCCACTTCAAGTTAAAATCTTGTAATGTGAATTGATAACTTAGGTTCTAACCCACAAATCATGTAACACTCAACCTATTTGCTTGATACGTTCAAGTTCTTTTAGAACAAATCGATTGAAGTAAAGTCTCTTATACTTCAACAAACGCATTACTAAGTTTTAATTATGCGTCGATGAAGGTTATTGGGTCCTCAATACACGTCGTTCTCGCCACTTCAAGTTAAAATCTTTAATGTGAAATTGATAACTTAGGTTCTAACCACAAATCATGTAACACTCAACCTTATTTGCTTGATACGTTCAGTTCTTTTAGAACAAATCGATTGAAGTGAAGTCTCTTATACTTCATCAAACGGATTACTAAGTCTTAATTTGCGTCGCTGAAGGTTATTGGGTCCACAGTACACGTCGTTCTTGTCACTTCAAGTTAAAACCTTGAATGTGAAATGGATAACTTAAGTTCTAACCACAAATCATGGAACACTCAACCTCATTTGCTTGATACGTTTAGTTCTTTTGGAATTAATCGATTGGAGTGAACTCATTTATACTTCATCAAACGCATTACTAAGTCTTAATTACGCGTCGATGATGGTTATTGGGTCTACAGTACACGTCGATCTCGTCACTTCAAGTTAAAACCTTGAATGTGAATTGGATAACTTATGTACTAACCACAAGTCATGTCACACTCAACGTCATTTGCTTGATACGTTCATTTCTTTTGGAAGAAATCGATTGAAGTAAAGTCTCTTGTACTTCATCAAACGCATTAATAAGTCTTAATTACGAGTCGATGAAGGTTATTGGGTCCACAGTACACATCGTTCTCGCCACTTCAAGTTAAAACCTTGAATGTGAAATGGATAACTTCGGTTATAACCACAAATCATGTAACACTCAACCACATTTGCTTGATACGTTCAGTTCTTTTGGAACAAATCGATTGAAGTGAACTTTTTTATACTTCATCAAACGCATTACTAAGTCTTAATTACGCGTCGATGAAGGTTATTGGGTCCACAGTACACGTCGTTCTCGTCAATTCAAGTTAAAACCTTGAATGTGAATTGGATAACTTAGGTTCTAACCACAAGTCATGTAACACTCAACCTCATTTGCTTGATACGTTCTGTTGTTTTGGAACAAATCGATTGAAGTGAAGTTTCTTATACTTTATCAACCGCATTACTAAGTCATAATTACGCGTCGATGAAGGTTATTGAGTCTACAGTACCCGTCGTTCTCGTCACTTCAAGTTAAAACCTTGAATGTGAATTGGATAACTTATGTACTAACCACAAGTCATGTATTACTCAACCTCATTTGCTTGATACGTTCAGTTCTTTTGGAACAAATCGATTGAAGTGAAGTTTCTTATACTTCATCAAACGCATTACTAAGTCTTAATTACGCGTCGATGAAGGTTATTGGGTCAGCAGTACACGTCGTTCTCGTCACTTCAAGTTAAAACCTTGAATGTACAATGGATAACTTAGGTTCTAACCACATGTCATGTCACACTCAACCTCATTTGCTTGATACGTTCATTTCTTTTGGAAGAAATCGATTGAAGTGAAGTCTCTTATACTTCATCAAACGCATTAATAAGTCTTAATTACGGGTCGATGAAGGTTATTGGGTCCACAGTACACATCGTTCTCACCACTTCAAGTTAAAACCTTGAATGTGAAATGGATAACTTAGGTTATAACCACAAATCATGTAACACTCAACCTCATTTGCTTGATACGTTCAGTTCTTTTGGAACAAATCGATTGAAGTGAACTTTTTTATACTTCATCAAACGCATTACTAAGTCTCAATTACGTGTCGATGAAGGTTATTGGGTCCACAGTACACGTCGTTCTCGCCACTTCAAGTTAAAACCTTGAATATGAAATGGATAACTTATGTTCTAACCACAAGTCATGTAACACTCAACCTCATTTGCTTGATACGTTCAAACCTTTTAGAACAAATCGATTTAAGTGAAGTTTCTTATACTTCATCAATCGCATTACTAAGTCTTAATTACGCGTCGATGGAGGTTATTGGGTCCACAGTACACGTCGTTCTCGCCACTTCAAGTTAAAACCTTGAATGTGAAATGGATAACTTAAGTTCTAACCACAAGTCATGTAACACTCAACCTCCTTTTCTTGAAACGTTAAGTTCTTTTGGAACAAATCGATTGAAGTAAATTCTCTTATACTTCATCAAACGCATTACTAAGTCTTAATTACGCGCCGATGAAGGATATTGGGTCTTCAATACACGTCGTTCTCGTCACTTCAAGTTAAAACCTTGAATGTGAAATGGATAACTTAGGTTCTCACCACAAGTCATGTAACACTCAACCTCCTTTTCTTGATACGTTCAGTTCTTTTAGAACAAATCGATTGAAGTGAAGTCTCTTATACTTCATTAAATGCATTACTAAGTGATGTGGCGAAGGATGGCATTGAAGATGAATTAGGCCAAGAAGAATACTTAATGGAACTTAAAATACCAAATGGACCTATCACTGGAGCTCGGGCCAAGAAGCTTCACGAAGAAGTCCAAAATAACTTATTTCAAGAACCTAGACCACTGGAAGAAATGGGCTTTAAAGTTGTTAATGTGTTACAAATACAAATGGAGTTTGATTAGGCCCAAAGGATCAAAAATTCAGCAAAGAAGGCTCTAGAAAGTGGAATTTTGAAGTGACATCCACTAAGCATTTAATATGGGCATAGAGAAGGCCAAAAGATGTTTTGATGGTTTCCAAGAAGGCTGAACCTAGACCATATTAGCAGCAAAGTTCTTTCTCATGTTTTCAAGGCTATTTAATGCCTATTCTAGACTATTCTTGTAAGCCTATAAATACTTGGGAGTTCTTCATTGTAAGACACACTAGAATGAGAATTATCTTGTGAGAATTTCCTCCAAACTGTTCTTCTGTAGAACTTGCGGAAATTTCAAGTGCAACCACTTGATTTCCAACCCTTATAATATTTGTTTCTTGCTCTTTCATAGCAACGGGGTCAATATTCCTTTCTTGATACTATTGGTTTCTGGTTGTCATATAACCACGGGGTCATTACTCACTAAACTTTGAAACTGTTATTGGGCGATCCTGAAGTTGATTCCATCTATTGACGTTGGGTCTCACAACAAGTTTGTTGAGGTTTGCATCATTTGGTATCAGGGCCTAGACATCCAATTGAGGTTTTGTTTATCGTCTAGTACTTACTATCTTTTATTTCAATTTGCTCTTTGTTGTTGATCCATAGTTTCATATCTTTATTCTTGCTCCCATTCATAGTTTATCAAAAAAAAAAAAGAGAAAAAAAAGAGAAAAAAAAAGGACAAAAAAAAAAGGGGAACAAAGAATTTTCTTTATTCTGTTATCAAATACTTGTTTGTTTCAAACTCCGTGGTATCTATCTTATTGTGACCATATTTCTTCCATTCCTTCTTTTATTTTACGCCCCATTGCTTTCGTCTTTACTAAGAAATCTATATTTTAAGTACGTTGGTTTTCATTTGTTTTGCTTTGATATTTACCTTGCTTAGTTTTCTCAAGAACTTTGAGGAAGAAAGTGAGTGGTAAAAGGCAAGAGTTGGAGAGCTTATTAGAGTGTAAAAGCCAAAATCTCTGTGAGTAAACACGAGTGCTCGAGAACCATATTTGAGTGTATACACGTGAGGGAGAGGTGAGGTCCTTTTCTTTACACTTTTACACAGATTCTACAGCATGTCTGAAAGAGAAGGTGAAGCAACGCCAATGGATAGCAATTTGGTCATCCAAGCCATGCAGCAACAATTCCAGAGGATGAACGTCCAATTTGAAGAGATTCGAGATCGATTGGATCGTAGTGATGAATGCATTAATCAAATTCAACAAGGTACCATGCCCCAAGAAAGACAGCCAACTAGACGACCCTTCTTTACTGCAGTTAATCCCATGGGCGATTATGGTGAAGAGTATGAGGATTTTGACGAAGTAGCCTCCATAAGAAGAGAAAGAGATCATAGGCCAAGACAAAGACGTCAATACCGAGAAAGAAATTTTACCGACAACAACACAAGTGCGATTAAACTTTCTATCCCATCATTTCAAGGTAAAAATGACCCTAACGCTTACATTGAATGGGAACGAAAGGTTGAACTAGTTTTTGATTGCCATAACTATTCGGAGGAAAAAAAAGTTAAACTTGCAGCTGTTTCTTTCACTGATTACGCAATTGCTTGGTGGGACCAAGTGCTCCTAACCAAACGAAGAAATAGAGAAATTCCAATCGATAATTGGGAAGTCATGAAAGCTGTCATGAGACGAAGGTTTGTTCCTTCACATTATTATAGAGATTTACACTTAAAATTGCAAAGCCTTAAACAGGGTTCAAAATCTGTTGAAGAGTACAATAAGGAGATGGAAATATCCATTATTCGTGCCAATGTTGAGGAAGATCGAGAAGCAACCATGGCTCGGTTCATTTGTGGTCTCAATCGTGAAATTGCAAATATTGTAGAATTGCAGCACTACGTGGAACTTGAAGAGGTTGTCCACATGGCCATGAAGGTTGAAAGGCAGCTCAAAAGAGGAGAAAGATCAACCTTCAAGCAAGAAACTTTTACTTCTTTGAGTGGGAAGTCAAAATGGAACTCTACTCTAAGGCAAGAAGAGCAGTCGACTTCCAAGCCAAAAGATGAAAAAGTGATGGCCAAGCAGGTTGAAAAAGGTACGAGTTATACCCCAACCCAGAGAAATCGAGATATAAAGTGTTTTAAATGTCATGGAATTGGTCATATTTCTTCACAATGCCCAAATAAAAGAACTATGATTTTGTTAAATAATGAGGATATTGTTTCTGAAGAAGAAAGTGACAATGAATTTATGCCACCACTTGAAGAAGCTAGTGATACCGAACATGCAGTTGTTGGCCAAGCCTTAGTAGTTCTTCGAACCCTCCATGTTACCGTCAACAACGTGAAAACATTTTCTATACGCGCTGCCATGTTAAAGAAAAGGTTTGTGGTTTAATCATAGATAGAGGAAGTTGTGTGAATGTTGCAAGTAAGATGATGGTGGACAAGCTTGGATTAAAGACTCTAAAACACCCTCGACCATATCGTCTCCAATGGCTCAATGAAAGTGGAGAAATGAAGGTAACAAAACAGGTTCTTGTCTCATTTTCAATTGGCAAATATTCAGATGAAGTTCTTTGTGATGTTGTTCCTATGCAAGCAAGCCATATATTGCTTGGAAGACCATGGCAATTTGACAGACGCATCACCCATGATGGATACAAGAATCGGTACAGCTTTACCAAGGATGGACGAAGTATTACTCTAGCTCCGCTACCACCCCATCAAGTTTTTGAAGAGCAATGCCAAATTAAAAAATCTGTCACAGCTAATACAACACAATGTGAGAGTGAGCATGAGAGTTCAAAAGAAAGTGAGAGAGAAGAGAGAAAATGTGAGAAGAAGAGGGAAAAGAGTCAGGTTCCACTTGAAAAAAAAAGGCAGTGAATTTCCTTGCAAAAGAGAGAGAGATTAAGAGTGCCTTCAAATAAGAAAAAACAATGATGTTGATCTTGTACAAAGAGGCTTATTTCTTAACAACTAATCCTAATAATCCTTTGCCTACTGTAGCAGTTGCTCTTTTGCAGGAATTTGAAGATGTCTTTCCTGAGGAAACACCACCAGGATTACCACCAATAAGAGGCATTGAGCATCGAATTGATTTCATTCCAGGAGCTACCATTCCTAATCGACCCGCCTATCGAAGTAATCCAGAAGAAACAAAGGAACTTCAAAGGCAAGTTGAAGAGATGCTAGCCAAAGGACACGTTCGAGAAAGCATGAGTCTATGTGCGGTTCCTGTCTTGTTGGTCCCCAAGAAAGATGGAACTTGGAGAATGTGCGTCGATTGCCGAGCAATCAATAAAATCACGGTAAAGTATCGACATCCCATACCTCGACTAGATGACATGTTAGATGAATTGAATGGTTCCATTATCTTTTCGAAGATTGATTTAAAAAGTGGTTATCATCAAATTCGGATGCAAGAAGGTGATGAATGGAAAACTGCTTTCAAAATAAAACATGGCTTGTATGAGTGGCTAGTAATGCCTTTCGGGTTGACTAACACACCAAGTACTTTTCTGCGTTTAATGAATCATGTTTTGCGTGCTTACATTGGAAAATTTGTTGTTATTTATTTTGATGATATTCTAGTTTACAGCAAACACTTGAATGAACATATTGAACACCTGAGATGTGGCATAATGTTTTGAAACATGAAAAGTTGTTTGCTAACTCTAAAAAGTGTAGCTTTTGCAAAGACAAGTTTGAGTTTCTTGGTTTTGTTGTAAGTTCCAAAGGTGTGGAAGTAGATGAAGAGAAAGTTAAGGCTATCAAAGATTGGCCCACGCCCACTAACATCACTGAAGTTAGAAGTTTCCATGGTTTGGCTGGATTCTATCGAAGGTTTGTTCCAAACTTCAGCACCATTGCTGCTCCATTGATGGAAATTATCAAGAAAAGTGTTGGGTTCAAATGGGGTGATTCACAAGAAAAGGCTTTCAACACCTTAAAAGAAAAGTTAAGTACTGCTCCTTTACTTCTCTTACCAGATTTTTCCAAAACCTTTGAAATCAAATGTGATGCTTCCGGTATTGGTATAGGTGCCGTACTCCGTACTCATGCAAGACAAGAGACCATTGCCTATTTCAGTGAGAAACTTAATGGAGCTGCTTTGAATTACTCCACCTATGACAAAGAACTTTATGCATTGGTGAGAGCTCTAGAAACTTGGCAACATTACTTGTGGTCTAAGGAATTTGGCATTCATACCGACCATGAATCATTGAAGCACTTAAAGGGTCAAGGTAAGTTGAATCGAAGACATGCTCGCTGGATTGAATTTATTGAAATGTTTCCATATACCATCCAATACAAACAAGGTAAAGACAATATTGTAGCTGATGCTTTATCTCGAAGGTATGTTCTTCTTTCTACCCTTTCCACTAAATTTTTGGGTTTTGAGCACATCAAAGAATTATACCCAAAGGATCCTGACTTTTCAACTTGGTTTGAAGCCACAGAAACAAAACCTTTTGAAAAATTTTACAAACAAGAAGGATATTTGTTTCGGGAAAATAGACTTTGCATTCCACAATGTTCTTTGCGTGAATTGCTTGTTTGAGAGTCACATGGGGGGGGGGGGGGGGGTCTTATGGGACATTTTGGGATTCTTAAGACCTTAGAAATTTTGAAACAACATTTCTTTTGGCCACATATGAACAGGGATGTAGAGAGAATTTGTAATAGATGCATAACTTGTAGAAAAGCCAAATCTAGAGTAAAACCTCATGGATTGTACCAGGCTTTACCTGTTCCATGTCATCCTTGGACTGATGTTTCTATAGATTTTGTGTTAGGGTTACCAAGAACAAAAAATGGAAAAGATTCAATTTTTGTTGTGGTGGATAGATTTTCAAAGATGACACATTTTATCCCATGTAATAAAACAGATGATGCCACTCATATAGCTCAGTAAGAATAAGTTCGTCTTCATTGTGTTTGTACATCATCAAACGCATTACTAAGTCTTGATTACGCGTCGATGAAGGTTATTGGGTCCACAGTACACGTTGTTCTCGTCAGTTCAAATTAAAACCTTGAATGTGACTTGGATAACTTAGGTTCTAACCACAAGTCATGTAACACTCAACCTTATTTGCTTCATCCGTTCAGTTCTTTTGGAATAAATCAATTGAAGTGAAGTCTCTTATACTTCATCAAACGCATTACTAAGTCTTAATTACGCTTCGAAGAAGGTTATTGGGACAACAGTACACGTCGTTGTCCTCAATTCAAGTTAAAACCTTGAATGTGAATTGGATAACTTAGGTTCTAACCACAAGTCATGTAACACTCAACCTCATTTGCTTGATACGTTCAGTTCATTTGGAACAAATCGATTGATGTGAAGTCTCTTATACTTCGTCAAACGCATTACTAAGTTCTTAATACGCTTCGAAGAAGGTATTGGGAAACAGTACACGTCGTGTCCCTCAATTTCAAGTAAAACCTTGAATGGGAATTGGATAACTAGGTTCTAACCACAAGTCATGTAACACTCAACCTCATTTGCTTGATACGTTCAGTTCATTTGGAACAAATCGATTGATGTGAAGTCTCTTATACTTCGTCAAACGCATTACTAAGTCTTAATTACGCGTTACTTAATGTTATTGGATCCACAGTACACGTCATTCTAGTCACTTCAAGTTAAAACCTTGAATGTAAAATGGATAACGTTGGTTCTAACCACAATTCATGTAACACTCAACCTCCTTTTCTTGATACGTTCAGTTCTTTTGAAACAAATCGATTGAAGTGAAGTCTCTTATACTTCATCAAACGCATTACTAAGTCTTAATTACGCGTCGATGAAGGTTATTGGGTCCACAGTACAAGTCTTTCTCGCCACTTCAAGTTAAAATCTTAAACGTGAAATGGATAACTTAGGTTCTAACCAGAAGTCATGTAACACTCAACCTCATTTGCTTGAGACGTTCATTTCTTTTGGAAGAAATCAATTAAAGTGAAGTCTCTTATACTTCATCAAACGTATTACTAAGACTTAATTACGCGTTGATGAAGGTTATTGGGTCCACAGTACACGTTGTTGTCGTCACTTCAATTTAAAACCATGAATGCGAAATGGATAACTTAGATTCTAACCACAAGTCATGTAACACTCAACCTCATTTGCTTGATACGTTCATTTCTTTTGGAACAAATCGATTGAAGTGAAGTCTCTTATACTTCATCAAACGCAATACTAAGTCTTAATTACGCGTCGTTGAAAGTTATTGGGTCCTCAATACACGTCGTTCTCGTCACTTCAAGTTATATCCTTAAATGTGAAATGGATAACTTATGTTCTAAGCACAATTCATGTAACACTCAAACTCATTTGCTTGATACGTTCGGATCTTTTGGAACAAATCGATTGAAGTGAAGTCTCTTATACTTCATCAAACGCATTACTAAGTCTTAATTACGCGTCGTTGAAGGTTATTGAGTCCTCAATACACGTCGTTTTCGTCACTTTAAGTTAAATCCTTGAATGTGAAATGGATAACTTATGTTCTAAGCACAAGTCATGTAACACTCAAACTCATTTGCTTGATACGTTCGGATCTTTTGGAACAAATTGATTGAAGTGAAGTCTCTTATACTTCATCAAACGCATTACTAAGTCTTAATTTCGCGTCGATGAAGGTTATTGAGTCCTCAATACACGGCGTTCTCGTCACCTCAAGTTAAAACCTTGAATGTGAAATGGATAACTTAGGTTCTAACCACAAGTCATGTAATACTCAACCTCATTTGCTTGATTAGTTCAGTTCTTTTGGAACAAATCGATTGAAGTGAAGTCTCTTATACTTAATCAAACGCATTACTAAGTCTTAATTACGCGTCGATGAAGGTTATTGGGTCCACAGTACACGTCGTTCTAATCGCCTACCGATCGACACTTATAAGTGGTGGTCGACCCACTTGTCGACATTTTTAGCACACGGTCTACACCTCATATCTCTCGGGTCTTTACCCAAAATACACTAGCAATGGTGTCGATTGACATCTCAAAGTGGTTGACACCTTGAACTCTCTGTTTCCAGCAGTAGGGTTTGAAGTGTCGATCAGTCATCCACAACGATCGAAACTTGGGTGATTTTTAATGACAACGAGTCACGAAAATCACCTCCCTTTGTCGTTTCTTCCCTCCGTTCGAAGAACAAACTTAAATAAACTTAAAATACACTCAAATAACCTAGAAACGAACCATGTATTTGAGTTTCCAAGCTTCAATCTGATTTACACAAAAAACCTTAAACCTTAAACACGAAAAGCAGTGGGAGAAACGATTGACCCCTAAGTTTCCTTTACAAACATTGATGCTCGAAGTCCCTCAGACACAATCCAAGCCTCAGAATTCGACGATCTCCCACCTCTCCCTCCGTCCCTCCCTCTTATGCAAAGGGAAATAACCCCACCAAGGGTTTCCAATCCATTCTTAAGAATAATTCTTTTAATTTTTACTTTTCCTTTATTTATTTAATTTAAATAAATATTATTTAAATTAAATAAAATATTGCTTGTCATTATCAGACAACTCTCAACATTATCCAACTTTTCACTCAAGGTAAATCTTCAAACTACCCAATTATAAATTTCTCTAAATTAAATAAACTACATCGTAAATTTCTAAATTACCGATTTTGACCAATTTACTGATAAATTCCAACGTGGTAACAAAATCACAAAACGGTCAACTTTATGACCTGTTGACCATTAACAACACGAAAAATTTATTCAAAAAATAATATTACCATAAAAATAGCAGTTTTTACCTTGCATGATTGCTCTTTCTTTGAAACTATCAGAACATGCTACCATATGTTTGGTTGGGGAATAAATTTGTTCCTTAAAAATATGTACTCAATTTATCTAACCAGCTGTGTATTATGTGACATATGTAAAATGCAATAAATGAAAAGGGAGTGACAATTATCTAAGGTGGCATGACAGCAGAATATTGTCTGACTCCATACTTAGCTAATAGATTTTCAAATTGTTTATGGCCAAATTATGCTCCTCCATCGCTAATGATAGCTTTAGATGTATAAAATCAGGTGAAAATTTTCTTCTACAAAAAATTATTGTATAACATCATTTGTTAGCAATACTACAGCCTCAACCACCTTTGAAACATAATCCATTGCTGTCAATATATATTGGTTTCAAAAAGATAAAGGAAAACAGTTTCATAAAGTCTATGCCCCAATCATCAATAGCTCCACTTTCAAATTATAGTTAAAGACATTTCCTAACTTTGTGAAATAATCCCATCCTTTTGCAAATGTCACAATTTTGAACAAGTTCTTGAGCATCTTTGGAAAAGCTTAGCTAGTTAAATCGAAATTGCAAAACTTTTGTAACTGTTTTTGTCCCTCCAAAATGTACACCATAAGAAGATGAATGAGATTGTTGTAGGATTCCTTCTTTTTCCTCATCAGGCACACATTTTCTCATGATTTGATTCGCATGTTGCCTAAACAGGCATGGCTTATCCAATAAATAAAATTTTATCTGATAAAGGAATCTCATTTTTTGCTGACTTGTCAAGTCTACTAGAAGTATTTCACTCACTATATCACAATACCATGTCGATTTGTTCAATTGCATTAGCTTGTGTACTCCTACAACTTTGCGAGTTGATTCTGCTCTTTCAATGAACCACTAATAATTGTTATTTGACATTTTCTCTAAAATCTCATGGGCTTCATCATAGGTATTGGATAAAATTGCACTGTCTGCTAAAGCATCAACGGTAAACCTAGTTTGAGACCATTGAAAAAGTTTTCATTTGAATCCACTCAGGTATTCAGACATTTCTTTAGCAACTCATTGCATATCTCTCATGCTTCATATAACGATTCTATATCGAATTGTTACAATGAAGTGATATCATTCCAAAACTTGACATTCTTGCTTGGTGGAAAATATTGCATCAAATATTTTCCTATCAAATCATCTCATTCAATTATAGAATTCAGAGGTATAGAATTTAACCTAGCTCTACCCCTTAAAGAGAAACGAAAAGTTTCACTCTTTGCACCTTACGAAAATTCATGAACCTTGAATGAGTCATTGATTTCAATGAGTGACTTAGAGATCTATGTGAGGATCTTTCGTAGCTAAATTAGTGTATTGACCAATAATTTGCAACATTTAAAATATATAAGGTTTAAACTCGAAGGTACAACTTGAATGTTCAGCTATGCAATCCTAGGGTTTGGGCCATGTGTCCTCGAAAGAGCATAATCATGAATTGCTCTATTTTTGTCATTCATATTCTTCCTATTATATGCAACTTCTTCTGCCATTGGTTGTTTGACTTGTTGCTCCCTTCTTCTAGCTCGATACGCTCCCCCTATTTAAAGATTTGTTTTCATGCAACATAAGTACCTACTAAAAAAATAACCAAGTATCAAGTATATAATAAAGAAAGTGCAAAAAAAATTGAATTAGTCTCATAAAAATCAAGTATAAAAATTGTTACTTGGCAACGCCGCAAAAAAAATTATTGTGATGATTATAAAGTACAAGTGTACACTAACGTAACATGATTAGCCACATAAAAAAAATTATAAAAGTTTTCTATAAAACCAACTGAAATCTATATGTTAAAGTCGCCAAGGATTTGATTTTTTATAAAAACAACTAATTGATTAGCACAAAATAACTAATGTGATGTTCATTTGATGATTGGAAGTCAATTATTTGCCCCTTATAATTTTTTGTTTGTGTCACAACATTGTTACAGCAGTATCAATTAGTTGAAATTTTGAATTACATAGAACAATAATTTTTCAATCTACTATGTTGTATTCTTATTTATTTTTGTCATATTTCTATGTAAAGCTTTGATAAAATATAAATAAGAATTTCCAAAGTGTTGTGATGAGAACTTATATGTCTATAGTGATTGTCTAAAAACGCTAACTTCATGTCTAAACATAACTATTGCACATTATTCAATACAAACTCGAAAATCAAGTTACCGAAAAGCACTTCCCATGATTCAGGTAGTGACTCTTTTATCATGAATAAGATTAAACACAATATTAAATGAAACAGTAAATAAAACTAATAACGAAACCAAGAACACCATCAATTATAAAGTTTGGTACTTTATCCTCTCAATGTAAAGAAAATTAGTTTATAAAGATTGACATGAAAAGCACAAAAATAAAATTAAACATTGTGTAGTAGGTGAAAGAAAACAAACAAAATATAAATTAATCATCCTTGGCGATTAGTCTTGGAAGACAGTAGCATCTGCCACCTTCTCTGTACTTCTGTACGCGTAAAACTACTACTACTCTACTTCTACCACTCGTTAAAAACTACTTGTGGGAAACCACAAGTCATGTAACACTCAACTACATTTGCTTGATACGTTCAGTTCTTTTGGAACAAATCGATTGAAGTGAAGTCTCTTATACTTAATCAAACGCATTACTAAGTCTTAATTACGCGTCGATGAAGGTTATTGGGTCCACAGTACACGTCGTTCTCGTCACTTCAAGTTAAAACCTTGAATGTGATTTGGATAACTTAGGTTATAACCACAAGTCATGTAACACTCAACCTCATTTGCTTGATACGTTCAGTTCTTTTGGAACAAATCGATTGAAGTGAAGTCTCTTATACTTAATCACACGCATTACTAAGTCTTAATTATGCGTCAATTAATATTATTGGATCCACAGTACATGTCATTCTAGTCACTTCAAGTTAAAACCTTGAATGTAAAATGGATAACGTTGGTTCTAACCACAATTCATGTAACACTCAACCTCCTTTTCTTGATACGTTCAGTTCTTTTGGAATAAATCGATTGAAGTGAAGTCTCTTATCCTTCATCAAACGCATTACTAAGTCTTAATTACGCGTCGATGAAGGTTTTTGGGTCCACAATACACATATTTCTCGCCACTTCAAGTTAAAACCTTAAATGTGAAAAGGATAACTTAGGTTCTAACCAGAAATCATGTAACACTCAACCTCATTTGCTTGATACGTTCATTTCTTTTGAAAGAAATCGATTAAAGTGAAGTCTCTTATACTTCATCAAATGCATTACAAGGTCTTAATTACGCGTCGATGAAGGTTATTGGGTCCACGGTACACGTCGTTCTCGTCACATCAATTTAAAACCATGAATGTGAAATGGATAACATAGATTCTAACCACAAGTCATGTAACACTCAACCTCATTTGCTTGATACGTTCAGTTCTTTTGGAACAAATCAATTGAAGTAAAGTCTCTTATACTTTATCAAACGCATTACTAAGTCTTAATTACGCGTCGTTGAAGGTTATTTGGTCCTCAATACACCTCGTTCTCGTCACTTCAAGTTAAATCCTTGAATGTGAAATGGATAACTTATGTTCTAAGCACAATTCATGTAACACTCAAACTCATTTGCTTGATACGTTCGGATCTTTTGGAACAAATCAATTTAAGTGAAGTCTCTTATACTTCATAAAACGCATTACTAAGTCTGAATTACGCGTTGTTGAAGGTTATTGGGTCCTCAATACACGTCGTTCTCGTCACTTCAAGTTAAATCCTTGAATGTGAAATGGATAAATTATGTTTTAAGCACAAGCCATGTAACACTCAAACTCATTTGCTTTATACGTTCGGATCTTTTGGAACAAATCGATTGAAGTGAAGTCTCTTATACTTCATCAAACGCATTACTAAGTCTTAATTACGCGTTGATGAAGGTTATTCGGTCCACAGTACACGTCCTTGTCGTCAATTCAAGTTAAAACCTTGAATGTGAATTGGATAACATAGGTTCTAACCACAAGTCATGTACCACTCAACCTCATTTGCTTGATACGATCATATCTTTTGGAACAAATCGATTGAAATGAAGTCTCTTATACTTCATCAAACGCATTACAAAGTCTTAATTACGCGTCAATTAAGGTTATTGGATCCACAGTACACGTCATTCTAGTCACTTCAAGTTAAAACCTTGAATGTAAAATGGATAACGTTGGTTCTAACCACAAGTCATGTAACACTCAACCAACTTTTCTTAATACGTTCAGTTCTTTTGGAACAAATCGATTGAAGTGAAGTCTCTTACACTTCATCAAATGCATTACTAAGTCTTAATTACGTATCGATGAAGGTTATTGGGTCCACAGTACACGTCTTTCTCGCCACTTCAAGTTAAAACCTTAAATGTGAAATAGATAACTTAGGTTCTAACCAGAAGTCATGTAACACTCAACCTCAGTGGCTTGATACGTTCATTTCTTTTGGAAGAAATCGATTGAAGTGAAGTCTCTTATACTTCATCAAATGCATTACTAAGTCTTAATTACGCGTTGCTGAAGGTTATTGGGTCAACAGTACACGTTGTTCTCGTCACTTCAATTTAAAACCATGAATGTGAAATGGATAACTTAGATTCTAACCACAAGTCACGTAGCACTCAATCTCATTTGCTTGATACGTTCATTTCTTTTGGAACAAATCGATTGAAGTGAAGTCTCTTATACTTCATCAAACACATTACTAAGTCTTAATTACGCGTCGTTGAAGGTTATTGGGTCCTGAATACACGTCGTTCTCGTCACTTCAAGTTAAATTTATGAATGTGAAATGGATAACTTATGTTCTAAGCACAAGTCGGGTAACACTCAACCTCATTTGCTTGATACGTTCGGATATTTTTGGAACAAATCGATTGAAGTGAAGTCTCTTATACTTCATCAAGCGCATTACTAAGTCTTAATTACGCGTCGATGAAGGTTATTGAGTCCTCAATACACGTCGTTCTCGTCACTTCAAGTTAAAACCTTGAATGTGAAATGGATAATTTAATTTCTAACCACAAGTCATGTAACACTCAACCTCATTTGCTTGATACGTTCTGTTCTTTTGGAACAAATCGATTGAAGTGAAGTCTCTTATACTTTATCAAACGCTTTACTAAGTCTTAATTACGCGTCGATGAAGGTTATTAGGTCCACAGTACACGTCGTTCTCGTCACTTTAAGTTAAAACGTTGAATGTGATTTGGATAACTTAGTTTATAACCACAGGTCATATAACAGTCAACCTCATTTGCTTGATACGTTCAGTTCTTTTGGAACAAATCGATTGAAGTGAAGTCTCTTATACTTCATTAAACGCATTACTAAGTTTTAATTGCGCGTCGATGAAGGTTATTGGGTCCACAATATACGTCGTTCTCGTCACTTCAAGTTAAAACCTTGAATGTGAATTGGATAACTTAGGTTCTAACCACAAGTCATGTAACACTCAACCTCATTTGATTGATACGTTCAGTCCTTTTGGAACAAATCGACTGAAGTGAAGTCTATTATACTTCATCAAACGCATTACTAAGTCCTAATTGCGCGTCGATGTAGGTTATTGGGTCCACAGTACACGTAGTTCTCGTCACTTCAAGTTAAAACCTTGAATGTGAATTGGTTAACTTAGGTTCTAACCACAAGTCATGTAACACTCAATCTCATTTACTTGATACGTTCAGATCTTTTGGAACAAATCGATTGAAATAAAGTCTATTATACTTCATCAAACGCATTACTAAGTCTTAATTACGCGTTGATGAAGGTTATTGAGTCCTCAATACACGTCGTTATCGTCACTTTAAGTTAAAACCTTGAATGTGAAATGGATAACTTAGGTTCTAACCACAAGTCATGTAACACTCAATCTCATTTGCTTGATACGTTTAGTTCTTTTGGAACAAATCGATTGAAGTGAAGTCTCTTATACTTAATCAAACGCTTTACTAACTCTTAATTAAGCGTCGATGAAGGTTATTGGGTCCACAGTACACGTCGTTCTCATCACTTCTAGTTAAAACCTTGAATGTGATTTGGATAACTTAGGTTATAACCACAAGTCATGTAACACTCAACCTCATTTACTTGATACGTTCAGATCTTTTGGAACAAATCGATTGAAGTGAAGTCTCTTATACTTCATCAAACGCATTACTAAGTCTTAATTACGCGTCGATGAAGGTTATTGAGTCCTCAATACACGTCGTTATCGTCACTTCAAGTTAAAACCTTGAATGTGAAATGGATAACTTAGGCTCTAACCACAAGTCATGTAACACTCATCCTCATTTTCTTGATACGTTCAGTTCTTTTGGAACAAAACGATTGAAGTGAAGTTTTTTATACTTCATCAAACGCATTACTAAGTCTTGATTACGCGTCGATGAAGGTTATTAGGTCCACAGTACACGTCGTTCTCGTCACTTCAAATTAAAACCTTAAATGTGACTTGGATAACTTAGGTTCTAAGCACAAGTCATGTAACACTCATCTTCATTGGCTTGATACGTTCAGTTCTTTTGGAATAAATCAATTGAAGTGAAGTCTCTTATAGTTCATCAAATGCATTACTTAGTCTTAATTACGCGTCGATGAAGATTATTGGTTCCTCAATACACGTCGTTCTCGTCACTTCAAGTTAAATCCTTGAATTTGAAATGGATAACTTATGTTCTAAGCACAAGTCATGTAACACTCAAACTCATTTGCTTTATACGTTCGGATCTTTTGGAACAAATCGATTGAAGTGAAGTCTCTTATACTTCATCAAACGCATTACTAAGTCTTAATTACGCGTGCATGAAGGTTATTGGGTCCACAGTACTCGTCTTTCTCGCCACTTCAAGTTAAAACCTTAAATGTGAAATGGATAACTTAGGTTCTGACCAGAAGTCATGTAACACTCAACCTCATTTGCTTGATACGTTCGTTTCTTTTGGAAGTAATTGATTGAAGTTACGTCTCTTATACTTCATCAAATGCATTACTAAGTCTTACTTACGCGTCGATGAAGGTTATTGGGTCCACAATACACGTTGTTCTCGTCACTTCAATTTAAAACCATGTATGTGAAATGGATAACTTTGATTCTAACCACAAGTCATGTAACACTCAACCTCATTTGCTTGATACGTTTATTTCTTTTGGAACAAATCGATTGAAGTGAAGTCTCTTATACTTCATCAAATGCATTACTAAGTCTTAATAACGCGTCGTTGAAGGTTATTGGGTCCTCAATACACGTCGTTCTCGTCACTTCAAGTTAAATCCTTGAATGTCAAATGGATAACTTATGTTCTAAGCACAATTCATGTAACACTCAATCTCATTTGCTTGATACGTTCGGATCTTTTGGAACAAATCGATTGAAGTGAAGTCTCTTATACTTCATCAAACGCATTACTAAGTCTTAATTACGCTTCATTGAAGGTTATTGGGTCCTCAATACACGTCGTTCTCGTCACTTCCAGTTAAATCCTTGAATGTGAAATGGATAAATTATGTTTTAAGCACAAGTCATGTAACCCTCAAACTCATTTGCTTTATACGTTCGGATCTTTTGGAACAAATCGATTGAAGTGAAGTCTTTTATACTTCATCAAACGCATTACTAAGTCTTAATTACGCGTCGATGAAGGTTATTGGGTCCACAGTACACGTCTTTGTCATCAATTCAAGTTAAAACCTTGAATGTGAATTGGATAACTTATGTTCTAACCACAAGTCATGTAACACCCAACCTCATTTGTTTGATACGTTCATTTCTTTTGGAACAAATCGATTGAAGTGAAGTCTCTTATACTTCATCAAACGCATTAGTAACTCTTAATTACGCGTCGATTATGGTTATTGGATCTACAGTACACGTCATTCTAGTCACTTCAAGTTAAAACCTTAAATGTGAAATGGATAACTTAGGTTCTAAGCACAAGTCATGTAACACTCAACCTCATTTGCTTGATACGTTTAGTTCTTTTGGAACAAATCGATTGAAGTGAAGTCTCTTATACTTCATCAAACGCATTACTAAGTCTTAATTGCGCGTCGATGAAGGTTATTGGGTCTACAGTACACGTCGATCTCGTCACTTCAAGTTAAAACCTTGAATGTGAATTTGATAACTTAGGTTCTAACCACAAGTCATGTAACACTCAACCTCATTTGATTGATACGTTCAGTCCTTTTGGAACAAATAGATTGAAGTGAAGTCTATTATACTTCATCAAACACATTACTAAGTCTTAATTGCGCGTCGATGTAGGTTATTGGGTCCACAGTACACGTCGTTCTCGTCACTTCAAGTTAAAACATTGAATGTGAATTGGATAACTTAGGTTCTAACCACAAGTCATGTAACACTCAACCTCATTTACTTGATACGTTCAGATCTTTTGGAACAAATCGATTGAAATGAAGTCTCTTATACTTCATCAAACGCATTACTAAGTCTTAATTACGCGTCGATGAAGGTTATTGAGTCCTCAATACACGTCGTTATCGTCACTTTAAGTTAAAACCTTGAATGTGAAATGGATAACTTAGGTTCTAACCACAAGTCATGTAACACTCAATCTCATTTCTTTGATACGTTCAGTTCTTTTGGAACAAATCGATTGAAGTGAAGTCTATTATGCTTAATCAAATGCTTTACTAACTCTTAATTAAGCGTCGATGAAGGTTATTGGGTCCACAGTACACGTCGTTCTCATCACTTCAAGTTAAAACCTTGAATGTAATTTGGATAACTTAGGTTATAACCACAAGTCATGTAACACTCAACCTCATTTACTTGATACGTTCAGATCTTTTGGAACAATTCGATTGAAGTGAAGTCTCTTATACTTCATCAAACGCATTACTAAGTCTTAATTACGCGTCGATGAAGGTTATTGAGTCCTCAATACACGTCATTATCGTCACTACAAGTTAAAACCTTGAATGTGAAATGGATAACTTAGGCTCTAACCACAAGTCATGTAACACTCATCCTCATTTTCTTGATACGTTCAGTTCTTTTGGAACAAAACAATTGAAGTGAAGTTTTTTATACTTCATCAAACGCATTACTAAGTCTTGATTACGCGTCGATGAAGGTTATTAGGTCCACAGTACAAGTCGTTCTCGTCATTTCAAATTAAAACCTTAAGTGTGACTTGGATAACTTAGGTTCTAACCACAAGTCATGTAGCACTCAACCTCATTTGCTTGATACGTTCAGTTCTTTTGGAACAAATCGATTGAAGTGAAGTCTCTTATACTTCATCAAACGTATTACTAAGTCTTAATTACACGTCAATTCAGGTTATTGGATTCACAGTACACGTCATTCTAGTCACTTCAAGTTAAAACCTTGAATGTAAAATAGATAACGTTGGTTCTAAACACAAGTAATGTAACACTCAACTTCCATTTCCTGATACGTTAAGTTCTTTTGGAACAAATCGATTGAAGTGAAGTGAAGTCTCTTATACTTCATCAAACGCATTACTAAGTCTTAATTACGCGTTGATGAAGGTTATTGGGTCCACAGTACTCGTCTTTCTCGCCACTTCAAGTTAAAACCTTAAATGTGAAATGGATAACTTAGGTTCTGACCAGAAGTCATGTAACACTCAACCTCATTTGCTTGATACGTTCGTTTCTTTTGGAAGTAATTGATTGAAGTTACGTCTCTTATACTTCATCAAATGCATTACTAAGTCTTACTTACGCGTCGATGAAGGTTATTGGGTCCACAATACACGTTGTTCTCGTCACTTCAATTTAAAACCATGTATGTGAAATGGATAACTTTGATTCTAACCACAAGTCATGTAACACTCAACCTCATTTGCTTGATACGTTTATTTCTTTGGAACAATCGATTGAAGTGAAGTCTCTTATACTTCATCAAATGCATTACTAAGTCTTAATACGCGTCGTGAAGGTTATTGGGTCCTCAATACACGTCGTTCTCGTCACTTCAAGTTAAATCCTTGAATGTGCAAATGGATAACTTATGTTCTAAGCACAATTCATGTAACACTCAAATCATTTGCTTGATACGTTCGGATCTTTTGGAACAAATCGATTGAAGTGAAGTCTCTTATACTTCATCAAACGCATTACTAAGTCTTAATTACGCGTGCATTGAAGGTTATTGGGTCCTCAAGTACACGTCGTTCTCGTCACTTCAAGTTAAATCCTTGAATGTGAAATGGATAACTTAGTTTTAAGCACAAGTCATGTAACACTCAAACTCATTTGCTTTATACGTTCGGATCTTTTGAAGTAATCGATTGAAGTGAAGTCTCTTATACTTCATCAAACGCATTACTAAGTCCTTAATTACGCGTCGATGAAGGGTTATTGGTCCACAGTACACGTCTTGTCAGTCAATTCAAGTTAAAACCCTTGAATGTGAATTGATAACTTAGGTTCTAACCACAAGTCATGTAACACCCAACCTCATTTGTTTGATACGTTCATTTCTTTTGGAACAATCGATTGAAGTGAAGTCTCTTATACTTCATCAAACGCTATTAAACTCTAATTACGCGTCGATTATGGTTATTGGATCTACAGTACACGTCATTCTAGTCACTTCAAGTTAAACCTTAAATGTAAATGGATAACTTAGGTTCTAAGCACAAGTCATGTAACACTCAACCTCATTTGCTTGATACGTTTAGTTCTTTTGGAACAATCGATTGAAGTGAAGTCTCTATACCTTCATCAAACGCATTACTAAGTCTTAATTGCGCTCGATGAAGGTTATTGGGTCTACAGTACACGTCGATCTCGTCAATTCAAGTTAAAACCTTGAAATGTGAATTTGATAACTTAGGTTCTAACCACAAGTCATGTAACACTCAACCTCATTTGATTGATACGTTCATTCTTTTGGAACAAATAGATTGAAGTGAAGTCTATTATACTTCATCAAACGCATTACTAAGTCTTAATTACGCGTCGATGAAGGTTATTGGGTCCACAGTACACGTCTTCTCGTCACATTCAAGTTAAAACCTTGAATGTGAATTGGATAACTTATGTTCTAACCACAAGTCATGTACACACAACCTCATTTGCTTGATACGTTCAATTCTTTTGGAACAAATCGATTGAAGTGAAGTCTCTTATACTTCATCAACGCATTATAACGTCTTAATTACGCGTCGATTATGGTTATTGGAGTCTACAGTACACGTCATTATCGTCACTTCAAGTTAAACCTTAATGTGAAATGGATAACTTAGGTTCTAAGCCACAAGTCATGTAACACTCAATCCTCATTTGCTTGATACGTTTCAGTTCTTTGGAACAAATCGATTGAAGTGAAGTCTCTTATACTTCATCAAACGCATTACTAAGTCTTAATTAGCGCGTCGATGAAGGTTATTGGGTCCTACAGTACACGTCGTTCTCAGTCACTTCAAGTTAAAACCTTGAATGTGAATTGGATAACTTAGGTTATAACCACAAGTCATGTAACACTCAACCTCATTTGACTTGATACGTTCAGATCTTTTGGAACAATTCGATTGAAGTGAAGTCTCTTATACTTCATCAAACGCATTACTAAGTCTTAATTACGCGTCGATGAAGGTTATTGAGGTCCACAGTACACGTCAGTTATCGTCACTACAAGTTAAAACCTTGAATGTGAATTGGATAACTTAGGTTCTAACCACAAGTCATGTAACACTCAATCCTCATTTACTTGATACGTTCAGTTCTTTTGGAACAAATCGATTGAAGTGAAGTCTCTTTATACTTCATCAAACGCATTACTAAGTCTTAATTACGCGTCGATGAAGGTTATTGAGGTCCACATACACGTCGTTCTCGTCACTTTCAAGTTAAAACCTTGAATGTGAATTGGATAACTTAGGTTCTAACCACAAGTCATGTAGCACTCAACCTCATTTGCTTGATACGTTCAGTTCTTTTGGAACAAATCGATTGAAGTGAAGTCTCTTATACTTCATCAAACGTATTACTAAGTCTTAATTACACGTCAATTCAGGTTATTGGATTCACAGTACACGTCATTCTAGTCACTTCAAGTTAAAACCTTGAATGTAAATTAGATAACGTTAGGTTCTAAACACAAGTAATGTAACACTCAACTCCATTTCCTGATACGTTAAGTTCTTTTGGAACAAATCGATTGAAGTGAAGTCTCTTATACTTCATCAACGCATTACTAGTCTTAATTACGCGTTGATGAAGGTTATTGGGTCCTCAATACTCGTCTTTCTCGCCACTTCAAGTTAAAACCTTAATGTGAATGGATAACTTAGGTTCTGACCAGAAGTCATGTAACACTCAACCTCATTTGCTTGATATGTTCAGTTCTTTTGGAACAATCGATTTAAGTGAAGTCTTTTATACTTCATCAAACGCATTACTAATCTTAATTAAGCGTCGATGAAGGTTATTGGGTCAACAGTACACGTCGTTCTCAGTCACTTCTAGTTAAACCTTGAATGTGATTTGGATAACTTAGGTTCTAACCACAAGTCATGTAACACTCAACCTCATTTACTTGATACGTTCAGATTCTTTTGGAACAAATCGATTGAAAGTGAAGTCTCTTATACTTCATCAAGCATTACTAAGTCTTAATTACGCGTCGATGAAGGTTATTGAGTCCTCAAGTACACGTCGTTATCGTCACTTCAAGTTAAAACCTTGAATGTGAAATTGGATAACTTAGGCTCTAACCACAAGTCATGTAACACTCATCCTCATTTCTTGATACGTTCAGTTCTTTTGGAACAAAACGATTGAAGTGAAGTTTTTTTATACTTCATCAAACGCATTACTAAGTCTTGAATTACGCGTCGATGAAGGTTATTAGGTCCACAGTACACGTCGTTCTCGTCACTTCAAGTTAAAACCTTAATGTGACTTGGATAACTTAGGTTCTAAGCACATAGTCATGTAACACTACATCTTCATTGGCTTGATACGTTCAGTTCTTTTGGAATAAATCATTGAAGTGACGTCTCTTATAGTTCATCAAAGCATTACTTAGTCTTAATTACGCGTCGATGAAGTTATTGGTTCCTCAATACACGTCGTTCTCGTCACTTCAAGTTAAACCTGGAATTTGAAATGGATAATTATGTTCTAAGCAAAGTCATGTAACACTCAACCTCATTTGCTTTATACGTTCGGATTCTTTTGGAACAAATCGATTGAACGTGAAGTCTCTTATACTTCATCAAACGCATTACTAAGCTTATACGCGTCTTGAAGGTTATTGGGTCCACAGTACTCTCTTTCTCGGCCACTTCAAGTTAAAACCTTAAATGTGAAATGGATAACTTAGGTTCATGACCAAGTCATGTAACACTCAACTCTCATTTGCTTGATACGTTCGGATTTCTTTTGGAAGTAAATTGATTGAAGTAAGTCTATTATACTTCATCAAATGCATACTAAGTCTACTTACGCGTCGATGAAGGTTATTGGGTCCCACAATACACGTTGTTCTCGTCACTTCAATTTAAAACCATGTATGTGAATGGATAACTTTGATTCTAACCACAAGTCATGTAACACTCAACCTCATTTTGCTTGATACGTTTATTCTTTTGGAACAAATCGATTGAAGTGAAGTCTCTTATACTTCATCACATGCATTACTAAGTCTTAATAACGCGTCGTGAAGGTTATTGGGTCCTCAATACACGTCGTTCTCGTCACTTCAAGTTAAATCCTTGAATGTCAAATGGATAACTTATGTTCTAAGCACAATTCAGTAACACTCATCTCATTTGCTGATACGTTCGGATCTTTTGGAACAAATCGATGAAGTGAAGTCTCTTATACTTATCAACGCATTACTAAGTCTTAATTACGCTTCATTGAAGGTTTATTGGGTCCTCAATACACGTCGTTCTCGTCACTTCCAGTTAAATCCTTGAATGTGAAATGGATAATTATGTTTTAAGCACAAGTCATGTAACCCTCAAACTCATTTGCTTTATACGTTCGGATCTTTTGGAACAATCGATTGAAGTGAAGTCTTTTATACTTCATCAAACGCATTACTAAGTCTTAATTACGCGTCGATGAAGGTTATTGGGTCCACAGTACACGTCTTTGTCATCAATTCAAGTTAAAACCTTGAATGTGAATTGGATAACTTATGTTCTAACCACAAGTCATGTAACACCCAACCTCATTTGTTGATACGTTCATTTCTTTTGGAACAAATCGATTGAAGTGAAGTCTCTTATACTTCATCAAACGCATTAGTAACTCTTAATTACGCGTCGATTATGGTTATTGGATCTACAGTACACGTCATTCTAGTCACTTCAAGTTAAAACCTTAAATGTGAAATGGATAACTTAGGTTCTAAGCACAAGTCATGTAACACTCAACCTCATTTGCTTGATACGTTAGTTCTTTTGGAACAAATCGATTGAAGTGAAGTCTCTTATACTTCATCAAACGCATTACTAAGTCTTAATGCGCGTCGATGAAGGTTATTGGGTCTACAGTACACGTCGATCTCGTCACTTCAAGTTAAAACCTTGAATGTGAATTTGATAACTTAGGTTCTAACCACAAGTCATGTAACACTCAACCTCATTTGATTGATACGTTCAGTCCTTTTGGAACAAATAGATTGAAGTGAAGTCTATTATACTTCATCAAACACATTACTAAGTCTTAATTGCGCGTCGATGTAGGTTATTGGGTCCACAGTACACGTCGTTCTCGTCACTTCAAGTTAAAACATTGAATGTGAATTGGATAACTTAGGTTCTAACCACAAGTCATGTAACACTCAACCTCATTTACTTGATACGTTCAGATCTTTTGGAACAAATCGATGAATGAAGTCTCTTATACTTCATCAAACGCATTACTAAGTCTTAATTACGCGTCGATGAAGGTTATTGAGTCCTCAATACACGTCGTTATCGTCACTTTAAGTTAAAACCTTGAATGTGAAATGGATAACTTAGGTTCTAACCACAAGTCATGTAACACTCAATCTCATTTCTTTGATACGTTCAGTTCTTTTGGAACAAATCGATTGAAGTGAAGTCTATTATGCTTAATCAAATGCTTTACTAACTCTTAATTAAGCGTCGATGAAGGTTATTGGGTCCACAGTACACGTCGTTCTCATCACTTCAAGTTAAAACCTTGAATGTAATTTGGATAACTTAGGTTATAACCACAAGTCATGTAACACTCAACCTCATTTACTTGATACGTTCAGATCTTTTGGAACAATTCGATTGAAGTGAAGTCTCTTATACTTCATCAAACGCATTACTAAGTCTTAATTACGCGTCGATGAAGGTTATTGAGTCCTCAATACACGTCATTATCGTCACTACAAGTTAAAACCTTGAATGTGAAATGGATAACTTAGGCTCTAACACAAGTCATGTAACACTCATCCTCATTTTCTTGATACGTTCAGTTCTTTTGGAACAAAACAATTGAAGTGAAGTTTTTATACTTCATCAAACGCATTACTAAGTCTTGATTACGCGTCGATGAAGGTTATTAGGTCCACAGTACAAGTCGTTCTCGTCATTTCAAATTAAAACCTAAGTGTGACTTGGATAACTTAGGTTCTAACCACAAGTCATGTAGCACTCAACCTCATTTGCTTGATACGTTCAGTTCTTTGGAACAAATCGATTGAAGTGAAGTCTCTTATACTTCATCAAACGTATTACTAAGTCTTAATTACACGTCAATTCAGGTTATTGGATTCACAGTACACGTCATTCTAGTCACTTCAAGTTAAAACCTTGAATGTAAATAGATAACGTTGGTTCTAAACACAAGTAATGTAACACTCAACTTCCATTTCCTGATACGTTAAGTTCTTTTGGAACAAATCGATTGAAGTGAAGTGAAGTCTCTTATACTTCATCAAACGCATTACTAAGTCTTAATTACGCGTTGATGAAGGTTATTGGGTCCACAGTACTCGTCTTTCTCGCCACTTCAAGTTAAAACCTTAAATGTGAAATGGATAACTTAGGTTCTGACCAGAAGTCATGTAACACTCAACCTCATTTGCTTGATACGTTCGTTTCTTTTGGAAGTAATTGATTGAAGTTACGTCTCTTATACTTCATCAAATGCATTACTAAGTCTTACTTACGCGTCGATGAAGGTTATTGGGTCCACAATACACGTTGTTCTCGTCACTTCAATTTAAAACCATGTATGTGAAATGGATAACTTTGATTCTAACCACAAGTCATGTAACACTCAACCTCATTTGCTTGATACGTTATTTCTTTTGGAACAAATCGATGAAGTGAAGTCTCTTATACTTCATCAAATGCATTACTAAGTCTTAATAACGCGTCGTTGAAGGTTATTGGGTCCTCAATACACGTCGTTCTCGTCACTTCAAGTTAAATCCTTGAATGTCAAATGGATAACTTATGTTCTAAGCACAATTCATGTAACACTCAATCTCATTTGCTTGATACGTTCGGATCTTTTGGAACAAATCGATTGAAGTGAAGTCTCTTATACTTCATCAAACGCATTACTAAGTCTTAATTACGCTTCATTGAAGGTTATTGGGTCCTCAATACACGTCGTTCTCGTCACTTCCAGTTAAATCCTTGAATGTGAAATGGATAAATTATGTTTTAAGCACAAGTCATGTAACCCTCAAACTCATTTGCTTTATACGTTCGGATCTTTTGGAACAAATCGATTGAAGTGAAGTCTTTTATACTTCATCAAACGCATTACTAAGTCTTAATTACGCGTCGATGAAGGTTATTGGGTCCACAGTACACGTCTTTGTCATCAATTCAAGTTAAAACCTTGAATGTGAATTGGATAACTTATGTTCTAACCACAAGTCATGTAACACCCAACCTCATTTGTTTGATACGTTCATTTCTTTTGGAACAAATCGATTGAAGTGAAGTCTCTTATACTTCATCAAACGCATTAGTAACTCTTAATTACGCGTCGATTATGGTTATTGGATCTACAGTACACGTCATTCTAGTCACTTCAAGTTAAAACCTTAAATGTGAAATGGATAACTTAGGTTCTAAGCACAAGTCATGTAACACTCAACCTCATTTGCTTGATACGTTTAGTTCTTTTGGAACAAATCGATTGAAGTGAAGTCTCTTATACTTCATCAAACGCATTACTAAGTCTTAATTGCGCGTCGATGAAGGTTATTGGGTCTACAGTACACGTCGATCTCGTCACTTCAAGTTAAAACCTTGAATGTGAATTTGATAACTTAGGTTCTAACCACAAGTCATGTAACACTCAACCTCATTTGATTGATACGTTCAGTCCTTTTGGAACAAATAGATTGAAGTGAAGTCTATTATACTTCATCAAACACATTACTAAGTCTTAATTGCGCGTCGATGTAGGTTATTGGGTCCACAGTACACGTCGTTCTCGTCACTTCAAGTTAAAACATTGAATGTGAATTGGATAACTTAGGTTCTAACCACAAGTCATGTAACACTCAACCTCATTTACTTGATACGTTCAGATCTTTTGGAACAAATCGATTGAAATGAAGTCTCTTATACTTCATCAAACGCATTACTAAGTCTTAATTACGCGTCGATGAAGGTTATTGAGTCCTCAATACACGTCGTTATCGTCACTTTAAGTTAAAACCTTGAATGTGAAATGGATAACTTAGGTTCTAACCACAAGTCATGTAACACTCAATCTCATTTCTTTGATACGTTCAGTTCTTTTGGAACAAATCGATTGAAGTGAAGTCTATTATGCTTAATCAAATGCTTTACTAACTCTTAATTAAGCGTCGATGAAGGTTATTGGGTCCACAGTACACGTCGTTCTCATCACTTCAAGTTAAAACCTTGAATGTAATTTGGATAACTTAGGTTATAACCACAAGTCATGTAACACTCAACCTCATTTACTTGATACGTTCAGATCTTTTGGAACAATTCGATTGAAGTGAAGTCTCTTATACTTCATCAAACGCATTACTAAGTCTTAATTACGCGTCGATGAAGGTTATTGAGTCCTCAATACACGTCATTATCGTCACTACAAGTTAAAACCTTGAATGTGAAATGGATAACTTAGGCTCTAACCACAAGTCATGTAACACTCATCCTCATTTTCTTGATACGTTCAGTTCTTTTGGAACAAAACAATTGAAGTGAAGTTTTTTATACTTCATCAAACGCATTACTAAGTCTTGATTACGCGTCGATGAAGGTTATTAGGTCCACAGTACAAGTCGTTCTCGTCATTTCAAATTAAAACCTTAAGTGTGACTTGGATAACTTAGGTTCTAACCACAAGTCATGTAGCACTCAACCTCATTTGCTTGATACGTTCAGTTCTTTTGGAACAAATCGATTGAAGTGAAGTCTCTTATACTTCATCAAACGTATTACTAAGTCTTAATTACACGTCAATTCAGGTTATTGGATTCACAGTACACGTCATTCTAGTCACTTCAAGTTAAAACCTTGAATGTAAAATAGATAACGTTGGTTCTAAACACAAGTAATGTAACACTCAACTTCCATTTCCTGATACGTTAAGTTCTTTTGGAACAAATCGATTGAAGTGAAGTCTCTTATACTTCATCAAACGCATTACTAAGTCTTAATTACGCGTTGATGAAGGTTATTGGGTCCACAGTACTCGTCTTTCTCGCCACTTCAAGTTAAAACCTTAAATGTGAATTGGATAACTTTGGTTCTGACCAGAAGTCATGTAACACTCAACCTCATTTGCTTGATATGTTCAGTTCTTTTGGAACAAATCGATTTAAGTGAAGTCTTTTATACTTCATCAAACGCATTACTAAGTCTTAATTACACGTCAATTAAGGTTATTGGATCCACAGTACACGTCATTCTAGTCACTTCAAGTTAAAACCTTGAATGTAAAATAGATAATGTTGGTTCTAACCACAAGTAATGTAACACTCAACCTCCTTTTCTTGATACGTTCAGTTCTTTTGGAACAAATCGATTGAAGTGAAGTCTCTTATACATCATCAAACGCATTACTAAGTCTTAATTACGCGTTGATGAAGGTTATTGGGTCCACAGTACTCGTCTTTCTCGCCACTTAAATTTAAAACCTTAAATGTGAAATGGATAACTTAGGTTCTGACCAGAAGTCATGTAACACTCAACCTCATTTGCTTGATATATTCGTTTCTTTTGGAAGAAATTAATTGAAGTGAAGTCTCTTATACTTCATCAAATGCATTACTAAGTCTTAATTACGCATCGATGAAGATTATTGGTTCCTCAATACACGTCGTTCTCGTCACTTCAAGTTAAATCCTTGAATTTGAAATTGATAACTTATGTTCTAAGCACAAGTCATGTAACACTCAAACTCATTTGCTTTATACGTTCGGATCTTTTGGAACAAATCGATTGAAGTGAAGTCTCTTATATTTCATCAAACGCATTACTAAGTCTTAATTACGCGTCGATGAAGGTTATTGGGTCCACAGTACACGTCTTTGTCGTCAATTCAAGTTAAAACCTTCAATGTGAATTGTATAACTTACGTTCTAACCACAAGTCATGTAACACCCAACCTCATTTGTTTGATACGTTCATTTCTTTTGGAAAAAATCGATTGAAGTGAAGTCTCTTATACTTCATCAAACGCATTAGTAACTCTTAATTACGCGTCGATTATGGTTATTGGATCTACAGTACACGTCATTCTAGTCACTTCAAGTTAAAACCCTAAATGTGAAATGGATAACTTAGGTTCTAAGCACAAGTCATGTAACACTCAACCTCATTTGCTTGATACGTTCAGTTCTTTTGGAACAAATCGATTGAAGTGAAGTCTCTTATACTTCGTCAAACGCATTACTATGTCTTAATTACGCGTCGATGAAGGTTATTGGTTCCTCAATACACGTCGTTCTCGTCACTTCAATTTAAAACCTTGAATGTGAATTGGATAACTTAGGTTCTAACCACAAGTCATGTAACACTCAACCTCATTTGATTGATACGTTCAGTCCTTTTGGAACAAATCGATTGAAGTGAAGTCTATTATACTTCATCAAACGCATTACTTAGTCCTAATTGCGCGTCGATGTAGGTTATTGGGTCCACAGTACACGTCGTTCTCGTCACTTCAAGTTAAAACCTTGAATGTGAATTGGTTAACTTAGGTTCTAACCACAAGTCATGTAACACTCAATCTCATTTACTTGATACGTTCAGATCTTTTGGAACAAATCGATTGAAATGAAGTCTATTATACTTCATCAAACGCATTACTAAGTCTTAATTACGCGTCGATGAAGGTTATTGAGTCCTCAATACACGTCGTTATCGTCACTTTAAGTTAAAACCTTGAATGTGAAATGGATAACTTAGGTTCTAACCACAAGTCATGTAACACTCAATCTCATTTGCTTGATACGTTCAGTTCTTTTGGAACAAATCGATTGAAGTGAAGTCTCTTATACTTAATCAAACGCTTTACTAACTCTTAATTTAGCGTCGATGAAGGTTATTGGGTCCACAGTACACGTCGTTCTCATCACTTCAATTTAAAACCTTGAATGTGATTTGGATAACTTAGGTTATAACCACAAGTCATGTAACACTCAACCTCATTTACTTGATACGTTCAGATCTTTTGGAACAAATCGATTGAAGTGAAGTCTCTTATACTTCATCAAACGCATTACTAAGTCTTAATTACGCGTCGATGAAGGTTATTGAGTCCTCAATACACGTCGTTATCGTCACTTCAAGTTAAAACCTTGAATGTGAAATGGATAACTTAGGCTCTAACCACAAGTCATGTAACACTCATCCTCATTTTCTTGCTACGTTCAGTTCTTTTGGAACAAAACGATTGAAGTGAAGTTTTTTATACTTCATCAAACGCATTACTAAGTCTTGATTACGCGTCGATGAAGGTTATTAGGTCCACAGTACACGTCGTTCTCGTCACTTCAAATTAAAACCTTAAATGTGACTTGGATAACTTAGGTTCTAAGCACAAGTCATGTAACACTCATCTTCATTTGCTTGATACGTTCAGTTCTTTTGGAATAAATCAATTGAAGTGAAGTCTCTTATACTTCATCAAATGCATTACTAAGTCTTAATTACGCGTCGATGAAGGTTATTGGGTCCACAGTACACGTCGTTGTCGTCAATTCAAGTTAAAACCTTGGATGTGAATTGGATAACTTAGGTTCTAACCACAAGTCATGTAACACTCAACCTCATTTGCTTGACACGTTCAGTTCTTTTGGAACAAAGCGATTGAAGTGAAGTCTCTTATATTTCATCAAACGCATTATTTAGTCTTAATAACTCGTCGATGAATGTTTTTGGGTCCTCAATACACGTCGTTCTTGTCACTTCAAGTTAAAATCTTGAATGTGAAATGGATAATTTAGGTTCTAACCACAAGTGTAACACCCGACAACTTTGGACAGGTGAACTTTCTATTTTTAACAAAACAGAATTAACTGCCATCTAGGTATAAATATCTTTTTCGGTTGAAAATTTGGGCGCCAAAGTTTAATCGGTTCCACTTTTATAAAAATTAGGTTTAGTGGCAAACTTGTAATTAAGCCTAGCTTATTAAGTGAATAAATAGAAAATTTAAATCCAAAAACCTCACAAAAACCCCCACCAGCCGACTTTCCTCTTTCTACCAACTCCCTCCCCTCACCTCTCTACTCTGTTCTTCCTCCGGCGATCAGCTTCCCCCTGATTTCTTCCGATACTCCACGCTCTATGTAAGATTTGGACAATGTGTTTGCTTAGCAGTTATTTAGAGAGTTGATTTCAGCTAGAGTTTTAAAGTCTCGGGTTCATCAATGGTAGAATAATAGTACCATTTATGAATTTGTGTTCATTAATGGCATTACTGATTCGATTCTGGATGCTGTGATATTTAGTTTGTGATTAGCTATGGAGATGAATTTTGTTGTTTCAGCACACTCTTCCCTTATATTTTTTGAGATTAAACTATGCACATAAGGTGCTCGACTAAAGGACTTAGAAATATATATACTAGATTCTAGGATGACTTTTCAGTCAGGATTTACTAGCCACGATTTCAGAACATTTAGGATGAATTGTAACATTGAAATGTGAAATGTCTTAGGTGGAAAAGACTTCAAGTGAAGGCACGGCATTGCTAAGGAGGCCAGGTAAGTGAGTCTGTTAAGATTTCCAGCCATTAGGGTCCAGCATAACAAGGGTAGTAGGTTGAGTTTGCTTCTGATGTTCGGTTATGTTTGCGAAGTAGTCTGTTTTAGTAAAATGTTTAGAATAGTGTATGCTCTGTTTTCTGGTGAACGACTCCTTCCATGGTCTCATGTTTTGAGTACGTTTATGTTCATGCATCGTGATTTTTTTTCGAGTACATGAAAATATGTTACACGCATACTCCTTTATGAATGAAACAAGAAAATGAAATGTATGAAACCTTGATTAAGTGAGAGTTGGGGGCGGTTTGGCCATATCACTGTCTAGGGATGGACCATGATTTCTCCCCGTAAGGGCTATGTACACGCACTCTGCCTACCCCCCTTCGGCACAAACTCCTCCTTAATCCATGATAGGTAAATGATGAACAAGAACAGGAAAAGAACAAGAATGAGTAAACGAATATGCATATAACGTGAAATGTATGAGATAAGAATATGATTGTGATTTCTTTCAAGGCATGCATTCATGAATATATATTAGTGCATTGCACTCTGTAACACCCGACATTTTTGGTAAGGTGACCTTCTAACTGTATTAACGGTCACGAATATTTAATCTTCGCAGTTTAGAATTTTATGCCAGAATAATTATTTATATGTGGATGTAAACTAGGTTGGGTGGCAAAGTTGTAATAATGGAGGGTGATGACCGGTATATAAAGAAAAAGGAAATGTTTTAAACCTCACTAAAACCACTGTAGCCGACACCTTCCTTTCCGGCGATTTCTTCTCTCGCAAGTTTTTACTCTCTGCTATCAGCAAACTCACCTCGACGGCCGGTTTACTCCGCCACCACTCGACTACTCTGTGCCCGAGGTATGCATTTGTCAATGTGGCTATCTGTTAGTTTATTAGTCCTGTTTTCTACTCGGCATTGAAGTTTTGGATTCTCCAATGGCCGACTAATAATAAGAACATCTGAAATCTGTGAATGAGAATGCTTTTATCAAATTGATTCTGGACATTTAGATCAACCACCTCTGGGTTATCGATAATCGAGTCCGTCTGTTATGGTTTTGGATTTCAAACTGTACAGGGTATTAGACTAAGGATTCGGGAATGACTTTAGCTATTAAATCGTAGGATAACTTGAGATTAGGACTATTAGGATTTTGTTTTAACTGTTACAATGTGATGTTTTAGGACAAGAAGTTTGAAGAGAAAGGAGCCCAAAGCGTGAAGGAGACCAGGTAAGTGAATGTATAGATTTCTCGGTCAATAGGACCCTACATCAAGGGATGCTAGGTAGAAACTCATACGATGATTAGAAGTTCCTTTATGTTATTCTCTAGCATTTACGATAAATGGTAAGTCTTCCTGTTGGATGGATGTTCTGTTCTGTACCTTGATGAACTAAGAGTCCCTATGTTCATGCATTATCAATGTTTTATGCGTATGAAAATGTTTTAGAAGCATGTTTTTATCATGAACAAGATAAGAAGATAAAACTTATGCAACGTGGTTAAGTGAGGGTTGGGGGTGGTTCGGCGTATGTCACAGTCCAAAAGAGGGACATATGAATACGACCCGCAGTAGGGACCAAGATCAAACTCACTGTCGAACCCCCTTTACCGGCACAAATCCTCCCTTAATCCATACTAATGAATGATGAAACGAATGATGAAGTGAATGATGAAATGAATGATGAAATAAATGACGAAATGAATGATGAATATGACTAATGATTATGAGCAAGAATATGAACAAGAAAAGACTTATGAGCATGTATTTCTCTGAGTTATGCATTAATGCATTCATGTTATTGTTGCATTCCTTACTAAGCATTAGGCTTATAGTTTAAACCTTATGATGTAGGTGACGAGTATTCAGGTGAGGATCTCAAAGTTAATGAGGATGTCTAAATTTTGTTGCTGGGAGGTGTTCAGGGAGCAATTCTGTGGCTGGGTGGCGAATGAGAAACCCTGGTTAACGCTCTTATGATTTTTATGATGTTCATGAGTAATGAAGTCTAAGTAGGTTGAGATTATTTTATCAATTGGGATTTTAGAAATTGTCTGTCTTACTTCCAGTGTCCGAGGATATTTCTAAAGTTAATGAATGTTATGTTTGGGTTTAAGTCTTCCGCTGTATGAATTTCTTGATAAGTCTCTGTTTTTCATGTCGTTTAGTGACCGGTAGATGTAGTGCATTTCTCTACCGGAAGATGGATTTGTTATTTTGTCGTTTAGTGACCGGTAGATGTAGTGCATTTCTCTACCGGAAGATGGATTTGTTATTTTGTCGTTTAGTGACCGGTAGATGTAGTGCATTTCTCTACCAGAAGATGGATTTGTTATTTTGTCGTTTAGTGACCGATAGATGTAGTGCATTTCTCTACCGGAAGATGGATTTGTTATTCTGTCGTTTAGCGACCGGTAGATGTCCACTACCGGATGATGTTTTAATGATCATGAGAGCTGCACGTGTCCACCGGTAGATTTCCACTACCGGGTTATGTTTTAATTGTTCACGTGAGAAGCACGTGTACCCGGATGATGTCCTCTTATTTCACCGGATGAGGAATACTCTTTTGGGTGATGCATGCAAATCCATGCAACTCGAGCAGAATAACGCCGAGCGACCCGAGGGCATTTCTTTTCTGCCCGATTAGGTTATGGAAATGATGACTGAGCTTGTCGCTTGGTCCCGTCAATAATCGAGTTATAAGGTTAATCAAAGAGTCGAGTTTGAGTGGTTTATTCCCGACAGATAAGGTGACGTCCACGGGTCAAGATTTAAGTTCTAAGTAAAAAAAAAAAGATGCTAACTATGAACGAGGTGACGAAGGTAAGAATGTAAATGTTTATGAGGTTATTTTATGAATTACGTGGCGACTCCAACTGGGGTCGTTACAATTATGGTATCAGAGCAAAAACCGCGTTCTAAAATCGATTCTGCAGACTGCCTCCCAACACAGATTGCCACCTGAGTACACTCCAGCAACTGTAAGTATTTATGATTTCAGTAAATGTCACTAAGTTAAGATGTATCTATAACTATGTGTTTAGGGACCCCAATATGGTTAGAGGTCAGCAGAGAGAGACCAATGAGGATAGCAATACCATTGCTCAGCTGACAGAGTTGGTCATGCGCCAATCTCACCAGATCGAACAACTGATGACTGCTAAGGAGGAACAAGGCAACTCCAGTAATGATGCAACTCATGATCATGGGGGTGAGCGTTTCCACCGGCTTCGACCCCCGGTGTTTAATGGACATGTTATAGATCCTATTTATGCTGAGGAGTGGATTCGAAAGATAGAAGACATGTTTAAATATGCAAAGGTTGATGAAGGGGATAAGGTCACCTACGCTGTCTTTCATTTGGAGTTAGGTGCAAGGCATTGGTGGGACTCGATCCAGAACACCGCTAATGCTGGAGCTATGACCTGGGAAATGTTCAAGACTGCTTTCTTTGACAAGTACTTTAATAGGACTGTTCGGGCCAACAAGAAGAAAGAGTTCATGAACCTACGACAAACCGGCTCTGTGACGGACTACATATGCAAGTTTGATGCCTTGTCACGATTTGCCCCTCGGATGATTGAGGATGATGAGGACAAGATTTACCAATTTGTTTAGGGACTGAAGCCGAGTTTGTACATGAAGGTGAAGACTGCTGGGATTCACAATATACCTTATGGCGAAGTGACGGCTAAGGCCTTGGAGTTGGAAGAGGCTGAAATGACAGCATATGCACAGCGTGAGAAACCAAGGAAGTTCACGAAGGAAACTCAGCTGCCACCACGTCTGAACAAAGGTTGGCAGCCGCAACAGAACAGGGGACCACGGCAACAACAGGAAGGTATAAAGAGACCCCTCAACCAGAATGATGACCAAGAGAAGGGAAAACGACCATTGGCCCCTCTATGCTCCAACTGCCAGAAGAACCACCATGGTGAGTACAAGTTACATTCTCGGCGATGCTTCAGATGTGATAAAGTTGGACATATAGCCAGAGACTGCCCCATGCTGCCAGATCCGAACCGTGCAAGGGTAGCACCTAGAGTCTATGCAATGATGGAAGATGAAGATACCATGCAGCATACGGTCATAACAGGTACAATAATGATTTGTGGTATTTCTGCTTACACACTTATTGACACGGGGGCCACACACTCATTTATTGCAACCTTATTTGTATGCAAGCATAGGTTAGAATACTTACCAGCTAAGAGACCATATAGTGTGATGTTACCATCAGGAAAGTCCTTGTTTTCTGATCAGATGGTGAGAGGTGATATCGTATCCTTGGGAGATAAGAAGTTATATGGAGAGCTGGTTGTAATTGACATGAAAGGTTATGAGGTGATATTAGGGATGGATTGGTTATCCAGGCATTATGCCACAATAAGTTGTAGGTCTGGACTAGTTGAGTTTCGACCCCCAAATGGAGATCGTTATACCTTCCAAGCTATCCCAAAATTTAGTAAAATACCGATTATAACCTCACTTGAGGCCCAGCGGATATTAAAGGATGGTTGTGAATGTTACTTAGCTAGCGTAATGGATACTCGAGTGGAGAATAAGATAGAGTTACAAGATATTTCCATAGTCCGAGAGTTCCCTGAGACATTCATGGATGATTTGCCAGGATTACCACCTGATAGGGAAATTGAGTTTGTAATTGATACCTATCCCGAGGCATTACCTGTGTCTAAGAATCCTTATCGTATGGCGCCTGTTGAACTAAATGAGTTAAAAGTCCAACTACAGGAATTGGTAGACAAGGGATTCATCCGTTCTAGTAGTTCTCCTTGGGGTGCACCTGTATTATTCGTTAAGAAGAAAGATGGTTCCCTTAGAATGTGCATAGACTACAGAGAACTAAATAAGTTGACCATTAAGAATAAGTACCCCTTGCCCCGAATTGATGACTTGTTCGACCAATTGCAAGGGGCTAAAGTGTTCACAAAGATTGACTTACGGTCAGGTTACTATCAACTGAAAGTTAAGGAGAGTGATATACCTAAGACAGCTTTCAGGACCTGTTATGGACATTATGAATTCCTTGTAATGTCGTTTGGATTAACCAATGCACCTGCAGCTTTCATGGATATAATGAACCGTGTATTTCGTGAATATTTGGACAAGTTTGTGATTGTATTCATTTATGATATTCTTATATACTCACAGACCGAAGATGACCATGCAGAACATTTAAGAGTAGTTTTGACAACATTGAAACAACAGCAACTTTATGCCAAGTTGTCGAAATGTGAGTTCTGGTTGGACAAGGTAAACTTTTTAGGCCATGTCATTTCTGCTGAGGGCATATCTGTAGATCCAACCAAGATTCAGGCAGTGAAGGATTGGCCACAGCCAAGGAATGTCAGTGAAGTCCGCAGTTTTCTTGGTCTGGCAGGTTATTATAGGAAGTTTATTAGAGGATTTTCTATGATAGCTAAGCCATTAACTGGTCTGACAAAGAAGGACACCAAATACTTTTGGACTAAAGCCTGTGAAGATGGCTTCCAGACACTTAAGCTGAAGTTAACGACAGCCCCTCTTTTGACTCTTCCAACTGAGGAAGGGAAGTTTAGTGTCTACTGTGATGCATCCAAGGTAGGTTTGGGATGTGTCTTGATGCAAGAAGGTAAGGTTGTAGCATATGCCTCTAGGCAGCTAAAGAGTTATGAGCAGAATTACCCCACTCACGATTTGGAATTAGCTGCTGTTGTCTTTGCATTGAAAATTTGGAGACACTATTTGTATGGACGGCAGTGTGAAGTATTTTCTGATCATAAGAGCTTGAAATATCTTTTCACTCAAAAGGAATTGAACATGAGACAAAGGCGTTGGTTGGAGTTTGTTAAGGATTATGACTTCGAAATTAAGTATCACCCGGGTAAGGCCAATGCTGTGGCTGACGCATTAAGTAGAATGTCAAAGACCATGCAACCCACGATATCAACCATGTCTATACCTCTAAGGATGGAAGTTCAGAAATTTGAATTGGAAATAATTCCTGAACTGTCAAACCTACTTACTACACTAACCATCCAACCAACTATCTTGGATAAGGTCAAGAAGGCTCAGCAGAAGGATTCAGAGGAGAATAGTAGTATGATGAGTAAATTGAAAGATGCCTTCCCAGATTTCAGTCTCTCCAATGATGGTATTTTAAAATTTAGGAACTGATGGTACGTTCCATATGATAAGGAGTTGCGTGAGTTAATCTTAACCGAAGCTCATTCATCTTCCTTCTCTGTGCATCCTGGTAGCACTAAGATGTATAGGGATTTAAGGTTACATTATTGGTGGCCAAACATGAAGAGGGATGTGGCCAAGTTTGTTGAGTCATGTTTGGTATGCCAACAGGTTAAGGCAGAGCATCAACGCCCAGGAGGTACCCTTCAGCCTTTACCCATTTCCGAATGGAAGTGGGAAAACATTGCCATGGATTTCGTTGTAGGTTTGCCAAAGACAACTAAAGGACACGATAGTATTTGGGTTGTGGTTGACAGGTTGACAAAGTCCGCCCACTTTTTACCGGTAAGAACGACCTTCTCTATGGACCAGCTTGCTGACCTGTATGTTCAGGAGGTTATCAGATTACATGGAATCCCTTTATCTATTGTCTCTGATCGTGACCCCAGATTCACCTCGAGGTTTTGGCAAAGTTTGCAAGGCACATTAGGTACGAAGTTATCCTTCAGCACTGCCTTCCACCCGCAGACAGATGGCCAATCAGAAAGGACTATCCAAATACTTGAGGATATGTTGAGGGCTTGTGTGCTAGACTTTCAGGCATCTTGGAGCCGATACCTACCCTTGGTTGAGTTCTCTTACAACAACAGTTATCAGTCCACTATTGGTATGGCGCCTTATGAAGCGTTGTATGGTAGGAAGTGTAGATCACCTTTGTATTGGGATGAAGTTGGTGAAGCGAAACTCCTAGGTCCTGAGTTATTGCAGCAGATGTCAGACAAGATTGCCACTATTAGGAAAAGAATGTTAACTGCTCAAAGCCGGCAGAAGAGTTATGCAGACCAAAGGAGAAGGGATCTTGAATTTTCTGTTGATGACGAAGTACTCCTGAAGATTTCACCATTTAGAGGAGTCCTAAGATTTGGCAAGAGGGGAAAACTTACTCCACGATTTATTGGACCTTTCCCTGTTCTAGCTAGAATCGGTAGTACAGTTTACAGGCTGAAATTGCCTCCATCATTGGATAAGGTTCACAATGTCTTTCACGTGTCAATGTTAAGGAAATGCATACGAGATCCGATGCAAGTAGTTCAGCCAACAGAAGTTGAGATTGAGCCGACATTAATGTATGAGGAGAAGCCTGTACAAATATTGGAATCTGCAGTGAAGACTCTCAGGAATAAAGAGATTCCGTTGGTCAAAGTTTTATGGAGAAACCACGGCATTGAAGAAGCCACGTGGGAGCGACGCCAGGACATGTTAGACAAGTATCCAGAGTTGTTTGGTTGATCAATTTTCGGGGACGAAAATTTTGTTTAAGGAGGGGTGGATGTAACACCCGACATTTTTGGTAAGGTGACCTTCTAACTGTATTAATGGTCACGAATATTTAATCTTCGCAGTTTAGAATTTTATGCCAGAATAATTAATTATATGTGGATGTAAACTAGGTTGGGTGGCAAAGTTGTAATAATGGAGGGTGATGACCGGTATATAAAGAAAAAGGAAATATTTTAAACCTCACTAAAACCACTGTAGCCGACACCTTCCTTTCCGGCGATTTCTTCTCTCGCAAGTTTTTACTCTCTGCTATCAGCAAACTCACCTCGACGGCCGGTTTACTCCGCCACCACTCGACTACTCTGTGCCCGAGGTATGCATTTGTCAATGTGGCTATCTGTTAGTTTATTAGTCCTGTTTTCTACTCGGCATTGAAGTTTTGGATTCTCCAATGGCCGACTAATAATAAGAACATCTGAAATCTGTGAATGAGAATGCTTTTATCAAATTGATTCTGGACATTTAGATCAACCACCTCTGGGTTATCGATAATCGAGTCCGTCTGTTATGGTTTTGGATTTCAAACTGTACAGGGTATTAGACTAAGGATTCGGGAATGACTTTAGCTATTAAATCGTAAAATAACTTGAGATTAGGACTATTAGGATTTTGTTTTAACTGTTACAATGTGATGTTTTAGAACAAGAAGTTTGAAGAGAAAGGAGCCCAAAGCGCTAAGGAGACCAGGTAAGTGAATGTATAGATTTCTCGGTCAATAGGACCTTACATCAAGGGATGCTAGGTAGAAACTCATACGATGATTAGAAGTTCCTTTATGTTATTCTCTAGCATTTACGATAAATGGTAAGTCTTCCTGTTGGATGGATGTTCTGTTCTATAGCTTGATGAACTAAGAGTCCCTATGTTCATGCTTTATCAATGTTTTATGCGTATAAAAATGTTTTAGAAGCATGTTTTTATCATGAACAAGATAAGAAGATAAAACTTATGCAACGTGGTTAAGTGAGGGTTGGGGGTGGTTCGGCGTATATCACAGTCCAAAAGAGGGATATATGAATACGACCCGCAGTAGGGACCAAGATCAAACTCACTGTCGAACCCCCTTTACCGGCACAAATCCTCCCTTAATCCATACTAATGAATGATGAAACGAATGATGAAGTGAATGATGAAATGAATGATGAAATAAATGACGAAATGAATGATGAATATGACTGATGATTATGAGCAAGAATATGAACAAGAAAAGACTTATGAGCATGTATTTCTCTGAGTTATGCATTAATGCATTCATGTTATTGTTGCATTCCTTACTAAGCATTAGGCTTATAGTTTAAACCTTATGATGTAGGTGACGAGTATTCAGGTGAGGATCTCAAAGTTAATGAGGATGTCTAAATTTGGTTGCTGGGAGGTGTTCAGGGAGCAATTCTGTGGCTGGGTGGCGAATGAGAAACCCTGGTTAACGCTCTTATGATTTTTATGATGTTCATGAGTAATGAAGTCTAAGTAGGTTGAGATTATTTTATCAATTGGGATTTTAGAAATTGTCTGTCTTACTTCCAGTGTCCGAGGATATTTCTAAAGTTAATGAATGTTATGTTTGGGTTTAAGTCTTCCGCTGTATGAATTTCTTGATAAGTCTCTGTTTTCCATGTCATTTAGTGACCGGTAGATGTAGTGCATTTCTCTACCGGAAGATGGATTTGTTATTTTGTCGTTTAGTGACCGGTAGATGTAGTGCATTTCTCTACCGGAAGATGGATTTGTTATTTTGTCGTTTAGTGACCGGTAGATGTAGTGCATTTCTCTACCGGAAGATGGATTTGTTATTTTGTCGTTTAGTGACCGGTAGATGTAGTGCATTTCTCTACCGGAAGATGGATTTGTTATTTTGTCGTTTAGTGACCGATAGATGTAGTGCATTTCTCTACCGGAAGATGGATTTGTTATTCTGTCGTTTAGCGACCGGTAGATGTCCACTACCGGATGATGTTTTAATGATCATGAGAGCTGCACGTGTCCACCGGTAGATGTCCACTACTGGGTTATGTTTTAATTGTTCACGTGAGAAGCACGTGTACCCGGATGATGTCCTCTTATTTCACCGGATGAGGAATACTCTTTTGGGTGATGCATGCAAATCCATGCAACTCGAGCAGAATAACGCCGAGCGACCCGAGGGCATTTCTTTTCTGCCCGATTAGGTTATGGAAATGATGACTGAGCTTATCGCTTGGTCCCGTCAATAATCGAGTTATAAGGTTAATCAAAGAGTCGAGTTTGAGTGGTTTATTCCCGACAGATAAGGTGACGTCCACGGGTAAAGATTTAAGTTCTAAGTAAAAAAAAAAAAGATGCTAACTATGGACGAGGTGACGAAGGTAAGAATGTAAATGTTTATGAGGTTATTTTATGAATTACGTGGGGACTCCAACTGGGGTCGTTACACACTCCTTACTAAGCATTAAGCTTATAGTATAAACCTTATGATGTAGGTGACGAAACAGCAGGTGAAAACTCCACTCTAGATGGGAATGCTTAGTTCTGGTTGCTGGATGTTGCTCATGGTGATGATTTGTGGCTGGAAAGTGAATTTGACCCGTGGAGTGCCGCTCTTAGTATATTTTAGTAAGACCTAAGATACTGAATTTTAAGTAAGATAAGGTTTTCCAATGTTGATGTGTAACGACCCTTAACACTATTCCTAATTTTTCCGTATTATTATTTTTTTTTTATCCTTATAAACTTTAAGTTTAACGTTTAAGCGGAAAACATTTGAAAATCATTAAATACAACGTATTAAGGTAAAGAAAACTAAAGAAAACATCTAAATAAAATAATTAAAACAAATAAATCATCAGCCAACAACTTGAGGGGCAAAAGGGACAATTGTCCCACAAATGCAAGGGGCGATCGATCGGCTGCCAAAAAATAAAGGGGGCGATCGATCGCCCCCACATTAGGCGATCTATCGCCCAACCTTGGGCAATCAATTGCCACACTCTCTGGAATTTCCAGAGAGTGGCGATCATCACTGCCGATCGATCACCACCTTAAGCGATCGATCGGCAGTCTCCTTAGAATCCATTTTTTCCAGGGAGCTCGCCTCTCCTCCTCCCTTTCTGATGAGAACCACGGGTATATGAAACCCGAGACCCTTCAACAACGCGGAATAGAAACTCAGGAACGCCTTTGAAATCAAGTATAAGGAACTTGACCCCAATCGAACCTTGCCGACGGAACCAAAGTTATCAAACAAGGAGCGTGACCCATAACCGAACTTGTGGTTAGAACCAAAGCTATCAAGTTTTTGACTTGAAGAAGATCTAGTTCTTCACAAAGAACAAAAGAGAAAATTCTCACAAAGAGTAACTCAAAATCATGTATATTGCTTTTTAATGTTGAAGCGCCTATGCCTTTAAATAGGCTACAAAATATCCTAAAAGTAATTAGGAAATATTACTAAAACGATAATTAAGAAACTTTCTAAAAGAATACTTAGGAAAACTTTCTAAATCTATGATTAGGAAAGCTTTCTAAAACTATAATTAAGAAACTTTCTAAAACTATAATTAAGAAACTTTCTAAAACTATAATTAAGAAACTTTCTAAAACTATAATTAAGAAATAATTACTTGCCAAATTTGTTTTGTTGTTGTGCTTCCATCTCTCTTGCCACTAATCTTTGGGTAGTTTTCAAGTATCTTCGGCCTTCTTTTCTTCCAAAGAATCCTCTTCAATACTTAACAAATTTATTAATTTCAGCTCGTGTTGGAAAGAATCTTTCTCTTGGATTTCTATAATCAATCCATTTAAGGCTTCTTGCATTTTCTTGGTTCTTGATCTTGTCATTGGACCTCCAATATCTTGACATGGATCTTTAACTTTGGGCTTGAAGTTGGTTGCACTCTGATTCACATCATTCCCTCTCTCCTCGAAAAGATTCGTCCTCGAATCCCCTGCATCATATAAAGATAAATCAGAAACATTAAAAGTAGCACTTACATTACCATATTCACTAGGTAAATCAATCTTGTAAGCATTGTCATTGATGCGTTCCAACACTTGGAAGGGACCATCTCCTCGAGGTTGCAACTTGTTCTTTCTTTTGTTGGCAAATCTTTCTTTCCTTAAGTGAATCCAAACCCAATCTCCAGATTCAAAAATAACTTTCACTCGGTGCTTGTTTGCTTGTCTTGCATAATATTAGTTCATTCTTTTTCTCAATGTTTTCCCTTACCCTTGCATGTAGTTCCCTAACAAATTCGGCTCTTTTCTTTCCATCAAAATTAACAAACTCATTAGTTGGCAAAGGTAACATATCCATTCGAGTTATAGGATTAAAACCATAAACAATTTCAAATGGTGAATAAGATGTAGTAGAATGAACAACCCTATTATATGCAAATTCAACATGTGGTAAACATTTTTCCCATTGTTTTAAGTTCTTAGAAATAATGGCTCTCAACAAAGTAGAAAGTGTTCTATTTACTGCCTCGGTTTGTCCATCCGTTTGAGGGTGTGCTACGGTTGAGAATAAAAGTTTAGTGCCTAACTTATTCCACAGAGTTCTCCAAAAGTGACTCAAAAACTTAACATCTCGATCACTCACAATAGTTTTAGGTAAGCCATGTAACCGCACAATCTCTTTAAAGAATAAATCCGCAACATGTGTAGTATCATTAGTTTTTGAACATGCAATAAAATGTGTCATCTTACTAAACCTATCAACAACAACAAAAATACTATCCTTTCCACTTTGAGTTCTCGGCAAACCTATAACAAAATCCATAGAAATATCAATCCAAGGTTGAGTAGGTATTAGGAGAGGAGTATACATTCCATGTGGTTTGATTTTTGATTTAGCTTTTCTACACTCAATACATTTATCACAAATTAATTGCACATCATGTCTCATCTTAGGCTAATAGAAATGCTCACATAAAACATCCAAAGTTTTGCTTACTCCAAAATGTCCCATTAATCCACCTCCATGAGTTTCTCTGACAAATAATTCTCTCATAGAACACTTAGGAATACAAAGCTTATCTTTCTTAAATAGATAACCAGAGCCTATAATAATCACCATATGCAACTTTTTCACATAATTTTCAAATTTCACTAAAATCTGAATCTACTACATATAATTCTTTAATAAGTTCAAATCCAAGCAATTTAGATTGTAAGGAGGTTACGAGGACATACCTTCGAGACAATGCATCGGCCACTACATTTTCCTTACCTTTTTTATATTTGATCACGTATGGAAATGTTTCAATGAATTCCATCCATTTTGCGTGCCTTTTGTGTAGTTTTCCTTGCGACTTCAAGTCCTTCAAGCTCTCATGATCGGAATGAATAATAAATTCTTTTGGCCACAAATAATGTTGCCACGTTTGAAGTGCTCGAACTAAGGCATACAATTTTTTGTCATATGTGGGGTAGTTCAAAGCCGCTCCATTAAGCTTCTCGCTAAAGTAAGTAATAGGCTTGGAATCCTGCATTAAAACACCACCAATACCTTTTCCCGACGCATCACATTCAATCTCAAAAGCTTTATCAAAATTAGGTAAAACAAGTAATGGTGCATTAGTAAGTTTACCTTTTAGGAGATTAAAAGCTTGTTCATGTATTTCAGTTGTGATGACCCGGATGTGTAAGTATGGTACGATGGCTGCACGAACCGGAATCCGGATGGCGGTACGTCCGCGCGGGCGAACTGGAAGGTGACGGGTCATAAAAAGGGGGTCGTCACAATCCCACATCGCTTGGGGAAGTATGTAGAAATGAAACATATGTAAAGAGACCCTCCCAACATAGCAAGACGCGTTTTGGAGCACGATTGGCAACGGATCCCATAAGAACTCCGAAGTTAAAAGTGCTTCGGCTAGAGCAATTCCAGGTTGGGTGACCTTCCGGGAAGTTCTCGCCAAACAAAGCCGTGAGGGGAGGATATTGGGCTGTGGCCCAATCCCCAGAGCGGACAATATCTTGCTGGGATAAGGGGTCGTTACATCAGTCCACTTAAATTCAATATTCTTCTTTACAAGATCATTTAAGGGAGCCGCAATGGTGCTAAAATCTTTAACAAACCTCCTGTAAAAGCTTGCTAATCCATGAAAACTTCTTACCTCGTTGGCATTCTTTGGTCTTGGCCATTCCTTAATTGCCTTAACCTTTTCTTCATCCACCGATACTCCACTTGAACTAACTACAAAACCAAGAAACACTATCGAATCCATGCAAAATGTGCACTTCTTTAAGTTAGCGTATAGTTGATTTTCTCGTAAAGCATTAAAAACTAAATTCAAGTGTTTAACATGTGCAACTTGAGTTTTACTATAAACCAAGATATCATCAAAATACACAACAACAAACTTTCCAATAAAAGATCTCAACACATGATTCATCAATCTCATAAAAGTACTTGGTGCATTAGACAAACCAAATGGCATTACTAACCACTCATAAAGACCATATTTAGTTTTAAAGGCAGTTTTCCATTCATCTCCCTCTTTCATGCGAATTTGATAATATCCATTCTTTAGATCAATTTTTGAAAATAAGCATGCACCATGTAACTCATCAAGCATATCATCCAATCTAGGAATAGGGTGTCGATACTTTACCGTGATCTTGTTGATAGCTCGACAATCAACACACATTCGCCAAGTTCCATCTTTCTTAGGAACTAAGATGACGGGAACTGAGCATGGACTAAGGCTTTCCTTTACAAATCCTTTCTCCAGTAGTTCATCCACTTGCTTTTGAATTTCCTTAGTTTCTTCGGGATTAGCTCGATATGCCGGTCGATTAGGAATTGATGCTTCCGGCATGAAATCTATTTGATGTTCAATCCCTCTCAAAGGAGGTAACCCTTTCGGTAATTCTTCAGGAAACACATCCTCAAATTCCTGCAAAAGAGAAGAAACAACACTCGGAATAGATCGAGTTAGCTCATTAGTCGCAAGATAAACATCTTTGTACAACAATACAAGTACTTATTGCCTCGCTATCATCACACTTTTAACCTCACTTTTTCTTGCGATTCCACTTATTCTCCCACTCTCCTCTTGTTTTCTCTCAATCTCGTTTTTTCTCTCTTTGCACTCTTTTTTCTCTCTTTCACTCTTCTTTTCACTCACTCTATTCTCTTCTTTTTCATGTTTTTGCTCACTCAATGACTTTTCTCTCTTTTTGAATTCTTTTGCAATCCTATCTTGATCCTCACTAGCCTCCCATGGTTTTAGTGGTTTGAGAATTATCTTCCGACCATTTTGATCAAAGGAGTACTCATTCTTGAAACCATTGTGCTTGACGTTTCTATCAAATTGCCATGGTCTCCCCAAAAGGATATGTGTAGCTTGCATGGGTACTACATCGCAAAGAACCTCATCTTTGTACTTACCAATTGCGATTCCAACCTTCACTCGATTAGTTACTTTCACTTCTCTACAATCACTCAACCATTGTAGCTTGTATGGCTTAGGATGCTTAACGGTTTCCAAGCTCAATTTTTCTACTAATAAAGTGCTAGCAACGTTAGTACAACTCCCACTATCAATTATCAAACTACATACCTTGTTATTCACGTGGCATCTAATGTGAAATATATTTTCCCTTTGCACTTTATCTCCATCCTCATTGGCTTGAACGTTGAGTATACGTCTAGTGATCAATAACTCTCCTCTCACGGGTTCCTCTATATCCACGTCGCTACAATCTTCTAATGGTGGCATTTCATCATCACTTTAACTTACACTTGCTATATCACCATTATCCAAAATAATCATAGCTCTTTTATTCGGACAATTAGAAGCAATATGGCCAAAACCTTGACATCTAAAACATTTAATCTCTCGAGACTTAATAGGAGTGGAAGTATCGGTTTTACCTTTTATGGGGGTGGTAGTCGATGTCGTGGTTTTTCCTTTGAACTCCTCCTTCAGTTTTGAATTAGGCTTATCACTCCTCCAATTAGATTTCCATGAAGAGTTTGTGGTTGATCCGATCTTAGAGTTCCTCGATTTCAATTGCCTCTCAACTTTGATGGACTTGTGCAACAATTCTTCTAAATCCACATAATGATGCAAATCCACAATGTCAGCGATTTCTCTATTTAAACCTCCAATGAATCGTGCCATTGTCGCTTCATCATCCTCGTCCACTCTAGCCCTTACCATGGCTACCTCCAACTCTTTGTAATATTCCTCTACACTTTTGATTCCTTGAGTCAAACCCTGTAGTTTCCTACACGCATCTCGATAATAGTGGTTAAAAATAAATCTTTTGCGCATTTGTACCGTCATATCATCCCATGTGCGTATGGGTTGTTCTCCATACCTTTTTCGTGTTTTCACTAATTGATCCCACCATATGCTTGCATAATCCGTGAATTCCATCGACACTAATTTGATCTTTTTCTCCTCAGTGTAGTTATGACATTCAAACATCTGTTCAACTTTTCTTTCCCATTCTATATAAAGTTCGGGATCACTTTTACCTTGAAAAGGAAGGATGATCGTTTTGATGTTGGTTAGATTTCCATCTTCATGGTTTGTTCTCGCATATCTCTCTCTTCTGTAATTGCCATCCTCGTAATCGGATTCCCCATAGTAATGCTCCATTGGTGATTTGCCCCTTTGTGCATGGCTATTAGAAGGCGACTTTATTCTTTCATACCTCATGTCTAAATTCTTAATTTGCTCTTGTATAGTCTTCATGTACATCTCCAGATCAAAGTTAGCACGTCTTTCCTCACTACTCATAATTTCAAGGAAGAAAAATAAAAATTATTAGTGAACAAAAAAAAGTAAGTAAACGGAACTCACTCACTCCCTCACGTGTTTACACTCGATTATATGTCTCTCCACTCGTGTTTCCCTCAAATAATGGCTTTTATATGATAGTCTCACCCTCTTGCCTTTTACCACTCAATTTTCTCTTTAAGCTCGTTATGTAAAAACCTAATCAAGAGAAAAATTCAAAAAGCCAAAACAAGTAAGATCAAACTTTTTAACTCAAAATTCTAATTTCCAAAATCGGTTAGAAGCAAACAATTTAGAATAGGATGTAGGACTTCAAGAGAGTAAACTTTTCAAGAAAGGAAACTTTTACGAAAGGAAACTTTTCACGAAAGGAAACTTTGCAAGAAAGGAAACTTTTCAAGAAATGAAACTTTTCACAAAAGGAAACTTTTCAAGAAAGGAAATTGAGACAATCAAAGAAAAGAATTGAATAATCACACCAAAAAGCAAATAATGATGTATATAATGACGAAGAAGAAATTGATACTCGAGATATTGATACTCGAAATATTGAGATTTTTTGTTTGAAAGAAGAAAACTTGACAAATAAAGAGAATCGTTGATTCAATGACTTTTTTTTTTTTTTTCGAATTTCTGAATTTTTTTTTTTCAAATTTCAAATTTTTTTTTTTTGAATTTTCAAAGGAAGAAACTCTAGAAGAAGAAGCAAAAATAAATAAAGATAGAAACTTGAATCTAGGAACCTGGTTTTGATACCAAATGATGAGAACCACGGGTATATGAAACCCGAGACCCTTCAACAACGCGGAATAGAAACTCAGGAACGCCTTTGAAATCAAGTATAAGGAACTTGACCCCAATCGAACCTTGCCGACGGAACCAAAGTTATCAAACAAGGAGCTTGACCCGTAACCGAACTTGTGGTTAGAACCAAAGCTATCAAGTTGATCTTTCAAGTTTTTGACTTGAAGAAGATCTAGTTCTTCACAAAGAACAAAAGAGAAAATTCTCACAAAGAGTAACTCAAAATCATGTATATTGCTTTTTAATGTTGAAGCGCCTATGCCTTTAAATAGGCTACAAAATATCCTAAAAGTAATTAGGAAATATTACTAAAACGATAATTAAGAAACTTTCTAAAACAATACTTAGGAAAACTTTCTAAATCTATGATTAGGAAAACTTTCTAAAACTATAATTAAGAAACTTTCTAAAACTATAATTAAGAAATAATTGCTTGCCAAATTTATTTTGTTGTTGTGCTTCCATCTCTCTTGTCACTAACTTTGGGTAGTTTTCAAGTATCTTCGGCCTTCTTTTCTTCCAAAGCATCCTCTTCAATACTTAACAAATTTATTAATTTCAGCTCGTGTTGGAAAGAATCTTTCTCTTGGATTTCTATAATCAATAAGGCTTCTTGCATTTTCTTGGTTCTTGATCTTGTCATTGGACCTCCAATATCTTGACATGGATTTTTAACTTTGGGCTTGAAGTTGGTTGCACTCTGATTCACATCACTTTCTTTCCTCCTCCTTCCCTGCACCAATTTCTTACCACACATACACTCTAACACTTCAACATAAACCACTAATTAAACAACCCAAAAAAAAAAAACGTATCTTTGAACGCTTTTAAAAACATAGTAAACTTTCGTAAAAACGGACTGCGTGGATCCAATTAAAAACTAAACAATTCTTCCTGTTTAAAAAGAAACTCCAAGCAGTTCCATACATCCGATAAAAACTATCCAAAAGCAGATTATAAAATAAGTTTCTGAAACATCAAAGCATAACCTATCTATTATCCAGAACCAAGCATCCTAAAATGTTCTATCTGTACAATATCCTATCTAATCCACCATCAGCCCAAAACATCCCAGAACGTTCCCAAAATACTTACAAACATCCCCACGGGTCAAAAGCGCACCGACTGCACCAGCACACTCCCACGGGCCATCGTTCTTCAACTGATCATTCCTCGGGTGGAGAGATCTCGTCCTCACCTGTATCTAGATCACCTACACCATACAGACAACTAATAGCTAAAGGCTCAGCAAGTTTCATTAATGCAGATGCATGTTATGCATATGAAGTTCAGAAATCATGCAACATTTTCTTATCATTACGTCGCAGACAGAATGTCATCGAGATCTCAGCCCGCTATGTGGAGAAGGCACAACCGGCGGTTGGACAACCCTTTCCAAGTAGCAGGGGGGAGGGGGGTACACGCTCACATCCCTAAACAGCCGTGCCTGAGCCCCACCTCGCATGAACAGATAACAGATTACGTAGATTCATTTCGTTTTTTGCGATGTGGTATTGTGACAAGCCCCTTTTGGCCTTCACAATAGATCAATAGCCTCTTTTCGGGTCACATCTCTTTTCATGAAAACGTAGTGCGGAAATTCATTTTCTATGCATAATTGAAAACCATGATGCATGAATAATTACGTGCTTTAAGTAAACATACATCATACATACCATCGAGACAATAAAAGCATATCCTATAAAAGAACTAATCCTAACTACCAAACTAAAACATTTAAACAAGCAATTCACCAATGATCCTCGATGCGACTTTGACGTACGGTGTAGGCCAATCGGCCCTATTAAGTCACGAGAACTTACCTCGCGTCCGTTGCAAATCTAGCTCCGTCCACGAACGTTGTTCACCTAAGGAAATTCACAACAATTGTCGTTAAAATGAGTTTAAACCGTTAAACGTCCAAATTAACGAAACCTTAACTAAAGAAATTTCCTAAAACTCTAATCTAGCTTATTGAGTCATTTTTATCGAGCAATCCACGCTCGACACCTCAAAACCATCATTAACTGAGTTTTCCAAAATCACGAAAATTCATCAAACCCTAATATTCCACCACGAATCGATCAATCTTCATCCAATACGCCCAATATGTCCATTATATTCATAAATACAGTAACCCTATCGATTTCAAACCCTAAATCCACATTTTAACAAAACCCTAAACGAAACCCTAACCGTTAAACTTCGTGAAAGCCGAAATATAACGCTCTAAAACTATAGATTCTTACCTAGGGTCGGGATTGAGGAAGAAATCATGAAGAATCGGAGGTCGATCGGAGAGCTTCAATCGTCGGAAGAGAAATCGTGTAAGAGGAGAGAAAAAAAATCACCTGGGAGGGTTTGAAGAAGAAAATCGCGTGGAGTGCTGGAGAAGAAGGGAAAATTGTGATTTTTAAGAAATTTGGACTTTGCAGATTACCATTTCGCCCTTCCTTTGTTTTTATATTTGATTTGTCATTTGTTTCGTTATTTAGCTAACGGTTCTGTTTCTCTAAATTTCCTTATTTCGCCAATAAATCCAACTTATTACTAGGGTTCTATTAAAACTGTCCGTTCGTAAAACAAACCCCGTTTACTATTTTTACTAAAACATCCTCTATATTGCGAGAAACGCAAAATCCTCGAAATTAGCGTTACAACTCCAAAAATTCTCGTATTTCTCCTAAAATCCTTATTAATTATTAGAATTTTAATAACGCTTTCTTTTCGCGAAACTGACTCAACTTGACATATTTACAAAAAATGCCATTATATATATATATACTTTCAAAATCCCATAAAGAACCGGGTGTTACATTCCATCCACCTTATTTAAAATTTTGTCCTCAAAATTTGATTACACAAAGAACTCAAGATATTTAGACATCATATCCTGCTGTCGCTCCCAAGTAGCTTCCTCCATGTCGTGGTTCAGCCATAAGACTTTAACTAGCGAAATCTTTTTGTTGCGTAACACCTTGATGGAAGACTCCAAAATACGTACCGGCTTCTCCACATAAGTCAAGGTAGGTTGATCTCACTTGCCTCCACGATATGCGATGGATCGCGCAAACACTTTTGAAGCATAGACACGTGAAATACATTATGGATACATTCCATTGAAGTCAGAAGCTGCAGTCGATACGCCATCTTCCCGATCTTCTTCAAAATAGGGAAGAGCCCCACATAACGAGGGCTTAGCTTGCCCTTTCTTTCGAATCGCATAACTCCCTTGAACGGAGAAATCTTCAAATAAACCTAATCACCTTCTTCGAATTCTAGTTCCCTCCGTCTCGTGTCAGCATAGCTCTTCTGTCGACTCTGAGCTATCTCGATACGCTGTCTAATAACGGCAATCTTCTCTGCCGTTTGTTGTAGAATCTCGGGACCAACAATACTAGCTTCGCCAACCTTGTCCTAATTTAACGAAGATCTACACTTTCGGCCATACAATGCCTCGTACGGAGCCATACCGATAGTAGCCTGGAAGCTATTGTTGTAAGAGAACTCAATCAGTGGCAAATACCTGCTCCACGATCCCTGAAATTCCAACACAAAAGCTCTGAGCATATCCTCCAGAATCTGATTCGTTCTCTCTATCTGACCATCAGTCTGAGGATGAAATGCCGTGCTGAAATTTAGCTGAGTTCCCATAGCTTTGTGCAGACTCTTCCAGAACTTGGATGTAAATCTCGGGTTTCGATCAGAGACAATCAAAACTGGTACTCCATGCAGTCTAACAATCTCCTGCACATAAAGCTCGGTGAGCTGATCCATCGAAGATGTCATCTTCACATATAAGAAGTGAGCAGACTTTGTCAATCGGTCCACAATCACCCAGACGCCGTCATGCCCTTTCATCGTCCTCGGGAGCCCCACAATAAAATTCATGGAAATCTGCTCCCATTTCCAGTCCGGAATTGGCAGTGGTTGTAACGTTCCGGCCGGCCTCTGGTGTTCTGCTGGTTTCCACGTACTTGGCGACCTCTCTCTTCATGTTCGGCCACCAAAAGTGTTGCTTTAAGTCCCGGTACATCTTGGTACTCCCCGGGTGTACAGAATAAGCTGAAGAATGTGCTTCGGCCAAAATTTCTTTCTTTAGTTCATCGTCGTTAGACACGTACGACCTATGCCTAAACTTCAGAATACCATCATCTGACAAGTTAAATTCATACAAATTTCCAGATGTCAGGCTCAATCGAAACTTCTCACACTCCATATCTTTCTGCTGAGCTTCACGTATCTTATCTAGAATAGTTGGCCTGAGAGAAATGTTGGTGAGCATACTGGACAACTCTGCCACAATCTCTACATCGAACTTTTCAATCTCAAACCTCAACGTAACCGACATCGCTGCAAGTGAAGGCTGACTCGCAGTAGGCATTCGGCTTAAGGCATCAGTGACCTTATTCGCCTTTCCCGGGTGATACTTAATCTCAAACTCATAGTCGTTGACAAACTCTAGCCACCTTCTCTGCCGCATATTCAGTTCCTTCTGCGTAAACAAATACTTCAAACTTTTGTGGTCTGAAAATATCTCGCACTACTTCCCATATAAATAATGTCTCCAAATCTTCAGTGCGAAAACCACGGCCGCTAACTCTAGGTCGTGCGTAGGATAATTCTGCTCATACGGCTTCAACTGTCGAGAAGCATAAGCAATAACCTTTCCTTCCTGCATCAATACACAACCAAGTCCAACTCCAGACGCATCACAGTAAATACTAAATTTATTACCTTCAACAGGCAGCGTTAGAACTGGAGCTGTGGTCAACTTCTATTTCAACTCCATAAAACTCCCGTCACAAGTAGCCGACCATATAAACTTCTCATTTTTCCGAGTCAAGCGTGAGAGAGGAACTGCAATCTTTAAGAATCCCTTTATGAACTTCTGATAATAGCTCGCCAACCCGAGAAATCCACACATCTCACGCACGTTTTTAGGCTGTGGCCAATCCCTGACCACCTGAATTTTACTCGGATCCACAGAAACTCCTTCCTGTGATATGATATGGCCAAGAAAACCGACCTTGTCCAGCCATAACTCACACTTAGAAAACTTTGGATATAGACGGTGTTGACTCAGAGTTTTCAAAACAATCCTCAAGTACTCCTCGTGTTCTTCCTTTGTTTTAGAATAGATCAAAATATCGTCGATAAAAACAACAACAAACTTGTCCAAATACTCCTTGAAAACACGGTTTATCAAGTCCATAAACGCTGCAGGGGCATTAGTAAGTCCAAAAGACATGACAAGGAACTCATAATGCCCATACCTCGTTCGGAACGCCATTTTCTGAATATCTTCTCTCCAGACCTTCAATTGGTAATAACCCGAGCGTAGGTCAATCCTGGAAAACACTCAGGCACCCTGTAGTTGATCAAATAAATCGTCTATCCGGGGCAGTGGGTACTTATTCTTCACTGTAAGTTTATTCAGCTCTCTGTAATCCACTCACTTCCTGAGGGTCCCGTATTTCTTTTTAACAAACAGAACGGGTGCACCCCAGGGAGAAAAACTAGGTCGGATGAAACCCTTGTCCAGCAACTCGTCAAGCTAAGTTTTCAACTCTCTCAATTCAGCAGGCGCCAATCTATATGGATTCTTAGACACTGGCGCGGAGCTCGGATACACATCAATGGTAAATTCGATCTCCCTGTCCGGCGGTAATCCGAGAAGATCATCAAGGAAGATCTCAGAGAACTCTCTGACTATAGGAAGGTTACTCGGCTTCACTCCACTGAGCAACTGAGTATCAACTACAGTGGCCAGATAAATCGAGCATTCACCATTAAACTGCTCATTGACCTTCATGGAATAAGAAGTAGGCGATCCCTATAAGCAAACTCGGCTTTACCCGGAGGCCAAAAAGTCACAATCCCGGATCGACAATCGATGGTGGCGAAGTGCTGTGAAAGCCAGTCCATCCCTAAGATAAGATCGTACCGCTCTATGCTCATAACTATCAGACAAGCATAAAGGGTAATATCCCCCACTGAGACGACATTGCCCTGGAGAATACGATCTGAATGCATATACTCTCCTGAAGGTAGCATTACTCTATACTCGAACTCTACTAATTTAGACGCTAACCCCAATCTAGTCATGCAAGCAGTTAAAATAAAAGAGTGCGTAGCTCCCGTGTTTATCAAAGAAAATACAGCTACGCCCATAATCAAAATAGTACCTGCTATCACTGATGGCTGAGCCTCGTCGTCAACATCACCATGCTCGATAAAGGCAAAGATCCTGGGCATGACTCTCCTTTGATCTCGGCCCGGCTTTGGGCAATCTCTAACAAAATGGCCGACTTCTCCACATCTATAACATTTATTAGTGCCCACCCGGCACTCTCCACTGTGCTCTCTCTAACACTTAGGGCACCATGCTATCTGAGGAGCCCTTTGTACCTGTTTCCATTTGCCTCGATCATTACCTCCTTTAGAAGGCCTCTTTACGCCTCTCTGTTGTGGTTGGGGTTGTTGTACTCTGGGCTGCCAACCACGGTTCTGAGAATGAGGACGGATCTCACGGAAGAAGCCCTTTTCTGGCTCCTTCGGCCTAACATAAGTCGCCCTGGCAGCCTCGAAGTCCAAAGCTCTAGCTGCGATGTCTAAATAGGGCACATCTATAATTCCCGATACAACAATGTTCATCCGGATCTCCGGGTTTAGTCCTTCCATAAATTGGTGCACTTTGTCTTCATTATCGCTAACAAGACGTGGAGCAAATCGTGATGAAGCCTCAAACTTCCTTATATAATCTACAACCGAACCTGTCTGCTTCAGCTGCGTAAACTCATTCCTCTTAGCCACCCTCACAGTGCGGCTGAAATATTTGTCGAAAAACACGGTCTTAAACCACTCCCAAGTCATAACTGATACATCTGTCGTGATTTGATCGAATCCCACCAAAAACGGGTATCTAACGCCAAATGGAAGGTCACGTAGGCAACCTTGTTCCCGTTCTCTATGCCAGCGTACTCTAGCATATCTTCCATCGTTCGGATCCACTCCTTGGCTAAAGTGGGGTCCGATGATTGTCCGTTGAATACTGGGGGTTGTAGTTTTTGAAATCTCTCCATGCCCTAATGGTTTGGGATGACCACCTCTCGGGCCTGACGATCTTCACGGTTTACTAAACGCTCGATTTGTTGTGCTTGCTTGTCCATATGCTGGGCCTGACGGTCCAGCAAATCTGTAAGTCGGTCTAGGGCTTCATCCCTAGGATCTTTTCCTCGAACCATCTTATACGACTCCTATAAAAGTTAAAACAAATAATCCTAAGAAATGAAAATTAAATAAAACATTAAACATACTTACAGTTGATGAAGGATGTCCGCGTAGTGGCTGTGCAGTCGAGCAGTCTACAGAATCGTTTTTAAAACCCGGGGGCTCTGATACCATAACTGTAATGAACCTTAACACTATTCCTAATTTTTTCGTATTATTATTATTTTTTTATCGTTATAAACTTTAAGTTTAACGTTTAAGCGGAAAACATTGGAAAATCATTAAATAAAACGTATTAAGGTACAGAAAACTAAAGAAAACATTTAAATAAAACAATTAAAACAAATAAAACATCGGCCAACAACTTGAGGGGAAAAAGGGACAATTGTCCTACAAATGCAAGGGGCGATCGATCGGCTGCCCAAAAATAAAGGGGGGAGATCGATCGCCCCCACATTAGGTGATCGATCGCCCCACGATCGATCATCAGGCGATCGATCGCCCAACCTTGGACGATCGATCGCCACACTCTTTGGAATTTCCAGAGAGTGGCGATCATCACTGCAGATCGATCACCACCTTAGGCGATCGATCGGCAGTCTCCCTGGAATTCATTTTTTCCAGGGAGCTCGCCTCTCCTTCTCCCTTTCTTTCCTCCTCCTTCCCTGCACCAATTTCTTACCACACATATACTCTAACACTTCAAAAAAAAAACCACTAATTAAACGACCAAAAAAAAATACGTATCTTTGAACGTGTTTAAAAACATAGTAAACTTTCGTAAAAACGGACTGCATGGATCCATTTAAAAACTAAACAATTCTCCCTGTTTAAAAAGAAACTCCAAGCAGTTCCATACATCCGATAAAAACTTTCCAAAGCAGATTATAAAATAAGTTTCCGAAACATCAAAACATAACCTATCCATTATCCAGAACCAAGCATCCTAAAATGTTCTATCTATACAATATCCTATCTAATCCACCATCAGCCCAAAACATCCCAGAACGTACTCAAAATACTTACAAACATCCCCACAGGTCAAAAGCGCACCGATTGCACCAGCACACTCCCACGGGCCATCGTTCTTCAAGTGATCATTCCTCGGGTGAAGCGATCTTGTCCTCCCCTGTATCTAGATCACCTACACCGTACAGACAACTATGAGCTAAAAGCTCAGCAAGTTTCGTAAATGCAGATGCATGCTATGCATATGAAGTTCATAAATCATGCAACATTTTCTTATCATTACGTCGCAGACAGAATGTCATCGACATCTCAGCTCGCTATGTGGAGAGAGCACATCCGGCGATCGGACAACCCTTTCCACGTAGCGGGAGAGAGGGTGGGTAACGCTCACATTCGTAAACAGCTGTGCCTGAGCCCCACCTTGCATGACCAGATAACAGATTACGTAGATTCATTTCGTTTTTGGCGATGTTGTATTGTGACAAGCCCCTCTCGGCCTTCACAATAGATCAATAGCCCCCTTTCGGGCCACATCTCTTTTCATGAAAACGTAGTACGGAAATTCATTTTCTATGCATAATTGAAAACAATGATGCATGAATAATTACGTGCTTAAAGTAAACATACATCATACATACACTCGAGACAATAATAGAACTAATCCTAACTACCCAACTAAAACATTTAAACAAGCAATTCATCAATGATCCTCGACGCGACTTCGACGTACGGTGTAGGCCAATTGGCCATAGTAAGTCACGAGAACTTACCTCGCGTCCGTTGCAAATCTAGCTCCATCCACGAGCGTTGTTCACCTAAGGCAATTCACAACAATTGTCGTTAAAACGAGTTGAAACCGTTAAACGTCCAAATTAACGAAACCTTAACTAAAGAAATTTCCTAAAACTCTAATCTAGCTTATTGAGGCATTTTTATCGAGCAATCCACGCTCGACACCTCAAAACCCTCATTAACTGAGTTTTCCAAAATCACGAAAATTCATCAAACCCTAATATTCCATCACGAATCGATCAATCTTCATTCAATAAGCCCAATATGTCCATTATATTCATAAATACAGTAACCCTATCGATTTCAAACCCTAAATCCACATTTTAACAAAACCCTAAACGAAACCCTAACCGTTAAACTTCACAAAAATCAAAATATAATGCTCTAAAACCATAGATTCTTACTTAGGGTCGGGATTGGGGAAGAAATCGTGAAGAATCGGTGGTCGATCGGAGAGTTTCAATCGTCGGAAGAGAAATCGTGTAAGAGGAGAGAAAAAAAATCTCCTGGGAGGGTTTTAAGAAGAAAATCGCATGGAGTGCTGGAGAAGAAGAGAAAATTGTGATTTTTAAGAAATTTGGACTTTGCAGATTACCATTTCACCCTTCCTTTGTTTTTATATTTGATTTGTCATTTGTTTCGTTATTTAGCTAACGGTTCTGTTTCTCTAAATCTCCTTATTTCGCCAATAAATCCAACTTATTACTAGGATTCTATTAAAACTGTCCGTTTGTAAAACAGACCCCGTTTACTATTTTCACTAAAACATCCTCTATATTGCGAGAAACGCAAAATCCTCGAAATTAGTGTTACAACTCCAAAAATTCTCGTATTTCTCCTAAATTTCTTATTAATTATTAGGATTCTAATACCGCTTTCTTTTTGCGAAACTGACTCAACTTGACATATTTACAAAAAATGCCATTATATATATACTTTCAAAATCCCGTAAAGAACCGGGTGTTACATGATGAATACGGAGATTGTCTCGTATAATTTTATGTTTTAAGGATTTAAGACTAAGGGTTCATCTGTTTTCTTTAAGTCTTCCGCTATGCATGTTTAAGTATGAGTAAAATGGTTTTCATTTGAAATGAAATATGAAAGAGTTAAGTAGTCTGTGGACGCTGGAGTTTGTGGACGAAAGAGTTAAATAGTCTGTGAACGAAAGAGTTAAGTAGCCTGTGGACGCTGGAGTCTATGGACGAAAGAGTTAAGTAGTCTGTGGACGCTGGAGTCTGTGGACGAAAGAGTTAAATAGTATGTGGACGCTGGAGTCTGTGGACAAAAGAGTTAAGTAGTCTGTGGACGCTGGAGTCTGTGGACAAAAGAGTTAAATAGTCTGTGGACGATGGAGTCTGTGGACAAAGAGTTAAGTAGTCTGTGGACGCTGGAGTCTATGGACAAAAGAGTTAAGTAGTCTGTGGACGCTGGAGTCTGTGGACGAAAGAGTTAAATAGTCTGTGGACGCTGGAGTCTGTGGACGAAAGAGTTAAGTAGTCTGTGGACGAAAGAGTTAAGTAGTCTGTGGACGAAAGAGTTAAGTAGTCTGTGGACGCTGGAGTCTGTGGACGAAAGAGTTAAGTAGTCTGTGGACGCTGGAGTCTGTGGACAAAGAGTTAAGTAGTCTGTGGACGAAAGAGTTAAGTAGTCTGTGGACGCTGGAGTCTGTGGACGAAAGAGTTAAGTAGTCTGTGGACGCTGGAGTCTGTGGACAAAAGAGTTAAGTAGTCTGTGGACGCTGGAGTCTGTGGACGAAAGAGTTAAGTAGTCTGTGGACGAAAGAGTTAAGTAGTCTGTGGACGAAAGAGTTAAGTAGTCTGTGGACGAAAGAGTTAAGTAGTCTGTGGACGCTGGAGTCTGTGGACGAAAGAGTTAAGTAGTCTGTGGACGCTGGAGTCTGTGGACGAAAGAGTTAAGTAGTCTGTGGACGAAAGAGTTAAGTAGTCTGTGGACGAAAGAGTTAAGTAGTCTGTGGACGCTGGAGTCTGTGGACGAAAGAGTTAAGTAGTCTGTGGACGCTGGAGTCTGTGGACAAAAGAGTTAAGTAGTCTGTGGACGCTGGAGTCTGTGGACGAAAGAGTTAAGTAGTCTGTGGACGCTGGAGTCTGTGGACGAAAGAGTTAAGTAGTCTGTGGACGCTGGAGTCTGTGGACAAAAGAGTTAAGTAGTCTGTGGACGCTGGAGTCTGTGGACAAAGAGTTAAGTAGTCTGTGGACGCTGGAGTCTGTGGACAAAAGAGTTAAGTAGTCTGTGGACGCTGGAGTCTGTGGACGAAAGAGTTAAGTAGTCTGTGGACGCTGGAGTCTGTGGACAAAAGAGTTAAGTAGTCTGTGGACGCTGGAGTCTGTGGACAAAAGAGTTAAGTAGTCTGTGGACGCTGGAGTCTGTGGACGAAAGAGTTAAGTAGTCTGTGGACGCTGGAGTCTGTGGACAAAAGAGTTAAGTAGTCTGTGGACGCTGGAGTCTGTGGACGAAAGAGTTAAGTAGTCTGTGGACGAAAGAGTTAAGTAGTCTGTGGACGCTGGAGTCTGTGGACGAAAGAGTTAAGTAGTCTGTGGACGCTGGAGTCTGTGGACGAAAGAGTTAAGTAGTCTGTGGACGCTGGAGTCTGTGGACGAAAGAGTTAAGTAGTCTGTGGACGCTGGAGTCTGTGGACGAAAGAGTTAAGTAGTCTGTGGACGCTGGAGTCTGTGGACGAAAGAGTTAAGTAGTCTGTGGACGCTAAGTTGTCATCAATAGTAAGTAGTCACGTGGACCGTGGACGATAAAGTCACGTGGACTATGGACTATAAACATGAGTAAGTCTATTGACGATGGTCTGTGGACGATGAAGCCACTCGATCAGGGAACGATAATGTTCAATAGACAGTGGACGAAAATGTCAAAGTAGTCCATGGGCAATTAAGTCGCCCGATCTTGCATACGTGATTTTTGCCCGAGTTATATCGTTCGACTCTGTGGATGAGTACGTTTTCAGGTACATGAAAGAGTTGAGTTATGAAAATTTAAGTTTTTATTTTTCTGTTCTTTTAAACGTTCACGAGTTTTATTTCAAAAAAAAAAAAATTACAAGTGGCTGTTCTAAGATTTAAATGTCTAAGTGATGTTGAGAATCTGTCTCGGCCCTTTGGGGTCGTTACAATTTTGCTATCAGAGCAAAACCGGGTTCTAAAATCAATTCTGTAGACTATCTTCCAGCACAAATTGCCACATGAGTACACTCCAACAACTGTAAGTGTTTATGATTTTAGTAATGTCATTAAAGTTAAGATGTGTTTATGATTATATGTTTAGGAATCTCAAAATGGTAAGAGGTCAACAGAGAGAAAACAATGAAGACAGTAACACTATTGCCCAGCTAACGGAGTTGGTTATTCGCCAATCTGGCCAAATCGAGCAGCTTGTGGCTACTAGAGAAGAGCAAGGGAACTCTAGTTCGAATACAACTCATGACCATGGGAGCTAGCGTTTCCACCGACTTCGACCTCCGGTATTTAATGGTCAAGTTTTGGATCCTATCTATGTTGAAGAATGGATTCCAACAATTGAGGACATGTTCATGTATGCCAAGGTCGAAGAGGGGGACAAGATCACATGTGCTGTTTTTCATCTTGCACTGGATGCAAGGCATTGGTGGGACTCAATTAAGAGCACTACTAACATGGAAACTATGACTTGGGCATGGTTCAAGATGGCCTTCTTTGACAAGTACTTCAGTCGAGCGGTTCGGGCTAGCAAAAAGTTGGAGTTTCTGCAGCTACGCCAAACCGGTTCTGTGGCGCATTACATATGTAAGTTTGAAGCATTGTCACGATTTGCACCCCGTCTGGTGGATGATGAAGAAGATAAGATTCATCAATTCGTTCATGGGTTGAAACTAGACCTTTATAGGGGAGTGAAGACCGCAGGAATCCATGGTATACCGTATTCCGAGGTGGCAACTAAGGTCTTGGAAATGGAAGAGGTGGAGATAACAGTACATGAACAACGTGAGCCGCCAAGGAAGTTATCAAGGAGGCTCAGCCACCACCGCGTCAGAACAAGGGATGACAGCAACAACAGAACAGGGGACCACAACAACAACAGAAAGGTATGAAGAGACCCTTCAATCCAAATGATGACCAAGGGAAAGGAAAACGACCTCAAGCTCCACTATGTTCCACCTGCCAGAAGAACCACTATGGCGAATGCAAACTATACTCGGGCCGTTGCTATAGGTGTGACAAGATTGGCCATGTTGTTAGGGATTGTCCAATGCTGCCGTATACAAATCGTGCGAGAGTGGCACCTAGAGTTTTTGCCATGATGGAAGATGCTAATGCAGTGCAGCATACGGTTATAACAGGTATGATTAGGATTTGCGGCAAACCCGCATACACACTTATAGATACAGGTGCTACTCATTCTTTCGTAGCAACTACATTTGCATGTAGGTATAATTTACGGTCTCTTCTAGCTGATAAGTCATATAGTGTCATGTTACCGTCAGGAGAATTCTTACATTCTGAACAAGTAGTAAATGGTGAAATTGTATCAGTAGGGGACAAAGAGTTATATGTAGAGTTGATTGTAATTGATATGAAAGGATATGAAGTCATTTTGGGAATGGATTGGCTATTCAGACATTACGCCATAATCAGCTGTAGGACTGGTCTAGTAGAATTCCGACCCCCGAATGGGGACTGGTATGCCTTTCAAGCCATCCCAAAATCAAGTAAGATGCCAATTATATCCTCGTTAGAAACCCAGCGGTTACTGAGAGGTGGTTGTGTGGGTTATCTAGCTAACATAATTGATATACGGATGAAGGATAACGTAGAACTTCAAGATATTCCCATGGTCCGAGAGTTTTCTGATGTATTTTTGGATGATTTGCCCGGGTTACCACCCATAGAGAAATTGAGTTTGTGATTGATACATATCCCGAGGTATTACCTGTGTCTAAGAACCCCTACCGCATGGCACCTGTTGAGCTGAAGGAATTGAAAATCCAACTGCAAGAATTGGTGGACAAGGGATTTATACGCCCTAGCTGTTCTCCCTGAGGTGCACCTGTTTTGTTTGTTAAGAAGAAGGACGGATCCCTTCGGATATGTATCGATTACAGAGAGTTGAACAAACTGACAATCAAGAATAAGTACCCTTTACCCCGAATTGATGATTTATTTGATCAGCTACAAGGAGCCAAAGTGTTTTCGAAAATCAACTTACGTTCGGGCTATTACCAATTGAGGGTTAAGGAGGAAGATATACCAAAGACGGCATTCAGAACCCGATATGGACATTACGAATTTCTTGTAATGTCGTTTGGACTAACGAACGCACCTGCAGCTTTTATGGATTTGATGAATCGAGTGTTTCGTGAGTATTTGGACAAGTTTGTGATCGTATTTATAGATGACATTCTAATATACTCACAGACTAAAGCTGATCACGCAGAACACTTAAGGGTTGTTTTGACAGCTTTAAAACAGCAGCAACTTTATGCCAAGTTATCCAAATGTGAGTTCTGGTTGGACAAGGTCAACTTTTTGGGCCATGTCATTTCTGCTAAGGGCATATCCGCGGATCCAACCAAAATTCAAGCAGTAAAGGACTAGCCACAACCAAGGAATACCAGCGAGGTCCGTAGTTTCCTTGGTTTGGCAGGTTATTATAGGAAGTTTATTAAGGGATTTTCTATAATAGCCAAACCTTTAACAAGTTTAACAAAGAAGGACACCGAGTACTCTTGGACTGGAACCTGTGAAGATAGTTTTCAGATACTAAAACTGAAGTTAACGACAGTCCCTCTGTTGACACTCCCAATCGAAGAAGGAAAGTTCAGTGTTTATTGTGATGCATCCAAAGTTGGTCTGGGGTGTTTTTTAATGCAAGAAGGCAAGGTTGTGGCGTATGCTTCCAGATAGCTAAAAAGTTATGAGTAGAATTACCCCACTCACGATTTGGAATTAGCCGCTGTTGTTTTTGCATTAAAAATTTGGAGACACTATTTGTATGGTCAGTAGTGTGAAGTGTTTTCAGACCACAAAAGCCTGAAGTACCTTTTTACTCAAAAAGAGCTAAACATGAGGCAGAGGTGTTGGATTGAATTTGTTAAGGACTACGACTTTGAAATTAAGTACCACCCTGGTAAGGCCAATGCGGTTGCCGACGCATTAAGCAGGATGTCAAAGACGATGCAGCCTGCAGTGTCAGCCATGTCGTTACCCTTGAGAGTTGAAGTTCAGAAGTTTGAATTGGAGATAGTTTCAGAATTATCGGCCTTACTTTAGATATTATCTATTCGGCCAACTATTTTGGATAAGATCAAAGAGGCGCAACATAAGGATTTAAAGGAGAAGAATGACATGGTGAGTAAGTTGAAGGACGCTTCCTCTGAGTTCAATCTTTCTAAGGATGGTATTTTGAAATTTAGAGATCGATGGTACGTTCCATGAGATGAGGAGTTACGTAAGTTAATTTTGGCTGAGGTGCACTCGTCTCCCTTTTCTGTACATCCGGGGTAACACCAAGATGTATCGGGACTTAAAGTTACATTATTGGTGGCCAAATTTGAAGAGGGATGTTGCCAAGTATGTAGAGTCCTGCTTGATATGCCAGTATGTTAAGGCAGAGCATCAACGGCCAGGAAGTACCCTTCAACCTTTACCGATCCCTGAATGGAAGTGGGAAAACATTGTCATGGACTTTGTTACGGGATTGCCAAAGACGACTAAAGGCCATGATAGCATTTGGGTTGTAATTGACAGAATGACGAAATCAGCCCAGTTCCTACCTGTAAAGATGACTTACACGGTGGACCAGTTTGCAAACCTGTACGTTCAGGAGATTATCAGGTTGCATGGAATCCCGATATCTATTGTCTCCTATCGTGATCCCAGGTTCACTTCACGATTTTGGAAAAGTCTGCAAGGCACGCTAGGTACAAAGATATCTTTCAGCACTGCATTCCACCCACAAACAGACGATCAATCGGAGAGGACCATTGAGATACTCGAGGATATGTTGAGAGCATGCGTGCTGGAGTTTCAAGTATCATGGAGTCGATATCTGCCCCTGGTTGAATTCTCCTACAACAATAGTTACCAGTTCACCATTGGTATGACACCTTATGAAGTGCTGTATGGCAGAAAATATAGGTCGCCTTTGTACTGGGATGAGGTTGGTGAAGCAAAACTCTTAGGCCCTGAGATTTTGCAGCAGATGTCGGACAAGATTGCCATTATTAGAAAAAGGATGATGACTGCACAAAGCCGGTAGAAGAGTTATGCGGATCAGAGAAGGAGAAATCTTGAGTTTACTGTTGGAGATGAGGTTTTCTTAAAGATCTCACCGTTCAAGGGAGTTATGCGATTCGGTAAGAAAGGGAAGTTTAATCCACGATTCATTGGACCATTCCCTAATTTGGCAAATATTGGTAGTACAGCTTATAAATTACAGTTGCCTTATTCACTAGAAAGGATTCACAATGTCTTTCATGTGTCAATGCTAAGGAAATGCATACGTGATCCGACGCTTGTTGTTAAGTCGACAGAAATCGAGATTCAGTCGACCTTAATGTATGAAGAGAAATCGGTACAAATTTTTGAGTCTGCAGTTAAGATTCTGCGAAATAAGAAAATTCCACTAGTAAAGGTTTTGTGGACGAATCATGGCATTGAAGAAGCCACGTGGGAATGACAGCAGGACATGTTGGAGTATCCAAGGTTATTTTGTCTGATCAATTTTTGAGGACAAAAATTTTGTTTAAAGAGGGGTGGATGTAACACCCGACAACTTCGGACAGGTGAACTTTCTATTTTTAACAAGACAGAATTAACTGCCATCTAGGTATAAATATCTTTTTCGGTTGAAAATTTGGGCGCCAAAGTTTAATCGGTTCCACTTTTATAAAAATTATGTTTGGTGGCAAACTTATAATTAAGCCAAGCTTATTAAGTATATAAATAGAAAATGAAAATCCAAAAACCTAACAAAACCCATCAGCCGACTTTCCTCTTTCAGTCGACTCCCTCCCCTCTGCTCTCTACTCTGTTCTTCCTCCGGCGATCAGCTTCCCCCTGATTTCTTTCGATACTCCACGCTCTAGGTAAGATTTGGACAATGTGTTTGCTGAATAGTTATTTAGAGAGTTGATTTCAGCTAGAGTTTTAAAGTCTCGGGTTCATCAATGGTAGAATAATAGTAGCATTTATGAATTTGTGTTCATTAATGGCATTACTGATTCGATTCTGGATGCTGTGATATTCAGTTTGTGATTAGCTATGGAGATGAATCTAGTTGTTTCAGCACACTCTTCCCTTATATTTTTGGAGATTAAACTATGCACACAAGGTGCTCGACTAAAGGACTTAGAAATATATATACTAGATTCTAAGATGACTTTTCAGTTAGGATTTACTAGCCACTATTTCAGAACATTTAGGATGAATTGTAACATTGAAATGTGAAATGTCTTAGGTGGAAAAGACTTCAAGTGAAGGCACGGCATTGCTAAAGAGGCCAGGTAAGTGAGTGTGTTAAGATTTCCAGCCATGAGGGTCCTGCATCACAAGGGTAGTAGGTTGAGTTTGCTTCTGATGTTTGGTTATGTTTGCGAAGTAGTATGTTTTAGTAAAATGTTTAGAATAGTGTATGCTCTGTTTTCTGGTGAACGACTCCTTCCATGGTCTCATGTTTTGAGTGCGTTTATGTTCATGCATCGTGATTTATTTTCCGAGTACACGAGAATGTTTTACACGCATACTCCTTTATGAATGAAACAATAAAATGAAACGTATGAAACCTTGATTAAGTGAGAGTTGGGGGCGGTTTGGCCATGTCACTGTCCAGAGATGGACCATGATTTCTACCCGTAAGGGCTATGTACACGCACTCTGCCTACCCCCCTTCGGCACAAACTCCTCCTTAATCCATGATAGGTAAATGATGAACAAGAACAGGAAAAGAACAAGAATGAGTAAACGAATATGCATATGACATGAAATGTATGAGATAAGAATATGACAGTGATTTCTTTCAAGGCATGCATTCATGAATATATATTAGTGCATTGCACTCCTTACTAAGCATTAGGCTTATAGTATAAACCTTATGATATAGGTGAAGAAACAGCAGGTGAGGACTCCACTCTAGATGAGAATTCTTAAGTCTGGTTGCTGGATATTGCTCATGGTGATGATTTGTGGCTGGAAAGCGAATTTGACCCGTGGAGTGCTGCTCTTAATATATTTTAGTAAGACCGAAGATACTAAATTTTAAGTAAGATAAGGTTTTCCAATGTTGATGAATACTGGGATTTTCTGGTATAATTTTATGTTTTAAGGATTTAAGACTAAGGGTTCATCTGTTTTCTTTAAGTCTTCCGCTATGCATGTTTAAGTTTTATGAGTAAAATGGTTTTCATTTGAAATGAAATGTGAAAGAGTTAAGTAGTCTGTGGAAGCTGGAGTCTGTGGACGAAAGAGTTAAATAGTCTGTGGACGCTGGAGTCTGTGGACGAAAGAGTTAAGAAGTCTTTGGACGCTGGAGTCTGTGGACGAAAGAGTTAAGTAGTCTGTGGAAGCTGGAGTCTGTGGACGAAAGAGTTAAGTAGTCTGTGGACGCTGGAGTCTGTGGACGAAAGAGTTAAGTAGTCTGTGGACGAAAGAGTTAAGTAGTCTGTGGACGCTGGAGTCTGTGGACGAAAGAGTTAAGTAGTCTGTGGACGCTGGAGTCTGTGGACGAAAGAGTTAAGTAGTCTGTGGACGCTGGAGTCTGTGGACGAAAGAGTTAAGTAGTCTGTGGACGCTGGAGTCTGTGGACGAAAGAGTTAAGTAGTCTGTGGACGCTGGAGTCTGTGGACGAAAGAGTTAAGTAGTCTGTGGACGAAAGAGTTAAGTAGTCTGTGGACGAAAGAGTTAAGTAGTCTGTGGACGCTGGAGTCTGTGGACGAAAGAGTTAAGTAGTCTGTGGACGCTGGAGTCTGTGGACGAAAGAGTTAAGTAGTCTGTGGACGAAAGAGTTAAGTAGTCTGTGGACGAAAGAGTTAAGTAGTCTGTGGACGCTGGAGTCTGTGGACGAAAGAGTTAAGTAGTCTGTGGACGAAAGAGTTAAGTAGTCTGTGGACGAAAGAGTTAAGTAGTCTGTGGACGAAAGAGTTAAGTAGTCTGTGGACGCTGGAGTCTGTGGACGAAAGAGTTAAGTAGTCTGTGGACGCTGGAGTCTGTGGACGAAAGAGTTAAGTAGTCTGTGGACGAAAGAGTTAAGTAGTCTGTGGACGCTGGAGTCTGTGGACGAAAGAGTTAAGTAGTCTGTGGACGCTGGAGTCTGTGGACGAAAGAGTTAAGTAGTCTGTGGACGCTGGAGTCTGTGGACGAAAGAGTTAAGTAGTCTGTGGACGAAAGAGTTAAGTAGTCTGTGGACGCTGGAGTCTGTGGACGAAAGAGTTAAGTAGTCTGTGGACGCTGGAGTCTGTGGACGAAAGAGTTAAGTAGTCTGTGGACGCTGGAGTCTGTGGACGAAAGAGTTAAGTAGTCTGTGGACGCTGGAGTCTGTGGACGAAAGAGTTAAGTAGTCTGTGGACGCTGGAGTCTGTGGACGAAAGAGTTAAGTAGTCTGTGGACGCTGGAGTCTGTGGACGAAAGAGTTAAGTAGTCTGTGGACGCTGGAGTCTGTGGACGAAAGAGTTAAGTAGTCTGTGGACGCTGGAGTCTGTGGACGAAAGAGTTAAGTAGTCTGTGGACGCTGGAGTCTGTGGACGAAAGAGTTAAGTAGTCTGTGGACGCTGGAGTCTGTGGACGAAAGAGTTAAGTAGTCTGTGGACGCTGGAGTCTGTGGACGAAAGAGTTAAGTAGTCTGTGGACGCTGGAGTCTGTGGACGAAAGAGTTAAGTAGTCTGTGGACGCTGGAGTCTGTGGACGAAAGAGTTAAGTAGTCTGTGGACGAAAGAGTTAAGTAGTCTGTGGACGCTGGAGTCTGTGGACGAAAGAGTTAAGTAGTCTGTGGACGCTGGAGTCTGTGGACGAAAGAGTTAAGTAGTCTGTGGACGAAAGAGTTAATACGTTCGACTCTGTGGATGAGTACGTTTTCAGATACATGAAAGAGTTGAGTTATGAGAATTTAAGTTTTTAGTTTTCTGTTCTTTTAAACCTTCACGAGTTTTATTTCAAAAAAAAAAAAATTACAAGTGGCTGTTCTAAGATTTAAATGTCTAAGTGATGTTGAGAATCTGTCTCGGCCCACTAGGGTCGTTACAACAAGTCATGTAACACTCAACCTCTATTTCTTGATACGTTCAGTTCGTTTGGAACAAATCGATTGAAGTGAAGTCTCTTATACTTCATCAAACGCAATACTAAGTCTTAATTACGCGTCAATGAAGGTTATTGGGTTCACAGCACATGTTGTTCTCGTCACTTCAAGTTAAAACCTTGAATGTGAAATGTATAACTTAGGTTCTAACCACAAGTCATGTAACACCCAACCTCATTTGCTTGATACGTTCAGTTCTTTTGGAACAAATCGATTGAAGTGAAGTCTTTTATACTTCATCAAACGCATTACGGAGTCTTAATTACGCATCATTGATGGTTATTGGGTCCTCAATACACGTCGTTCTCGTCACTTCAAGTTAAAACATTGAATGTAAAATGGATAACTTAGGTTCTAACCACAAGTCATATAACACTCAACCTCATTTACTTGATACGTTAAGTTCTTTTGGAACAAATCAATTGAAGTGAATTCTCTTATACTTCATCAAACGCATTTGTAATATCCGACTCGTACGGGTTTTTGAGAATATTATTATTTTAATATAAGTGGCATTTTTTGTAAATATGTCAAATCAGGTCCGTTTTACGAAGAGAAAGCGTTATTAGGATCCTATCGATTGATTGGAATTTTAAGGAAATTACGAGAATTTTCGGAGTAACAACGCTATATTTCGATTAATTACGTTTCTCGTAATGTAATTTTAGTAAAAATAGTAAACGAGGTCCGATTTACGAACGGACAGTTTTAATAGAACCCAGATAATAAGTTGGATTTATCGGCGAAATAAGAAATTCGAAACAGTTGAAAACACGAGAGCTAGTGACGTTTAATAAAATAGAGTATTATTATTATTATTATTATTATTATTATTATTATTATTATTATATTTTTAATTAAACATAAAACAACGAAAACTCGTTGTTTTCGTTGTGTCGAGCCCGAGCCCGAGCGCGAGCGAGAACAGGGGAGAAGCGACGACGGCGACGCGGCGCCGTTCACCGACGAACATCGGCGCCTTCCGGCCAGACGGCGGCGACGAGCGTGCTTCGGCCCATCTCCGCGCGCAACCCGAACCGGTAAGCTCGGTTTTCTCCCTGTTTTCGGTTCGATTTTGGGCCGCGAAGAATGAGCTCGATTAAGCTCTGATTTCCGGCCACTTTTGGTCGTTCTTAGCGTCAAATGGCCGAGCATAACGCCGGCTATGGTTGCCGTGCGTTTAAGTGCTCAAATTGAGCGAAAACAGTGGATGCCCGAATTGGGCATTTCGGGTTTCTTGGGTGAAACCTCGATTTTACATTTGGTTATGCTAATTGAGCGTATAGGAGGTTGATTGGTGAAGAAATTGACGAGAATTAATGGAAAACCGAAAATGGTGAAATTCTCGGCTTAGGGCAGATTCGGGTTTTTGGATTTTTGACCTAGCTAGAGTTGTTTGTTTTTAAATTCATTTTGGCGGATTGAAATAGGTTATTAGAGGAGTACGTGGCCGCTAGAATCGTTCGATTCCGATAACCGACGCGAAAGTTACGCACGTTTTAAGTTTCGGGTCGGTTTTTACCGAACCCAAATTAGTGGCCGTTTAGTTAGATTTTAGTTGGATTAAAGCTTTAGGAAATTGCTTTAGTTAAGGCTTTGTTAATTTGGACGTTTAGAAGCTTAAATTAGTTTTGACGTCAATGTTGTGTTTTGCCTCAGACAAACAACGCTCGTAGACGGAGCTCAGCGTGCTACGGACGACAGGTAAGTCTCTCGTGACTTGTTTGGCCGATTGGCCTACACCATAAGATTTCTTGTTGTTCGAGGAAATTGGAGATTATAGTAAGTGTCGGGCGAATAGGTTGGGTAGTTAGGTTAATTTCTTATTAGGTTATGTTTCTATTCGTCTTGATGGTATGCACGTTCATTGTTTGTTATTGCTTTGATTATGTTTATAGTATTGCACATGTTCACGCATCATGTTTCTGAAAAGCACGAAAAAGGAATTTCTATGCATGTTTTCATGAAATGGAAAAGGATAATGTAAATGTATGAATGAATGTAATCTGGTCAAGGAGGTGGCGGTGGTTCAGACATGGCTGCTTGGGGAGCATGTTTTCCCCCCGGTTAGATACGAGGGGTATCCAATCGCGGGATGTGCCGCTCCTATCTAGCGAGAGTGAGGCCACGGTGACATTATGTAATGAAATGAAATGAAATGAATAGCGAAAAGGTAGGAAGCATGTTTTATGAACTGCACGCATAGCATGCATTGCATTCACGTAGACTTACTGAGCCTTAAGCTCACGACTTATTTTTATGGTGTAGGTGACCTCTACACAGGTGAGGATGAGATCCCTCCACCCGAGGCATGAACAGTTGAAGAAAGATGGCCCGTGGGAGTGTGCTGGGCAGTCGACGCGTAATTGATCCGTGGGGGTGTAGGTATATGATTTGGGGACTTGATATGAAATGTATAGTTTGTCATATTAGGATGTTTGGGTTATTCTGGATAGAAATATGTAAGTGATAGGTGTAGGCTGTGGTAAATATTGTTGAATTGCTATGGATAACGAAACTGTTTTGAATTTACAACTTTCTGGAACTGCTTGGGACTTTCTTTTTAAACAGGAGGAATGTTTGGTTTTTAAATGGATCATGCAGTTCGTTTTCTTGGAAAATGTGTTTTGTTTACTTACGTCTCGAGTCGTTCTGAGTGAGATTATGGAGGATGTATGAGCGTCAAGAGATTTGATGTTGAACTGTATAATTGAGATGTAGATAAGAAATGATATTGTCAGGATGTGATGAATTGATGAGTTGAGGAATGATAGAAGGTTGAGTGGTTTTATGTAAACTGTTTTTATATGATAAATGAATTTTCTTTAAAGGTTTTCGAGAATGTTTTTAATTGGTTTAGAGGCTTAAAAAGGAAAATTTTATACGGAAAAATAGGTACAGTTTTAGGGGTGTTACAACATTACTAAGTCTTAATTACGCGTCGATGAAGTTTATTGGTACCTCAATACACGTCGTTCTTACCACTTCAAGTTAAAACCTTGAATGTGAAATGCATAACTTAGGTTCTAACCGCAAGTCATGTAACACTCAACCTCATTTGCTTGATAAGTTCAACACGTTTAGAACAAATCGATTTAAGTGAAGTTTCTTATACATCATCAAACGCATCAAAAAGTCATAATTACGCGTCCATGATGGTTATCGGGTCCTCAATAAACGTCGTTCTCGTTACTTCAAGTTAAAACCTTGAATTTGAAATGGATAACTTATGTTCTAACCACAAGTCATGTAACACTCAACCTCATTTGCTTGATATGTTCGGTTCTTTTGGAACAAATCGATTGAAGTGAAGTCTCTTATACTTTATCAAACGCATTACTAAGTCTTAATTATGCGTCGATAAAGGTTATTGGGTCCTCAATACATGTCGTTCATGTCACTTCAAGTTAAAACCTTGAAAGTGAAATGGATAATTTAGGTTCTAACAACAACTCATGTAACACCCAACCTCATTTGCTTGATACGTTCAGTTCTTTTGGAACAAATCGATTGAAGTGAAGTCTTTTATACTTCATCAAATGCATTACCAAGTCTGAATTACGCGTCCATGAAGGTTATTGGTTCCTCAATACACGTCATTCTCGTCGCTTCAAGTTAAAACCTTGAATGTGAAATGGATCACTTAGGTTCTAACAACAAGTCATGTAACTCTCAACCTCATTTGATTGATACGTTCAGTACTTTTGCAACAAATCAATTAAAGTGAAGATTCTTATACATTATTAAATGCATTACGAAGTCTTAATTAAGAGTCGATGAAGGTTATTGGGTCCTCAATACATGTCTTTCTCGTCATTTCAAGTTAAAATCTTGAATGTGAAATGGATAACTTAGGTTCTAACAACAAGTCATGTAACACTAAACCTCATTTGCTTGATACGTTCAGTTCTTTTGGAACAAATCAATTGAAGTGAAGTCTCTTATACTTCATCAAACACATTACTAAGTCTTAATTACGCGTCGATAAAGGTTATTGATACCTCAATACACGTCGTTCTCGTCACTTCGTGTTAAAACCTTGAATGTGAAATGGATAACTTAGGTTCTAACAACAAGTCATGTAACACTCAACCTCATTTGCTTGTCACGTTCAGTTCTTTTGGAACAAATCGATTGAAGTGAAGTCTCTTATACTTCATCAAACGTATTACTAAGTCTTAATTACTCGTCGATGAAGGTTATTGGGTCCTCAATACATGTAGTTCTCGTTACTTCAAGTAAAAACTTGAATGTGAAATGGATAACTTAGGTTTTAACAACAAGTCATGTAACTATCAACCTCATTTGCTTGATACGTTCAGTACTTTTGCAACAAATCAATTGAAGTGAAGATTCTTATACATCATCAAACACATTCTGAAGTCTTAATTACGAGTCGATGAAGGTTATTGGGTCCTCAATACATGTTGTTCTCGTCACTTCAAGTTAAAACCTTTAATGTGAAATGGATAACTTAGGTTCTAACAACAAGTCATGTAACACTCAATCTTATTTGGTTGATACGTTCAGTTGTTTTGGAACAAATGAATTGAAGTGAAGTCTCTTATACTTCATCAAACGCATTACCAAGTCATAATTACGCGTCCATGAAAGTTATTGTTTCCTCAATACGCATCGTTCTCGTCGCTTTAAGTTAAAACCTTGAATGTGAAATGGATCACTTAGGTTCTAACAACAAGTCATGTAACTCTCAACCTCATTTGCTTGATACGTTCAGTACTTTTGCAACAAATCAATTGAAGTGAAGATTCTTATACATCATCAAATGCATTCTGAAGTCTTAATTACGAGTCGATGAAGGTTATTGGGTCCTCAATACATGTCGTTCTCGTCATTTCAAGTTAAAATCTTGAATGTGAAATTTATAACTTTGGTTCTAACAACAAGTCATGTAACACTCAACCTCATTTGCTTGATACGTTCAGTTCTTTTGGAACAAATCAATTGAAGTGAAGTCTCTTATACTTCATCAAATGCATTACTAAGTCTTAATTACGCATCGATAAAGGTTATTGATACCTCAATACACGTCGTTCTCGTCACTTCAAGTTAAAACCTTGAATCTGAAATTGATAACTTAGGTGCTAACAACAAGTCATGTAACACTCAACCTCATTTGCTTGTTACGTTCAGTTCTTTTGGAACAAATCGAGTAAAAGTGAAGTCTTTTTATACTTCATCAACGCATTACTGAAGTCTTAATTACTCGTCGATGAAGGTTATTGGGTCCTCAATACACGTCGTTCTCGTCACTTCAAGTTAAAATCTTGAATGTGAAATGGATAACTTAGGTTCTAACAACAAGTCATGTAACACTCAACCTCATTGCTTGATACGTTCAGTTCTTTTGGAACAAATCAATTGAAGGGAAGAAAAAAAAAAAAAAAAGTTCTTATACTTCATCAAATGCATTACTAAGTCTTAATTACGCGTCCATGAAGGTTATTGGGTCCTCAATACATGTAGTTCTCGTTACTTCAAGTTAAAACCTTGAATCTGAAATTGATAACTTAGGTGCTAACAACAAGTCATGTAACACTCAACCTCATTTGCTTGTTACGTTCAGTTCTTTTGGAACAAATCGATTAAAGTGAAGTCTTTTATACTTCATCAAACGCATTACTAAGTCTTAATTACTCGTCGATGAAGGTTTTGGGTTCTCAATACACGTAGTTCTCATTACTTCAAGTTAAAACCTTCAATGTGAAATGGATAACTTAGGTTCTAACAACAAGTCATGTACACTCAACCTCATTTGCTTGATACGTTCAGTTCTTTTGGCACAAATCGATTGAAGTGAAGTCTCTTATACTTCATCAAATGCATTACTAAGTCTGAATTACGCGTCCATGAAGGTTATTGGTTCCTCAATACACGTCATTCTCGTCGCTTCAAGTTAAAACCTTGAATGTGAAATGGATCACTTAGGTTCTAACAACAAGTCATGTAACTCTCAACCTCATTTGCTTGATACGTTCAGTACTTTTGCAACAAATCAATTAAAGTGAAGATTCTTATACATTATTAAATGCATTACGAAGTCTTAATTAAGAGTCGATGAAGGTTATTGGGTCCTCAATACATGTCTTTCTCGTCATTTCAAGTTAAAATCTTGAATGTGAAATGGATAACTTAGGTTCTAACAACAAGTCATGTAACACTCAACCTCATTTGCTTGATACGTTCAGTTCTTTTGGAACAAATCAATTGAAGTGAAGTCTCTTATACTTCATCAAATGCATTACTAAGTCTTAATTACGCATCGATAAAGGTTATTGGGTCCTCAATACACGTCGTTCTCGTCACTTCGTGTTAAAACCTTGAATGTGAAATGGATAACTTAGGTTCTAACAACAAGTCATGTAACACTCAACCTCATTTGCTTGTTACGTTCAGTTCTTTTGGAACAAATCGATTAAAGTGAAGTCTTTTATACTTCATCAAACGCATTACTAAGTCTTAATTACTCGTCGATGAAGGTTTTGGGTTCTCAATACACGTAGTTCTCATTACTTCAAGTTAAAACCTTGAATGTGAATGGATAACTTAGGTTCTAACAAGTCATGTAACTCTCAACCTCATTTGCTTGATACGTTCAGTACTTTTGCAACAAATCAATTGAAGTGAAGATTCTTATACATCATCAAACACATTCTGAAGTCTTAATTACGAGTCGATGAAGGTTATTGGGTCCTCAATACATGTTGTTCTCGTCACTTCAAGTTAAAACCTTTAATGTGAAATGGATAACTTAGGTTCTAACAACAAGTCATGTAACACTCAACCTCATTTGCTTGATACGTTCAGTTCTTTTGGAACAAATCAATTGAAGTGAAGTCTCTTATACTTCATCAAACACATTACTAAGTCTGAATTACGCGTCCATGAAGGTTATTGGTTCCTCAATACACGTCATTCTCGTCGCTTCAAGTTAAAACCTTGAATGTGAAATGGATCACTTAGGTTCTAACAACAAGTCATGTAACTCTCAACCTCATTTGCTTGATACGTTCAGTACTTTTGCAACAAATCAATTGAAGTGAAGATTCTTATACATCATCAAATGCATTCTGAAGTCTTAATTACGAGTCGATGAAGGTTATTGGGTCCTCAATACATGTCGTTCTCGTCATTTCAAGTTAAAATCTTGAATGTGAAATGGATAACTTAGGTTCTAACAACAAGTCATGTAACACTCAACCTCATTTGCTTGATACGTTCAGTTCTTTTGGAACAAATCAATTGAAGTGAAGTCTCTTATACTTCATCAAATGCATTACTAAGTCTTAATTACGCGTCCATGAAGGTTATTGAGACCTAAAAAAAAAAAAAAAAAAAAAAAAATACACTCGTTCTCGTCACTTCAGTTAAAACCTTGAATGTGAAATGGATAACTTAGGTGCTAACAACAAGTCATGTAACACTCAACCTCATTTGCTTGTTACGTTCAGTTCTTTTGGAACAAATCGATTAAAGTGAAGTCTTTTATACTTCATCAAACGCATTACTAAGTCTTAATTACTCGTCGATGAAGGTTATTGGGTTCTCAATACACGTAGTTCTCATTACTTCAAGTTAAAACCTTCAATGTGAAATGGATAACTTAGGTTCTAACAAGTCATGTAACTCTCAACCTCATTTGCTTGATAAGTTTAGTACTTTTGCAACAAATCGATTGAGGTGAAGATTCTTATACATCATCAAACGCATTACGAAGTCTTAATTACGCGTCCATCAAGGTTATTGGGTCCTCAATACACGTTGTTCTCGTCACTTCAAGTTAAAACCTTGACGGTGAAATTAAAAAACTTAGGTTCTAACAACAATTCATGTAACACTCAACCTCATTTGCTTGATACGTTCAGTTCTTTTGGAACAAATCGATTGAAGTGAAGTCTCATATACTTCATCAAACCCATTACTAAGTCTTAATTACGCATCCATGAAGGTTATTGGGTCCACAATACACGTCGTTCTCGTCGCTTCAAGTTAAAACATTGAATGTGAAATGGATAACTTAGGTTCTAACCACAAGTCTGTAACACTCAACCTCATTTGCTTGATACGTTCAACACTTTTAGAACAAATCGATTGAAGTGAAGTCTCTTATACTTCATCAAACGCATTACGAAGTCTTAATTACGCATCCATGAAGGTTATTGGGTCCTCAATACACGTCGTTCTCGTCACTTCAAGTTAAAACCTTCAATGTGAAATGGATAACTTAGATTCTAACCACAAGTCTGTAACACTCAACCTCATTTGCTTGATACGTTCAACACTTTTAGAACAAATCGATTGAAGTGAAGTCTCTTATACTTCATCAAACGCATTACGAAGTCTTAATTACGCATCCATGAAGGTTATTGGGTCCTCAATACACGTCGTTCTCGTCACTTCAAGTTAAAACCTTGAATGTGAAATGGATAACTTACTTTCTGACCACAAGTCATGTAACACTCAACCTCATTTGCATGATACGTTCAGTTCTTTTAGAACAAATAGATTGAAGTGAAGTCTCTTATACTTCATCAAACGCATTACAAAGTTTTAATTACGCGTCCATGTGTGATGACCCGACTTGACACGTATGTGGTGGAACCACCCCTTCTTCCGCGATCTCATAGGTTACTGCCCGGTTGGGGCCGGAGGTGGGTTAAAACTCCGCGGATCCCAGAGGGTTGGGCCGGAGGGTTCGGTCTTAGAAAGTGGGGTCGTCACAATCTCACATCGCTTGGGGAAGTATGTGGAAATGAAACATATGTAAAGAGATCCTCCCAAAATAGCAAGACGAGTTTTGGAGCACAATTGACAACGGATCCCATAAGAACTCTGAAGTTAAAAGTGGCTTCGGCGAGAGTAGTACCAGGTTGGGTGACCGACTGGGAAGTCCTTGCTAAACAAAGCCATAAGGGGAGGATATTGGGCTGCAGCCCTATCCTCAGAGCGGACAATATCTTGCTGGGAATAAGAGTCGTTACACCATGAAGGTTATTGGGTCCTCTATACACGTTGTTCTCGTCATTTCAAGTTTAAACCTTGAATGTGAGATGGATAACTTAGTTTCTAACCACACGTCTTGCCACAGTCAGCCTCATTTACTTGATACGTTCAACACTTTTAGAACAAATCGATTGAAGTGAAGATTCTTATACATCATCAAACGCATTACGAAGTCTTAATTACTTGTCGATGAAGGTTATATTGGGTCCTCAACACGCGTTGTTCTCGTCACTTCATGTTAAAACCTTGAATGTGAAATGGATAACTTAGGTTCTAACCACAAGTCATATAACACTCAAACTCATTTGCTTCATACGTTCAACACTTTTAGAACAAATCGATTGAAGTGAAGATTCTTATACATCATCAAACGCATTACGAAGTCTTAATTACGCATCCATGAAGGTTATTGGGTCCTCAATACACGTCGTTCTCGTCACTTCAAGTTAAAACCTTGAATGTGAAATGGATAACTTACTTTCTGACCACAAGTCATGTAACACTCAACCTCATTTGCTTGATACGTTCAGTTCTTTTGGAACAAATCGATTGAAGTGAAGATTCTTATACATCATCAAACGCATTACGAAGTCTTAATTACGCATCCATGAAGGTTATTGGGTCCTCAATACACGTCGTTCTCGTCACTTCAAGTTAAAACCTTGAATCTGAAATTGATAACTTAGGTGCTAACAACAAGTCATGTAACACTCAACCTCATTTGCTTGTTACGTTCAGTTCTTTTGGAACAAATCGATTGAAGTGAAGATTCTTATACATCATCAAACGCATTACGAAGTCTTAATTACGCATCCATGAAGGTTATTGGGTCCTCAATACACGTCGTTCTCGTCACTTCAAGTTAAAACCTTGAATGTGAAATGGATAACTTAGTTTCTAACCACAAGTCATGTAACTCTCAACCTCATTTGCTTGATAAGTTTAGTACTTTTGCAACAAATCGATTGAGGTGAAGATTCTTATACATCATCAAACGCATTACGAAGTCTTAATTACGCGTCCATCAAGGTTATTGGGTCCTCAATACACGTCGTTCTCGTCACTTCAAGTTAAAACCTTGAATGTCAAATGGATAACTTAGGTTCTAACCACAAGTCATGTAACACTCAACCTCATTTGCTTGATACGTTCAACACTTTTAGAACAAATCGATTGAAGTGAAGATTCATATACTTCATCAAACCCCTTACTAAGTCTTAATTACGCATCCATGAAGGTTATTGGGTCCACAATACACGTCGTTCTCGTCGCTTCAAGTTAAAACATTGAATGTGAAATGGATAACTTAGTTTCTAACCTCAAGTCTTGCCACACTCAACCTCATTTGCTTGATACGTTCAACACTTTTAGAACAAATCGATTGAAGTGAAGATTCTTATAGATCATCAAACGCATTACGAAGTCTTAATTAAGTGTCCATGAAGGTTATATTGGGTCCTCAACACGCGTTGTTCTCGTCACTTCATGTTAAAACCTTGAATGTGAAATGGATAACTTAGATTCTAACCACAAGTCATGTAACACTCAACGTCATTTGCTTCATACGTTCAACTCTTTTAGAACAAATCGATTCAAGTGAAGTTTCTTATAAATCATCAAACGCATTACTAAGTCTTAATTACGCCTCCATGAAGGTTATTGGGTCCTCAATACACGTCGTTCTCGTCACTTCAAGTTTAAACCTTGAATGTGAGATGGATAACTTAGTTTCTAACCACACGTCTTGCCACAGTCAGCCTCATTTACTTGATACGTTCAACACTTTTAGAACAAATCGATTGAAGTGAAGATTCTTATACATCATCAAACGCATTACGAAGTCTTAATTACGCATCCATGAAGGTTATTGGGTCCTCAATACACGTCGTTCTCGTCACTTCAAGTTAAAACCTTGAATGTCAAATGGATAACTTAGGTTCTAACCACAAGTCATGTAACACTCAACCTCATTTGCTTGATACGTTCAGTTCTTTTGGAACAAATCGATTGAAGTTAAGTCTCTTAAAAAAATCAAACGCATTACTAAGTCTTAATTACGCATCCATGAAGGTTATTGGGTCCTCAATACACGTCGTTCTCGTCACTTCAAGTTAAAACCTTGAATGTGAAATGGATAACTTAGGTTCTAACCACAAGTCATATAACACTCAAACTCATTTGCTTCATACGTTCAACTCTTTTAGAACAAATCGATTCAAGTGAAGTTTTTTATACATCATCAAACTCATTAATAAGTCTTAATTACACGTCCATGAAGGTTATTGGGTCCTCAATACACGTCGTTCTCGTCACTTCAAGTTAAAATCTTGAATGTGAAATGGATAACTTAGTTTCTAACCACAAGTCTTGCAACACTCAACCTCATTTGCTCGATAAGTTCAACACTTTTAGAACAAATCGATAGTAGTGAAGATTCTTATACACATCAAACGCATTGCGAAGTCTTAAATACGCATCCATGAAGGTTATTGGGTCCTCAATACACGTCGTTCTCGTCACTTCAATTTAAAACCTTGAATGTCAAATGGATAACTTAGGTTCTAACCACAAGTCATGTAACACTCAACCTCATTTGCTTGATACGTTCAGTTCTTTTGGAATAAATCGATTGAAGTTAAGTCTCTTAAAAAAATCAAACGCATTACTAAGTCTTAATTACGAGTCCATGAAGGTTATTGGGTCCTCAATACACGTCGTTCTTGTCACGTCAAGTTAAAACCTTGAATGTGAAATGGATAACTTAGTTTCTACCCACAAGTCTTGCAACACTCAACCTCATTTGCTTGATACGTTCAACACTTTCAGAACAAATCTATTGAAGTGAAGATTCTTATACATCATCAAACGCATTACGAAGTCTTAATTTGTAACGATCCTAATTTCTCATAAACACTATTCCTAAAAATGACGTAAAATTTAGACTTTTATTTGCATTTTGATCATGCATACATAAGGGTGGTCAACCCCATTCAACAAAAGACTATTCATGTGTGAAAACCCTCGAATAAAATTAAACTTAGGTGTAAATGCTAAAACAATAAAAGTATGGAAGATAACAAATTTTCCTCTCGGGTTTCAGCAAAGGGACAGTGGGTTTGGACGTTTAAAATAGAGGGAAATATCTCTCGAGTTTCATCAAATGAACAGTGGGTTTGGACGTTTAAAACAAAGAGAAATATCTCTCGAGTTTCATCAAATGAACAGTGGGTTTGGACGTTTAAAACAGAGGGAAATATCTCTCGGGTTTCATCAAATGAACAGTAGAAATCTTAAACATTTTCTATCGGATTTCATTGAAGGAATGGACGACAGAACTGAGGGGTAGAATAGACGTTTAAAATAGCAGACAGAATGGACGTTTAAACTTTTACTCCTTTTGACATAAAAGAACTTCAACTCTAGAAAAACTGATTCAAAGATAATTTTTCTGAACTTTCTTAATAAAACCATCAAAACAGATCTAAAACAACATATTTAACTCAAATCCATAAACCTATTTTCAAAACACCGAAACCCATCCAGAATCATCAAAATGGACATTCTATATATTAGTTCATGAACTATCCACAATAAACATCAAAATATTACTATCCAGATTCCAAACATCCTAAAATGGTTCCACTATACAATTTTCCTATCTATTCAACCATCAGCACCAATCAACCTAAAATCCTCAAAATACCTAACCATTGCTCCCACGGGTCAAAATATGTCTCGACTGCCCAGCGCACCCCCACAGGCATTCTTCTTCAACCATTCATTCTTCGGGTGGAGGGATCTCCTCACCTGTATCAAATTCACCTACACCATACAGACAACTATGAGCTAAAGGCTCAATAAGTTTCGTAAATGCAAATGCATGCTGTGCATATAAGTTTCGTAAATCATGCAGACATTTTAATCATTACGTCGCAAACAGATTGTCACCGAGGTCTAAACCCACCAGATGGAGAGGGCACGTCCTGCGGTTGGACAACCCTTTCCATCTATCGAGGGGAAAACATACTTACATCCGTAAACAGCCATGCCTGAACCCCACCTCGCCATGACCAGATAACAGATTACGTAGATTCATTTCATTAGTTCATTTCTTTTCTTAAACACGTGCAGAAATTCGTTTTCATGCTCTTTGAAAGACGTGATGCATGAACAGTTAAATGCATAATGTAAACATACAACATATATATCATCAAGACGATAAAAACATAACCTATGTAAACAACTAATCCTAACTACCCAACCAAAGCAATTAAACAACAAAATCCAATAATCCTCAACGCGACTTCGACATACGGTGTAGGCCAATCGGCCATAGTGAGTCACGAGAACTTACCTCGCGTCCGTTGCAATTCAAGCTCCGTCCACGAGCGTGTTCACCTAAGGCAAATCACAACAATCGTCGTTAAAACGAGTCTAAATCATTAGAAGTCCAAACTAACGAAACCCTTAACTAAATAACTTTCCTAAAACTCTAATTTAACTCATTGAGGCATTTTATCGAGCAATTTACGTTCGACACCTCAAAACCTCCATTAATGGATTTTTCCAAAGCTCCTATTTTCCAAAACCCTAACATTCACCAATAAATTGTCTAACTTCGTCCAATAATCACAAATACGTCAACTAGAAGCATATTCACGCTAAACCTATCGATTTCAAACTTCAATCTACGTTGTTTTAACAAAAACCCTAAACGAACCCTAACCGTATAACTCTGCAAAAACCAAAATCTAACGTTCCAAAACAGTAGATTCTTACCTAGGGTCGTGATTGGGGAAGGAATCGTGAAGAACGAATCGTCGGAGAAGAAGCTTCGGTCGCCTGAAGTGAGAACGTCGAAGGATGAAGAAAATTGCCTGGGAGCATAGTGAAATTCGCGTGAAGTGTTCTGGAGGAAAAGGGATTTATGATTTTAAGTAAAAATTGATTTGTTGAATGACCATTTTGCCCCTCCATTGATTTTTTATTTGTTTCGTCACTCTGTTTTGTTATTTGGCTAACGATTTGGTTTCTCCAAATTTTCTTATTTCACCGATAATTACAACTTATCATTATGGCTCTTTTAAAACTTTCCGTTCTTAAAACAGACTTAATTTGACGTATTTACAAAAATGCCATTATTTATTGGAATATTAAAATCTCGTAAAACCGGGTGTTACATTCCATCCACCTTATTTAAAATTTTGTCCTCAAAATTTGATTACACAAACAACTCAGGATACTTAGACATCATATCCTGCTGTCTCTCCCAAGTAGCTTCCTCCACGCCATGGTTCCGCCACAGGACTTTTACTAGCGGAATTTTCTTATTTCGCAATACCTTGATGGAGGACTCTAGAATTCGCACTGGCTTCTCCACATAAGTCAGTGTTGGTTGTACCTCGATCTCCCTTGCCTCCACGATATGCGACGGATCACGTACACATTTCCTGAGCATAGACACGTGAAACACGTTGTGGATACCTTCCATTGAAGCCGGAAGCTGTAGTCGATACGCCATCTTCCCAATCTTCTTCAAAATAAGGAAGGGCCCCACATATCGAGGGCTTAACTTGCCCTTCCTTCTGAACCGCATAACACCCTTAAATGGATAAATCTTCAAATATACTTCATCTCCCTCTTCAAACTCCAATTCTCTCCGTCTAGTGTCAGCATAGCTCTTCTGTCGGCTCTGAGCTACCTCGATACGTTGTCTGATAATGGCGATCTTTTGTGCCATTTGTTGTAGAATCTCGGGACCAATGATGCTAGCTTCACCAATCTCATCCCAATATAACAGAGATCTACATTTTCGACCATACAACGCCTCATACGGAGCCATGCCAATGGTAGCATGGAAGCTATTATTGTACGAGAACTCTACCAGTGGCAAATACCGGCTTCACGATCCCTGAAATTCCAACACGCACGCTCTAAGTATATCCTCCAAGATCTGATTTGTTCTCTCTGTCTGTCCATCAGTCTGAGGATGAAATGTCGTGCTGAAATTTAGCTGAGTTCCCATAGCTTTGTGCAGACTCTTCTAAAATTTTGAAGTAAATCTCAGATCTCGGTCTGAGACTATCGAAACTGCTACTCCATGCAGTTTAACAATCTCCTGCACATAAAGCTCGACGAGTTGGTCCACTGATAGAAAATGGGCCGACTTTATTAACCGGTCAACAATAACCCATATGCCATCATGTCCTTTTGTTGTCCTCGGGAGTCCCACTATAAAGTCCATGGAGATCTGCTCCCATTTCCACTCCGGAATCGGCAATGGTTATAATGTTCTGGCCAGCCTTTGGTGTTCCACCTTAACCTGTTGGCAAACTAAACAGGTTTCCACATACCTGGCAACCTCTCTCTTCATATTCGGCCACCAAAAGTGTTGTCTCAAGTCTCTATACATTTTGGTGCTTCCTGGATGTACAGAGTAAGCCGATGAATGTGCCTCAATCAAAATCTCCTTCTTCAATTCCTCGTCATTAGGCACGTACCACCTGTCCCTGAATTTTAAGATACCATCCTCGGTCCGGTTGAAATCAGATGAATCCTCAGACGTCATGCTCAACCGATGCTCCTCACACTCCAGATCGTTCTGTTGAGCTTCTCGTATCTTGTTCAGAATAGTCAGCCTGAGAGAAATGTTGGTGAGCATAGTGGACAACTCAGCCACAATCTCCACATCGAACCTCTCAATCTCAGACCTCAACGTCACCGACATTGTTGCAACTGAAGGCTGGCTCGCAGTAGGCATTCTGCTCAAAGCATCTGCGACTTTGTTCGCCTTTCTTGGGTGGTACTTGATTTCAAACTCATAGTCTTTAACAAATTTCAGCCACCTTCGTTGTCGCATATTCAGCTCTTTCTGTGTAAACAAATACTTCAGGCTCTTGTGGTCTGGAAATATCTTGCACTGCTGCCCATATAAATATTGTCTCCAGATTTTCAGTGCGAAGACCACGGCTGCTAATTCCAGGTCGTGCGTAGGATAATTCTGCTCATATGTGACATGCCTCGGGTTGCATGCAAAAAGAAATTTAATAAATTCCCTTGCATTATCTAAGATCCCTACTTATTACGTGTTTTCTCTTTTTGTAGGAATATTTTTTAGGAAAGAATGCACTTGAAGTGCATGGAAGAAGTCACTAAGTGGCCTATGGGAATTTATCTTCCCGGCCCGTTAAGTTTGTAATTTTTATTTTTTTTTAAAACTCATTGGCATACATTCGCCTTATTGTATGGATTTTATAATTGCATTGCATGCATTAGATTGTGTGGTTAGAGTTAGATGAATGTTGGTGGATTATGGGTTGAAGAAATTCAACCAAATATTCAAAGGAAAAAGGCCTACTACAATGGGAGCCCAAAGGAAGCCATGGCCCAAGGAAGAGCACACAATAAAAGGTAAGGAAATGCAGGTACACATGTGGGTGGAGACTTGGATTGATGACTTGGCAAAAATCTCACCATTGGCTAAGGGATGGCTCAAATTAAAGGAGGGAAAGCTGATCTGAGCACGCAGGCAGCAAGATGAGCCGCGGGCAGGCGCTGGAGGGCGCGGGCAGGAGGCGCATCTGGATTGCTGAGTTGGCGTGCAAGGAAGCAGCTTGGCCGTCGATCAGCGCTCGCGATCAGCAGCGCTCCTTAACCCGGGTAGCGCGCAAGTGGCCGCGCTTGGTTTGTGGATGGCGTGCGCACCAGCTCATTCCTTCTAGCCCTTGATTAATTTTTGATCCAATGGTCCACCTCCTCTCTTGCCAAACCCTAATCCACCTTAGGGGTCTATAAATACATGGCATTGGTGAATGTATTCCAACTTTTGCCAATTTATAAAATAACTCTTTTTGCTTCTTTGAGGTGGTTAGCCTTTGAGAGTTTTCCTTGGTTCTTTGAACCAAGTAGAGTAGCCCTCCATTATTAACTTAGCTTGGGTTGCTAAGTTAATTCTTACTCATTCCCTCGCCTTCTCCATTGGGAGTCGGAATTGAGGACGAAAATCCCGGCCTACGGTGGTCATTTTTCCTTAGGGAAAATCGTTCACTCGAGAGCTTAAACCATAAGATCGCTCTACGAGTCCGCCAAGGGTATTTTCTTTACTTTCTTGCCATCACCTTTCACACACTTCCACCCTTTATTTTCGGCCACACTTTCCACACACCTCACCCTTTATTTTCTTGCATTTATTTCCATGTTATTTCATCTCATTTTCGGTCATTTTCACTACCACACAACCAAGCACTCTTCTTGAATATTTGGTGGGTTTGAACACAACCCTTTTCTAAGGGATTTTGTGTCAAGTGGTATCAAAGCCACAAGGCTTCCCAATAGCGTTTTAGGTGCCATGACATTAGTCAAAAATCGGCACAAAACCGGGATAGCGGCTCCTTTATTTTTCTAGCATTATTTCCTTACTTATTTTGTTCTAACTTTGTGCTAACCTAACCAATATATTTGCTGCCATATTTTTTATCATTTAATGCTTGAATATCTTGTTAAAATGTGGTATGCATTTCTACAACATCTCGGCCAAAGGTAGGCACCTCATTCCTTTCATCTTCTTCTCAGTTTTTCCCTCGTTCTTGCTGCGGTTTTGCATAGATCTTCTCCTCGATTTTTCTATAACATTTTGTTGTATCTTGAATCAATATTTACATTTAAACCAATGCTGAAAGTATGCTCAAAATATTGGTGAAATGTAGTTTAAAAATCGGCCTTAAATAATTATATAAAACCGGTTCTATATATGATTTTGTCTTCTCGGATTTTGCCTACTTTGCTTCAATTTTTGCATGAACTTCACTTCGGTTTTCTCTAGCATTTGTCCTATGTTTGAACCATGTTTATCCCATCTAAATGTTATCAAGTAATTAGAGATTGAATCTGAATTTTTGAATGCAAAAATCGGCACTAAACTTAATCCTATAAAATCGGTTTATTGATGTTGTTTTCTCCTCGGTTTGCTTGTTTTTATTAACTTGGTTTTTTTGGCATTTTTGATCTATGTTTTCTCCATGTTCTACACTTAAATATTGTCCATTAACTATATAAATTTTTAGAAATTTTGGTGCTTTAAATTCGGCTCTAAATGAATGCTTAAAATCGGATTCTCCTTGTTGATTGCTTATTCGGTTTCTCTAGTATGTTTGTCTTGGATTTCCTTATTAATTTGCTGAATGTTTGCACTTGGATTTAGCTTATAATTCATATATTATATGCTGTAATTTAATTGCACAAAAATTTGATTTACAAGGATAATTAAATTGCAAACTAGAAATTGGAAATATTGATTTATGTTATCATGGAAAATTCTGCTATATTAACATTAAAATTTCAGCATGTTATTATTGGCAAAACTTGTGTTTTAATATGTTTGCTTGCTGTTTTGATGTTATTTAGTTGATATTAATATTATATTGGGTGATTTTAGCTTAAAGTGAGTAACTTGATTGAAATTGATTGGAATTGTGATAATTGCAAGTGTTGAAAATTCAATTCTAAAATTAGTTTACTAAGTGTTTTGAGAATTTCTAAGTTGTTTATTTGATTCCCAAATTTTCATTGATAAGTGAGCATGACCCCTATTTTATTATTGTCTTAACTAGGAGACATCCCTTAGTGCTTAAAAATTTTCCTAAGACATGAAATAAGATAATCACCTCACTAATTTTTGGGAGAAACAACTTAGTCAAGAACTTGAAATTTAAAATTTAAAATACTTAGACATGACTAGTATGAGCGGTTTTGCACGTGACACACCAAACAAAGAACCAAATCGTGTGAGGGGCACTCCCCCTCCCGAACCTACACGTCACGAAGGTGAGACTAGTGCTCAAAGAGGCATGCAAGGCCAATCGATGCCTTAACGAGCGTAGTTCATAACCTTGCCCAACAAGTCCAATCTCTTTTAAACAATCCTCCCCGTAGAGAGACCAATGAACAAGTCTCTTCTCAAAAAAACCTCCTCTAGGATCATTTCCGAACGTCCTAGACGTCGTAATCATACCCCACAACCACCCATAGAGGAAGAATGGGCTGAACCCCATAGAAGGAGACCACCTTATTCGGAGGATGAGAAATTTTGGTGCTTTAAATTCGGCTCTAAATGAATGCTTAAAATCGGATTCTCCTTGTTGATTGCTTATTCGGTTTCTCTAGTATGTTTGTCTTGGATTTCCTTATTAATTGCTGAATGTTTGCACTTGGATTTAGCTTTCATATATTATATGCTGTAATTTAATTGCACAAAAATTTGATTTACAAGGATAATTAAATTGCAAACTAGAAATTGGAAATATTGATTTATGTTATCATGGAAAATTCTGCTATATTAACATTAAAATTTCAGCATGTTATTATTGGCAAAACTTGTGTTTTAATATGTTTGCTTGCTGTTTTGATGTTATTTAGTTGATATTAATATTATATTGGGTGATTTTAGCTTAAAGTGAGTAACTTGATTGAAATTGATTGGAATTGTGATAATTGCAAGTGTTGAAAATTCAATTCTAAAATTAGTTTACTAAGTGTTTTGAGAATTTCTAAGTTGTTTATTTGATTCCCAAATTTTCATTGATAAGTGAGCATGACCCCTATTTTATTATTGTCTTAACTAGGAGACATCCCTTAGTGCTTAAAAATTTTCCTAAGACATGAAATAAGATAATCACCTCACTAATTTTTGGGAGAAGAAACAACTTAGTCAAGAACTTGAAATTTAAAATTTAAATACTTAGACATGACTAGTATGAGCGGTTTTGCACGTGACACACCAAACAAAGAACCAAATCGTGTGAGGGGCACTCCCCCTCCCGAACCTACACGTCACGAAGGTGAGACTAGTGCTCAAAGAGGCATGCAAGGCCAAATCGATGCCTTAACGAGCGTAGTTCATAACCTTGCCCAACAAGTCCAATCTCTTTTAAACAATCCTCCCCGTAGAGAGACCAATGAACAAGTCTCTTCTCAAAAAACCTCCTCTAGGATCATTTCCGAACGTCCTAGACGTCGTAATCATACCCCACAACCACCCATAGAGGAAGAATGGGCTGAACCCCATAGAAGGAGACCACCTTATTCGGAGGATGAGAAATTTTGGTGCTTTAAATTCGGCTCTAAATGAATGCTTAAAATCGGATTCTCCTTGTTGATTGCTTATTCGGTTTCTCTAGTATGTTTGTCTTGGATTTCCTTATTAATTTGCTGAATGTTTGCACTTGGATTTAGCTTATAATTCATATATTATATGCTGTAATTTAATTGCACAAAAATTTGATTTACAAGGATAATTAAATTGCAAACTAGAAATTGGAAATATTGATTTATGTTATCATGGAAAATTCTGCTATATTAACATTAAAATTTCAGCATGTTATTATTGGCAAAACTTGTGTTTTAATATGTTTGCTTGCTGTTTTGATGTTATTTAGTTGATATTAATATTATATTGGGTGATTTTAGCTTAAAGTGAGTAACTTGATTGAAATTGATTGGAATTGTGATAATTGCAAGTGTTGAAAATTCAATTCTAAAATTAGTTTACTAAGTGTTTTGAGAATTTCTAAGTTGTTTATTTGATTCCCAAATTTTCATTGATAAGTGAGCATGACCCCTATTTTATTATTGTCTTAACTAGGAGACATCCCTTAGTGCTTAAAAATTTTCCTAAGACATGAAATAAGATAATCACCTCACTAATTTTTGGGAGAAACAACTTAGTCAAGAACTTGAAATTTAAAATTTAAAATACTTAGACATGACTAGTATGAGCGGTTTTGCACGTGACACACCAAACAAAGAACCAAATCGTGTGAGGGGCACTCCCCCTCCCGAACCTACACGTCACGAAGGTGAGACTAGTGCTCAAAGAGGCATGCAAGGCCAAATCGATGCCTTAACGAGCGTAGTTCATAACCTTGCCCAACAAGTCCAATCTCTTTTAAACAATCCTCCCCGTAGAGAGACCAATGAACAAGTCTCTTCTCAAAAAACCTCCTCTAGGATCATTTCCGAACGTCCTAGACGTCGTAATCATACCCCACAACCACCCATAGAGGAAGAATGGGCTGAACCCCATAGAAGGAGACCACCTTATTCGGAGGATGAGGATTGGGTTGATGATGAAGAGTACCGACCAAATCGTCGTAGGGACAACGACGACCTTCGAAATATCAAGATAACCATTCCCCCTTTTGATGGAACGTGTGATGGGCACACTTATCTAGATTGGGTTGATAAAGTTGAGAGAGTTTTCCAATGCCATGATTACTCCGAGCAGGTAAAAATCCAATTACCCTCCCTTGAACTTATAGGCCACGCCGCTTTGTGGTAGTCCAATCTTAAGGCCCAAAGAATGAGAACGTTAGGACACCCCGTTACTACATGGACTTCAATGAAAGGCTTAATGCATCATAGGTTTGTCCCCCGACACTATAAACATGAACTCTTTCATCAACTCCATAACTTAAAACAAAATAGCCTCTCGGTAGACAAATACCTTAATTAATTTGAAACCCTTAATATGCGATACGCAGTTAATGAGCCCAAAGAACAACTCATCGCTAGATTTATTAGAGGCTTAAATCGAGACATAGGAGATCTTGTCGAGATGCAACAATTAAAAACCATGGAATTAGTCATACAATTATCCCTTACGATGGAACGACAACTAAAGAGAAAGCGCAAGGCCGACTTACCCAACAAATTTCCACCAAGGAATTACAATTCCGACAAGATTACCCCAAGACAAGAAGAGAAAAGACCATTCAATCGAAATTGGCCACAAAAATCATCAAACAACCCTCACAATCCCCCACCGAACAAAACCCAAGAACCCTAACCTAAAGGACCTAGAGCACGTGATGTCCAATGCTTCAAATGTTTAGGAAAGAGACATTATGCTAACGAGTGCACTAATCACCGTGTGATGGTCATCAAAGAATCCACGGGTGAATGGCAAAGTGAAGAGGACGAAGGCCAATATAATAAGTTTGAAAAGGAAGAAGCTTTCGAAAAGAACGAAGAAGAAGCCGATGAATGCAGGCCTCAAGATGGACCCCTGTTAATGGTCATTAGGCGAGCATTGACATCTAAGCACGTGGACAAGGACTGTCAACGTGAAAATCTATTCCATAGTCGATGTGCTGTAAGAGATAAAGTTTGTTCGTTGATAATCGATGGAGGAAGTTGCATAAATACGGCCTCCCAAGACATGGTCGGAAAATTAGGACTTGAAACCCGAGATCATCCTACCCCCTCTATAAGCTTCAATGGTTGGACGATACCAATGAACATGTCATAACTAAACGAGTAACCGTAGATTTCACCATAGGAACATACCAAGACTCGGTTATTTGTGACGTTGTTCCAATGAGTGCCAGCCACATCTTACTTGGACGACCATGGCATTTTGACCATAGAGTCAACTATGACGGATTCCTCAACCGTTATACATTTAACTTTGGAGGAAGAAAATTAAAATTACTACCTATGACGCCTGAGCAAGTGGCTCACGATGAGGCCACCCGCCAAAAAGGAAAATTAAAGGAAAATCTTTTATTGTCCAAATGTGGGTTGAATGACGATCAAGAACCCTTGCATATCAATTGGCATGATAATCCTTTGTACGAAGAAGATGTGTCAATTCCTTCCCTTCCAAATCTTGAGAAAATTCCTATCTTTATCAAGGGACACCTAAATCTTTTATTTGATGATGAATTGCCTTGCCAATTGGAGAACGTATCTATATGGCCTCTTGAGAAAAAGGAATTAAGTGAAGAAATTATTTTTGGATTAGGTAGTATGATCATCACTCCATTTCTCTCCCGTCCAAAATTTGAGGATATTTTCTTACCATGCCCATCAATTAGGAAGATGTTGGTTTATGGCCTTGAGCCTAACTATTGCCTTCCTATATCTTTCCTTAGAGCTACACAAATGAATAGGAGATTTATTCCCTTTGTAACCAACAAACGCTCTATTCTTCAATTTGGTGGTTTACCAAAACCTTGTTCCCCACAATTTGATTACCACAAATTCTTCCATAGGACTAGATTTAAGATTCTATTGGTAAGTAAATTTTCTTTTGAGGTCTTAAGAATAATTGGATTATTTCTTTGGTCGCAGGACTTTATCATTTCCACTTCACTATCTGTCGGATTCACCTACTTTGGAAAATTTCCTTCCATCACCAAGCAATCGCCCTCCAAAAGTAGCCATTGAATTCAATTTCACCACTCCTACCAAAGAAAACATTCGTAAGACCATCCTTACCCTTTTCCATTTCGAACATCTCTTGGTGAAGCACACTAAAACGAAAGACCATGCCCTCATGACACTCAAATTCGAGCCTTCAAGGAGTGAACAAGAAATCGTAGGAGACTTTTTTGGGAAGAAGTCAACCAACGAATTTGAGGTCAAATCCTCAAATCACCCGGAGAGGATGACATGCCTCGGGTTGCATGCAAAAAGAAATTTGATAAATTCCCTTGCATTATCTAAGATCCCTACTTATTACGTGTTTTCTCTTTTTGTAGGAATATTTTTGAGGAAAGAATGCACTTGGAGTGCATGGTAGAAGTCACCAAGTGGCCTATGGGAATTTGTCTTCCCAACCCGTTAAGTTTGTATTTTTTATTTTTTTTTAAAACTCATTGGTATACATTCACCTTATTGTATGGATTTTATAATTGCATTGCATGCATTAGATTGTGTGGTTAGGGTTAGATGAATGTTGGTGGATTATGGGTTGAAGAAATTCAACCAAATATTCAAAGGAAAAAGGCCTACTACAATGGGAGCCAAAAGGAAGCCATGTCCCAAGGAAGAGCCCACAATAAAAGGTAAGGAAATGTAGGTACACATGTGATGGAGACTTGGATTGATGACTTGGCAAAAATCTCACCATTGGCTAAGGGATGGCTCAAATTAAAGGAGGGAAAGCTGATCTGGGCGCGCTGGCAGCAAGAGGAGCCCGCGGGCAGGAGGCGCATCTGGATTGCTGAGTTGGTGTGCAAGGAGGCAGCTTGGCTGTCGATCAACGCGCGCGATCAGCAGCGCTCCTTCACCCGGGTAGCGCGCACGTGGCCGTGCCTAGTTCGTGGATGGCGCGCGCACCAGCTCCTTCTTTCTAGCCCTTGATTAATTTTTGATCAAATGGTCCACCTCCTCTCTTGTCAAACCCTAATCCACCTTAGGGGTCTATAAATACATGGCATTGGTGAATGTATTCCAACTTTTGCCAATTTATAAAATAACTCTTTTTGCTTCTTTGAGGCTGTAATACCCGGCTTTACAGGACTTTTTATAATATAATATTGGAAGGAATTTTTGTAAATATGTCAAATCAAGTCAGTTTCGCAAACGGAAAGCGTCATTACTATTTTAACGATTAATAGGGATTTTAGGGAATTTTGGGGAATTTTCAGAGTAATAACGCTGTATTCCGAGTAATTACCTTGATTTTAATGTAAAGGACGTTTAAGTAAAAATAGTAAACGAGGTCCAAATTGCGAACGGACAGTTTTAATAGAACCTAAATAATTAATAGGGGCTATTGGCAAAATAAGGAAATTTGGAAAGTCCGAATCGTTGGACGATTAACGAAACGAATGACGAAACTTATATAAAATCAAAAAAAAGGGTAATTTGATAATTTACCAATTCTATATTATAAATTTAACCTAAATCTATTTCTCTCCCTCACTTTCTCTCTTTTCTTCTCTGGAATTCACGAACGCCAGAGAGCATTTTATTCTCTCACGGCGACTTTGACGATCAAACCTCCGATTCGCCTTCCGTTCGTTCCGTTTTCTTCGCGTTTTCTCCTCCTCTCGCAACCCTAGGTATGAGTCTACAATTTTAGAGCATTTATTTCGGTTTTTACGAAGTTTAGGCAATTAGGGTTTCGTTTAGGTTTTGTTAAAAATGTCGAATTAGGGTTCGTAATTTATAGGTTAGCCGTGATTAAGTATATATTAAACGTATTGGACGTTATTGGGCGAAGTTAAATCAATTTGTGAAAAAGTTTAAAATCCGAGAATTTTCGGGTCTTCAAAAAAGTTTGTAATTTGATAATTTAGGCGCAGAGCGTGTAGTGTTCGATGAAATAGCTCAATAAATTGAATTAAAGCTTTAGGAAATATCTTTAGTTAAAGTTTTGTTAATTTGGACGTTTAATAGCTTAATTCGGTTTTAACGGCAAATGTCGTGTTTTGCCTCAGGCGAACGACTCTCGTGGACGAAGCTCGAGGCTCTGTGCAGGCAAGGTAAGTTCTCGTGACTTACTCCGGCCGATTGTCCTACACCGTACGTCGATGTCGCGTCGAGGATCATTGGAGTGTTGTTTGTTTATACGTTTTGGTTGGGTAGTTAGGTTAGTTGTCTATAGGTTTCGTTTACTTGTCTTGATGGTATGTATGTTGATTGCTTACTTTCTGCTTATTAACTGTTCATGCATCACATATTTCAAATGTCATGAAAATGAATTTCCGCACGTGTTTTTAAAAAAAGAAACGAACCTCTGTAATTAATCTACGTAATCTGTATCTGGTTACGCGAGGTGGGGCTCAGGCATAGCTGTAGGGTTTGTGAGCATGTTCCCCCTCCTCTAGGTGGAAAGTGGTAGTTCGACCGCGGAATGTATCCTTTCCATTTAGAGGGCTGATATCTCGGTAACAATCTGTCTGCGACGTAATAAAAAAAATAAAATGAATCTGAATCTGTATCTGTATCTGTATCTGAATCTCTGCATGTTTTTCTGAATGGCATACGCACGCATGCATCTGCATTTACGAAGCTTACTGAGATTTCATTATCTCATATGTGTCTATATGGTGTAGGTGATATTGTAGGTGACATCGAGCCAGGTGGGGACGATGTTCCTCCTCCTGAGGCATGAGTCCAGTTGACGAGGGATGGCTGCGGTGGTGTGCTGGCGCAGTCGAGGCTTACCGACCCGTGGGGACAGTATGTATAGATTTTAAGGGTTTGGGACATTTTGGACTGATGGTAAATTGTGTAGAACATTTTAGACTGCTTGGTTCTGGTTAAAGTTTGATGTCTCTAATGTTTAGGTAAAAATGTGTTTAAAACGTTTTGTCGAAGTTTTAAATTAAACATTATGAAATGCTTTGAAACGTTTTAGGTTTGTTACGGATATGCTCGACTTTTAGAGCTATCCATGCAGTTGGATTTCGCTAAGTCCGCTGTAAGTTGGATGAGTTTAGGATACGTTTTGATTAAGTTTAAGTTATAGGTGTCTGGTGTCCATAGAGAGGAAAATGTGTAAAGTATATGAAGGTTTGCTCTCTGGAATCGGATTCCAGAGAGCTTGAGAGCTTAAGAGTTCGCTCTCTGGTTTTGCTCTCTGGAAATTTTAGAGAGCTTGGAAGCTTAAAGTAATGCTTTCTGGAAAGAAAAATGAAGAGGCGACTGGACGCTAGAAGGTGTGGCGAAGGTTCGCTGCTCGCTGCAGCAATGTTGCAACGCAGCGATCATTCGCTGCATTAGGCAGCGATTGATCGCTGCCCCTTTCCTCGGCAGAAAGACAGAACTGCCCTCCCAGTCTTTAATTTTGGTTTAATTTGATTTTCATTAAATTATTGGTTGTTTTAAATTGTTTTAATTATTAATAGTCCTGTTTAAAATGGTTTAAAGATTTGATTTTAACTCCGACTTCAGTTCCGATTTCAACTTCAGCTTAAGTTCCGCATAAAGTTTTATTTAAAATATAATGTGTAAAAAAAAAATAGTACGGGAAATACGGGTACAGTATTAGGGATGTTACAGAGGTGGTTAGCCTTTGAGAGTTTTCCTTGGTTCTTTGAACCAAGTAGAGTAGCCCTCCATTATTAACTTAGCTTGGGTTGCTAAGTTAATTCTTACTCATTCCCTCGCCTTCTCCATTGGGAGTCAGAATTGAGGACGAAAATCCCGGCCTACGGTGGTCGTTTTTCCTCAGGAAAAATCGTTAACACGAGAGCTTAAACCGTAAAATCTGTAACGACCCCAACCCGATCAGGGCCGTCACGGAAGAACCATGACGTAATCTTAACTTCAAACCCTCGTAATTTTACGTATAAATTTTTATCAACTTTTAAATCATTTAAAACGAGGAAATAATCATTTTTCGGAAAAATGACGACTCGGTTTTTGGGCCCTTAAAATCTTTTAGAATACATGAGGGCCGTCACTAAAATACATTTAAGAGTATCGTAAAAAGGGGTCGGGTTTAAAACATGTTTCGAAAAGTTAGAAAAATCAATCACACGTCGACCACGATCGATCGCGCCTCAAGCCCGATCGATCGGGCCGGCTCGGGATTACCGATTAAAAATGAAACTTCGCCCACGATCGATTGCGCCTCAAGCCCGATCGATCGTGATGGCACATTCAGGCACACCGCGCGCGCCCAGCCAGCGCGCACCAGCGCCTGGCCGCGCGCCCACCTGCGCCCTGCTCTCTCCCTTTCTACACTTAATCAAATTCTACCATTTTTATCATCTCATTTTTGACATTAAACCTTCCAAAAACATTCACAACCACTTTAACTCACCATACTTCAAACTCCCGAAAAACCCGACTCAAAACGTACCCGAATCCGTGTTAAAATTCATGAAAATAAACCGCGTGGATCGCTCTGAAAACCGAACTAATCCATATGACTTAAAATACCAAAAATCCTCAAACAACAATCCAACCTATCCACAATCAAACACCACTACAAACACTTAAATTTCCTAAATCTTTTCAAAACAAATTCATTTATCAAATCATTCAAGTAACCCTTCACTCCAATCCATTATCCACCATAAATCATCAAAACATCAAAATTCTCTATACACCCTAAAATTATCATCCAAAATCAATCCACATCACACCTATTTACCACAAAATACTCGTAGTATACCCACGGATCATCCAGCCCAACCAAAACACGCCCCGCCACCACGATCTCAATCCACCGACCATCTATGCGTGATCATCAGGTAAATGTTCCTCACCTTCGTGCTCGTCACCTACATCATACGATAAACACATTAAGCCTAATGCTTAGTAAGGAAGTGCAGTAAAACATGAGAATGCATAATGCGTGATCTTTCAAAAACATGTTCATTTTTCGTTTGTTTACTTTACATAACCAATACATATATATCATTAGGCATGAGTAGGCACGGGCACCACTCGTCTACCCCGTAGACCAACCCCTTGCCCTGAGTTGCCATTATCATATTTTCGTGCCCTGAGTTGCCATTTACGTGCCCCGTGCCCTACTCATCCTCCAACTTCATTTAACGTCATTTACTTTACTTCGTTTACTTGAAAACGTACATGCAAAACATTTCGTTAAATCTTAGAGGAGAAAACATGATGCATGAAAAAGTGCTCCTAACAATCATCAATCAATTCTTAATGTACATGAACGAGCCTAACTCATAAGCGAACCTATCCGACCACAAATGGGAAGCATCCTAGGCTACCCGACTCCTTAGAACTCCAAAATCGTGAAAACACCATTAAGACATTAATTCCTAACATCGATATGACGTAGGGCCGTAAGGGCCGAAAACCTAACACCACTTACCTGGAGTCCTAGCTATCCCGAGCACCGTCCTTTGAGAGCTTGGGTCACCTAAGGCATTTTCATAACATGTCATTAGTATCGATTCTAAATCGTAAATTTCAAAACTAAACCAAAACCTGAGCTAAGAAAATTTTTCCTAAAACTCATATTTACTTCGTTCGGGCATTTCGTCGAGCACATTGTGCTCACTAATTCAAAAACTCCATTAATGGCTTCCAACAACCTTCCAACCACCAACACTTCACGTTAAACATCAACCCACACCATTAATTCACCCAAACTACCACAATAATCATAAATACAACCCTATGGGGTATTAATATTGTCAAACTATCGATTCCTACCAAAACCCCCAATTTCTCAACCCTAACTCAAATTAACCCTAACCGAATAGTGCCCTAAAACAACAACTAAATTAGCCCAAAGCATAGAACTTACCTAGAGAGTTGATTTGTTGAAGAAAACCGAAGAGAAACTTGCCGGAAATCGGAAGTTGAGTGATCGAGGGAGGGATAGGAGAAGGGAATCGTGAGGAGAGCTTCACGTGGAGGAGGAGAGAAATGAGAAGAAAAGGAGGAGTTTTAGATTTTATAAAAATTTAACTTCCTAATTTACCATTTTGCCCTTAGTTCAATTCCTTTAATTCGTTCACTATTCCTCTATCAGTTTGGTTTCCCAAAACTCCCTTATTCCTCAAAATATTCCAACTTATTCTTAGGATTCTAACGAGACTAACTGTTCGCAAATTGGACCTTGTTTACTATTTTTATGAATTAAAACACTATAGGGCTAAAAACGGAACTCTAACGTTACACTATGGATATGGGTTTCTAAAAATTTACTTATTCGTCTAAAAATCCCCATAAATCCCTAGGACACTAATAACACCTCTTGCTCGTTAGACGGACCTATATTTCTTATTTACGAAATTACCCTTCGAGCGGAAACCCGAAAAACTCGGGTGTTACATCCTTCCCTCCTTATTTAGAATTTTGTCCCCAAAATTTCGTACCTGAACAATTCTGGATATCTCTCCATCATATCCTGTTGACGCTCCCACGTCGCTTCCTCTACATTTTGGTTCCTCCACAACACCTTAACCAGTGGAATTGACTTATTGCGTAAAACTTTCACCGCGTACTCCATAATTTGTACTGGCCTCTCTTCATAAGTTAAGGTCGGCTGTATCTCAAGACTGATTGGTTCTACCACGTGCGTCGGATCTCGTACACATTTCCTCAACATCGACACGTGGAAGACATTATGAACACCCTCCATAAACAACGGCAACTGAAGCTTGTAAGCTGTAGCTCCAATCCTCTCTGTAATCGGGAATGGTCCAACAAACCGTGGATTCAACTTCCCTCTCTTACCAAAGCGAACCAGGCCCTTGAACGGTGAAACCTTCAAAAATACTTCATCACCAACTACAAATTGCAAATCTCGTCTCCTTCGATCTGCATAGCTCTTCTGGCGACTCTGTGCAGTTTCCATTCTTTGTCTGATCAGTGCAACCTTCTCAGATAGCTGTTGTAAAATTTCCGGTCCAATCAACTTAGCTTCGCCTACCTCATCCCAATACAATGGCGACCTACACTTTCTACCATACAACGCTTCGTACGGAGCCATACCAATAGTGGACTGATAACTATTATTATATGCAAATTCAACCAACGGCAAATACCGGCTCCAAGATGCTTGAAACTCTAGCACGCACGCTCTCAGCATATCTTCAAGTATCTGAATCGTCCTTTCAGATTGTCTCGGTCTGTGGGTGAAAAGACGTGCTAAAAGTGAACTTAGTACCCATAGCGCTTTGTAAACCTTTCCAAAACCTTGAAGTAAATCTGGGATCCCGATCCGAAACAATTGAAACCGGAACCCCGTGCAACCTTATTATCTCCTGAACATATAGCTCTGCGAACTGATTCATCGTGTAAGTCATTTTTACTGGAAGGAAATGAGCTGTCTTTGTCAATCTATCAACTACTACCCATATACTGTCATGTCCTTTTATTGTCCTCGGTAGTCCAACTACAAAGTCCATTGCAATATGATCCCACTTCCACTCGGGAATTGGTAGAGGTTGCAACATTCCACCTGGTCTCTGGTGTTCTGCCTTAACTTGTTGACAGACAAGGCAGGACTGTACATAACTGGCCACATCACGCTTCATATTCGGCCACCAATAAAGCACCTTCAGATCTCAGTACATTTTGGTGTTACCCGGATGCACTGAGAACGACGAAGAGTGTGCCTCTGCCAAAATCAATTTCCTCAACTCTTCATCCTTTGGAACATACCAACAGTCCCGAAATTTCAAAATGCCATCCTCCGAGTAACTAAATTCGGAAGGCGTATCGGTCAACTTAGTCACAATAGCTTCCTTTTCTTCTTAATCCATCTGCTGAGCCTCTTTAATTTTGTCCAAAAGGGTAGGCCTTATAGTCAAATCAGCAAGTAGGGCCGAAAGCTCTGAAACTACTTCGAGTTCATGCCTCTGAATCTCATTTCTCAATGAAGCTGGCATACAGCAAACAACTGACTCCTTGGTCTTAGGCATCCTACTCAACGCATCTGCCACCGTATTTGCCTTTCCAGGATGGTACTTGATTTCAAAGTCGTAATTCTTCACAAATTCCAACCATCTCCTTTGCCTCATGTTTAAATCTTTCTGCGTAAAGAGATACTTTAAACTCTTATGGTCTGAAAACACTTCACACTTTTGGCCATAAAGATAGTGTCTCCATATTTTCAACGCAAATACCACCGCTGCCAATTCCAAGTCATGCGTCGGATAGTTTTGTTCGTAAGTCTTCAATTGCCTAGAGGCGTAGGCAATTACCTTTCCGTCCTGCATTAGTATGCACCCCAATCCTACTTTAGATGCGTCACAATAGATGCTGAATGTTCCATTCTCCACGGGCAGAATCAATAATGGCGCTGTGGTTAACCTTTGCTTCAAGGTCTGAAAACTTTCCTCACATGTCTTAGACCACACGTACTTCTCTTCCTTCTTAGTTAAATTCGTCAGGGGCTTGGCAATGATTGAAAACCCTTCTATGAACTTCCGATAATACCCAGCCAAGCCAATAAAACTTCGTACTTCACTCGCATTCCTTGGCTGAGGCCACTCCTTCACGGCTTGAACCTTAGCCGGATCTACTGAAACTCCTTCCTTCAAAATCACGTGGCCTAAGAAGTTCACCTGATTCAGCCAAAATCCGCACTTGAAAAACTTAGTATACAATTGGTGCCGCTTCAGGGTATCCAAAACAGCCCTTAAGTGTTTCGCGTGTTCTTCGTCATTTCGGGAATATATCAGAATGTCATCTATGAATACTATCACAAACTTATCCAGAAACTCCCGAAATACTCTGTTCACGAGATCCATAAAAGCCGCCGGGGCATTTGTCAAACCGAAGGACATAACTCTAAATTCATAGTGCCCATAGCGCGTTCTAAATGCGGTTTTTGGTATATCCTCGGCCTTAATCTTCAATTGGTGGTACCTGGACCGCAAATCAATCTTCGAGAACACACTGGCCCCCTGCAACTGGTCAAACAAATCATCAATCCTCGGTAGCGGATACTTATTTCTGATGGTTAATTTGTTCAGCTCTCGGTAATCCACGTACATCCTCAAAGAGCCATCCTTCTTCTTTACGAACAAGACCGGAGCGCCCCAAGGAGAAACGCTCGGCCGTACAAAACCCTTGTCTGTTAGTTCCTTCAGTTGAACATGCAACTCCTTCAGTTCAACCGGTGCCATTCTATAAGGATTCTTAGATACTGGCGCCGAACCAGATCTCAATCGTGAACTCTATTTCTCGATCTGGAGGCAAGCCGGGCAACTCGTCCAGAAACACTTCTGTAAAGTCCTTAACTACCGGGATATCACATAACTTCAACTTATTTTTCATGTTCACTTCCTCAACGCTTGCTATAAATCCAAAACATCCATGCTTCATCGAATATAGGGCATTCACAGGCAAGCTAGGCAACTCTTCTAAGAACACTTCCTCAAGGTTGTCAACTACCGAAATGTCACATAGCTTTAACTCATTTTGCATTCTCACATCCACTATAATCGCTACAAAACTGAAACATCTAGGTTTTACCAAGTACAGGGCACACATCGACGTTACTAGAGGCATCCTATTCGAATGAAGGGTTGCTCGAAAGAAATAATCCTCTCCATCTGGGGGCCTAAAATCTACCACACCCGACCGGCAATTGATTGTGGCATAATGCCAAAACAACCAATCCATGCCCAGGATTACATCGTACCTCTTCATACATATGACGATCAGGTTCGCATAAAGCTGCCGACCACCAATAGATATAACCTCCCCTTGTATTGCTTGGTCGGAATCTAAAAGCTCCCCAGAGGGCAACATGACACTATAACTACGATCAGCTGGAGTGGAATGTAGTTTCCACTTAGATACATAATATTGTGCTATGACTGAGTGGGTTGCCCCCGTGTCTATTAAAACGTGAGCTAAATGCCCACAAACCAGAACAATACCTGAAACAACAGAAGGCTGAGCAGCCTCCTCATCTTCAATAAGAGCAAAAATCCTAGGAGGACCACCCGGGGGTCTCTTGGCCGATCCAGGACAATCTACGGCCTTATGTCCCACCTTATCACACCTAAAGCATCGACCCGTATATAACTTACAATCACCCGGATGATATTTCTGACAGACCGGGCACAAAGGAGCCTGTGGTGCCCCTTGAGGGCGTTTGCCCTTGTCTTGAGCTCTAGGTGTCTCATTCGCCCGTTTGACACCACGTTGTGGCTGTGGCTGCCATCCTCTGTTCTGCTGCGGTTGCACCTCTCTAATGAACCTCCTCGGCACTTCTCTTTGTTGCTGCAGTTTCATTTCAATGTCATCAAGCTCGAGGGCCTTAGCTACAACTCGATGATACGACATATCTTCAACTTCTGCCGTCTTCACCCCCTTCAAAATCTCCAATTTCAAACCTTGAACAAACTGGTATATTTTGTCTTCTTCATCACTGACCATCGTACCTGCGTATCTGGACAATGACTCAAACCTGCGCACATACTTGGCCACGGATCCTGTCTTGGCGTAGCTGAGAAAACTTGGCCCTTTTATTGGCACGAAGGGCACGGTTGAAATACTTGTTGTAGAATATTGTTTTGAACCTCTGCCATGTCATGACCCCTACATCAGTAGTGACCATCACTGAATCCCACCAGAACACGGCATCCTTCTCCAGGTTGAACACCGCACACGTTACTTTGTCCGCTTCCTCTACCTTCGCATAATTAAACATACTCTCAATCTTACGGATCCACTCCTCAGCACTAGTGGGATCCGAGGACTGTCCGTCCAAAGTTGGGGGCCTAAGCCGCCTGAACCTCTCTCCACTTAGTTCCCGGGAATTACTACCCTGTCCACCACCGTTTCCATCTCTATTGAGTAAGATTCCTATTTGTTCGGACTGTTGACGCACTATTTCCATTAGTTGACTATTAGGGATCTCATTGTCTTGTCTGGGTGCTCTCGGCATTTTCTCCTTCCTAGACACATTAGACAATATAACAATATAAATATCTAAGAATCGTAATTAAACTTAAACACTTACAGTCGATGGAGAGTTCCCGTGCGGCGGTGTGTTTTGGCAGGCAATCCTCAGAATCGCTTTTAAAACTCAATCGCTTTGATACCGTAACTGTAACGACCCCAACCCGGTCAGGGCCATCATGGAAGAACCATGACGTAATCTTAACTTCAAACCCTCGTATTTTTACGTATAAATTTTTGTCAACTTTTAAATCATTTAAAACGAGGAAATAATCATTTTTCGGAAAAACGACGACTCGGTTTTTGGGCCCTTAAAATCTTTTAGAATACATGAGGGCCGCCACTAAAATACATTTAAGAGTATCGTAAAAAGTGGTCGGGTTTAAAACATGTTTCGAAAAGTTAGAAAAATCAATCACACGTCGACCACGATCGATCGCACCTCAAGCCCGATCGATCGGGCCGGCTCGAGATTCCCGATTAAAAACGAAACTTCACCCACGATCGATCGCGCCTCAAGCCCGACCGATCGGGCCTTCTCGGGTCTCCCGGTTAAAATCAACCTTCAATCACGATCGATCGCGCCTTAAGCCCGATCGATCGTGATGGCACATTCAGGCACACCGCGCGCGCCCAGCCAGCGCGCACCAGCTCCTGGCCGCGCGCCCACCTGCGCCCTGCTCTCTTCCTTTCTACACTTAATCAAATTCTACCATTTTCATCATCTCCTTTTTGACATTAAACCTTCCAAAAACATTCACAACAACTTTAACTCACCATACTTCAAACTCCCGAAAAACCCGACTAAAAACATACCCGAATCTGTGTTAAAATTCATGAAAATAAACCGCGTGGATCGCTCTGAAAACCGAACTAATCCATATGACTTAAAATACCAAAAATCCTCAAACAACAATCCAACCTATCCACAATCAAACACCACTACAAACACTTAAATTTCCTAAATCTTTTCAAAACAAATTCATTTATCAAATCATTCAAGTAACCCTTCACTCCAATCCATTCTCCACCATAAATCATCAAAACATCAAAATTCTCTATACACCCTAAAATTATCATCCAAAATCAATCCACATCACACCTATTTACCACAAAATACTCGTAGTATACCCACGGATCATCCAGCCCAACCAAAACACGCCCCGCCACCACGATCTTAATCCACCGACCATCTATGCGTGATCATCAGGTAAATGTTCCTCACCTTCGTGCTCGTCACCTACATCATACGATAAACATATTAAGCCTAATGCTTAGTAAGGAAGTGCACTTAAACATGAGAATGCATAATGCGTGATCTTTCAAAAACATGTTCATTTTTCGTTTGTTTACTTTACATAACAAATACATATATATCATTAGGCATGAGTAGGCACGGGCACCACTCGTCTACCTCGTAGACCAACCCCTTGCCCTGAGTTGCCATTATCATATTTTCGTGCCCTGAGTTGCCATTTACGTGCCCCGTGCCCTACTCATCCTCCAACTTCATTTAACGTCATTTACTTTACTTCGTTTACTTGAAAACGTACATGCAAAACATTTCGTTAAATCTTAGAGGAGAAAACATGATGCATGAAAAAGTGCTCCTAACAATCATCAATCAATTCTTAATGTACATGAACGAGCCTAACTCATAAGCGAACCTATCCGACCACAAATGGGAAGCATCCTAGGCTTCCAGACTCCTTAGAACTCCAAAATCATGAAAACACCATTAAGACATTAATTCCTAACATCGATATGACGTAGGGCCGTAAGGGCCGGAAACCTAACACCACTTACCTGGAGTCCTAGCTATGCCGAGCACCGTCCTTTGAGAGCTTGGGTCACCTAAGGCATTTTCATAACATGTCATTAGTATCGATTTTAAATCGTAAATTTCAAAACTAAACCAAAACCTGAGCTAAGACAATTTTTCCTAAAACTCATATTTACTTCGTTCGGGCATTTCGTCGAGCACATTGTGCTCACTAATTCAAAAACTCCATTAATGGCTTCCAACAACCTTCCAACCACCAACACTTCACCTTAAACATCAACCACACCATTAATTCACCCAAACTACCACAATAATCATAAATACAACCCTATGGGGTATTAATATTGTCAAACTATCGATTCCTACCAAAACCCCCAATTTTTCAACCCTAACTCAAATTAACCCTAACCGAATAGTGCCCTAAAACAACAACTAAATTAGCCCAAAGCATAGAACTTACCTAGAGAGTTGATTTGTTGAAGAAAACAGAAGAGAAACTTGCCGAAAATCGGAAGTTGAGTGATCGAGGGAGGGAGAGGAGAAGGGAATCGTGAGGAGAGCTTCACGTGGAGGAGGAGAGAAATGAGAAGAAAAGGAGGAGTTTTAGATTTTATAAAAATTTAACTTCCTAATTTACCATTTTGCCCTTAGTTCAATTCCTTTAATTCGTTCACTATTCCTCTATCAGTTTGGTTTCCCAAAACTCCCTTATTCCTCAAAATATTCCAACTTATTCTTAGGATTCTAACGAGACTAACTGTTCGCAAATTGGACCTTGTTTACTATTTTTATGAATTAAAACACTATAGGGCTAAAAACAGAACTCTAACGTTACACTATGGATATGGGTTTCTAAAAATTTACTTATTCGTCTAAAAATCCCCATAAATCCCTAGGACACTAATAACACCTCTTGCTCATTAGACGGACCTATATTTCTTATTTACAAAATTACCCTTGGAGCGGAAACCCAAAAAACTCGGGTGTTACAAGATCGCTCTACGAGTCCGCCAAATGTATTTTCTTTACTTTCTTGCCATCACTTTTAACACACTTCCACCCTTTATTTTGGGCCACACTTTCCACACACCTCACCTTTTATTTTCTTGCATTTATTTCCATGTTATTTCATCTCATTTTCGGTCATTTTCACTACCACACAACCGAGCACTCTTCTTGAATATTTGGTTGGTTTGAACACAACCATTTTCAAAGGGATTTTGTGTCAATATGGCTTCAACTGCCGAGAAGCATAAGCAATAACTCTCCCTTCTTGCATCAATACGCACTCGAGCCCTACTCCAGACGCGTCGCAATATATGCTGAACTTATTACCTTCTACAGGCAGTGTCAATACTGGAGCTGTAGTTAATCTCTGTTTCAACTCCATAAAACTCTTGTCGCATGCAGTCGACCACATAAATTTCTCATTCTTCCGAGTCAAGCGCGAGAGAGGAACTGCAATATTCGAAAATCCCTCTATGAATTTTCGATAATAACCAGCCAACCCAAGAAATCCATGTACCTCTCACACATTCTTAGGCTGCGGCCATTCTTTAACGACTTGTATCTTGCTTGGATCCACAGACACTCCTTCATGCGATATAACATGGCCAAGAAAACTGACTTTGTCCAACCAAAACTCGCACTTAGAAAACTATGGGTAAAGCTGGTGTTGACTTAGAATTCTCAAAATAATCCTTAGATGCTCCTCGTGCTCTTCCTTTGTCTTAGAATAGATCAAGATGTCGTCGATGAAAACAACAACAAACTTGTCCAAATACTCTTTGAAAACATGGTTCATCAAATCTATAAACGCTGAAGGGGCATTGGTAAGTCCAAAAGACATAACAAGGAACTCGTAGTGCCCATACCTCGTTCGGAACGTCGTTTTCTGAATGTCTTCTCTCTTGACCTTCAACTGATAATAACCCGAGCGTAGGTCAATCCTCGAAAACACTCGGGCACCTTGCAGTTGGTCAAATAAATCATGTATTCGGGGCAGTGGATACTTATTCTTCACTGTCAGCTTATTCAGCTCTCTGTAATCCACACATATCCTGAGAGTCTCGTCCTTCTTCTTAACAAATAGAACGGGCGCACCCCAATGAGAAAAACTGGGTCGAATGAAACCCTTATCCAACAACTCCTCTAACTGAGTTTTTAACTCTTTCAGTTCAGCAGGCGCCAGTCTGTAGGGGTTCTTTGATACGGGCGCGGAGCTTGGATAAACATCAATTACAAACTCTATCTCCCGGTCTGGCGGTAATCCGGGAAGATCATCGAGGAAGATCTCAGTGAATTCTCTGACTATAGGAAGGTCACACGGCTTTACTCCATTGAGCATCTGAGTATCGATCACAGTGTCCAGGTAAATTGAGATTCGCCTCTAAACTGCTCTTTTACCTTTATAGAACAAGAAGTAAGCACTCCACTCATCCTATTCATCGCCAGATAAGCAAACTCAGCTTTATCCGGGGGCCGAAAAGTCACCAACCCGGATCGGCAGTCAATTGTAGCAAAATGGCGTGACAGCCAGTCCATGCCTAAAATAAGATCATACCACTCTTTACCCATAACTATCAGACGAGCATAGAGGGTATTGTTCCCTACGGAAACAACATTGCCCTGGACAACATGACCTGACTGCATACGCTCTCCTGAAGGTAGCATCACACTACATTCACATTCTGCTAACTCAGGCACTAGCTTCAGTCTAGACACACAAGCAGTTGAAATAAATGAGAGCATAGCTCTCGTGTCTATCATGGAAAATACAGCTACGCCCACAATCAAAATAGTACCTGCTATCACTGAGGGCTGAGCTTCGTCGTCGACATCACCAGGCTCAATAAAGGTGAAGATCCTCGGCATAACCCTCCTCTGATCTCTGCCTGACTGTTCTCGACCCGGCTTCGGACAATCTTTGACGTAATGGCCAACTTCACCACATCTATAGCACTTATTAGTGCCTACCCGACATTCACCACTGTGCTCCTTCTAGCACTTAGGGCACCAAGGCATTTGAAGAGCCCCTTGTACCTGCTTTCCTTTCCCTCGATCATTGCTTCCTTCAGAAGGTCTCTTGACACCTCTTTGCTGTTGTTGTTGGGGTTGTGTCTTTTGTTGCCAGCCTCTATTCCTGAGTTGAGGGTGAATCTCATGAAAGAAGCCCTTAGCTGGCTCCCTTGGTTTAACACAAGTCGACTAGGCAGCCTCAAAGTCCAAAGCTCTCGCTGCGATCTCTGAGTAGGGCACATCAAGAATCCCCGACACTATAACATTCATCCGAATTTTTGGATTCAGCCCATCCATGAATTGGTGCACTTTATCTTCATTATCATTCACCAAAAGCGGCGCAAATCGAGACAAGGCCTCGAACTTTCTAATATATTCCGCAACTAAACCAGTCTGCTTCAGCTGCGTAAATTCTGTCCTCTTAGCCTCTCTCACCGTACGGCTGAAGTATTTATCGAAAAACACGGTCTTAAACCGCTCCCATGTCATAATTGTCATGTCCGTAGTTGCTTTAATCGAATCCCACCAAAAACGGGCTCCAATGCCAAATGAAAGGTGACTAGGCAACCTTATGCCCATTCTCTATCTCCCCGTACCCTAGCAGATCATCCATAGTTTGGATCCACTCTTCGGCTAAAGATGGGTCCGATGACTGTCCATTGAATACCGGAGGTTGTAGCTTTTGAAATCTCTCCATGTCACGATGGTTTGGAACAATCACCTCTCGAGCCTCACGGTCCTCACGGTTTACTAAACTTTTGATTTGTTGTGCTTGCCTGTCCATATGCTGGGCCTGACGGTCCAGCAAATCCGTAAGTCTGTCTAGAGCTTCATCCCTAGGGTCCTTTGCTCGAACCATCGTATAATTCCCATAAAAGTTAAAAACACGTAATCCTAAGAAATCAAAATCAAAGAAAGTATTTAAACATACTTACAATTGAGGAAGGATTTCCGCGTAGTGGCTGTGCAGTCGAGCAGTCTACAGAACCGATTTTAAAACCCGGAGTCTTTGATAGCATAACTAAACGATCCTAATTTCCCATAAACATTATTCCTAAAAATGACGTAAAATTTAAACTTTTATTTGCATTTTGATCATGCATACATAAGGCTGCTCAACCCCATTCAGCATAAGACTATTCATGTGTGAAAACCCTCGAATAAAATTAAACTTAGGTGTAAATGCTAAAACAATAAAAGTATGGCAGAGAACAAATTTTCCTCTCGGGTTTCACAAAGGGACAGTGGGTTTGGACGTTTAAAACAGAGGGAAATATCTCTCGGGTTTCATCAAATGAACAATGGGTTTGGACGTTTAAAATAGAGGGAAATATCTCTCAGGTTTTATCAAATGAATAGTGGGTTTTGACGTTTAAAATAGAGGGAAATATCTCTCGGGTTTCATCAAATGAACAGTGGGTTTTGACGTTTAAAACAGAGGGAAATATCTCTCGGATTTCATCAAATGAACAGTAGAAATCTTAAACATTTTCTATCGGATTTCATTGAAGGAATGGACGACAGAACTGAGGGGCAGAATGAACGTTTAAAATAGCAGACAGAATGGACGTTTAAAATAGCAGACAGAATGGACGATTAAACTTAAGGGCATAATGGACGTTTAAACTTAAGGGCAGAATGGACGTTTAAACTTAAAGGCAGAATGGACGTTTAAATTTAAAGACAAAATGGATGTTTAAACATAATTTTTCTGAACCTTCTTAATAAAACCATCAAAACAGAACTAAAACAACATATTTAACTCAAATCCATTAAACTATTTTCAAAACACCGAAACCCATCCAGAATCATGAAAATGGACATTTTATATATTAGTTCATGAACTATCCACAATAAACATCAAAACATCAAATATTACTATCCAGTTTCCAAACATCCTAAAATGGTTCCACTATACAATTTTCCTATCTATTCAACCATCAACCCCAATCAACCCAAAATTCTCAAAATACCTAACCATTGCTCCCACGGGTCAAAATATGCATCGACTGCCTAGCGCACCCCCACGAGAATTCTTCTTCAACCATTCATTCTTGGGGTGGAAGGATCTCCTCACCTGTATCAAATTCACCTACACCATACAGAAAACTATGAGCTAAAAGCTCAGTAAGTTTCCTAAATGCAAATGTGTAACGACCCCTTTCCCCAACAAGATATTTTTCGCTCTAGGGATTGGGTCGTAGCCCAATATCCCCCCCTCACATCTTTGTTTGGCGAGGGCTTCCTAGTCGGTCACCCAACCTGGTACTACTCTTGCCGAAGCACTTTTAACTTTGGAGTTCTTATGAGATCCGTTGTCAATCGTGCTCCAAAACGCGTCTTGCTATCTTGGGAGGGTCTCTTTACATATGTTTCATTTCCACATACTTCCCCAAGCGATGTGAGATTGTGACGACCGTCTTTTTACGACCCGTCACCTTCCGGTTTGCCCGAGCAGACGTACCGCCATCCGGGTTCCGATTCGTGCAGCCATCGTACACATACTTACACATCAAGGTCATCACAATCACCCCCCCTCGGGGACCCAACGTCCTCGTTGGCCACATTTCTGGTTGGGTACAGGCTCTGATACCATTTGTAAAGACCCCTTTCCCCAGCAAGATATTGTCCGCTCTGGGGATTGGGCCGTAGCCCAATATCCTCCCCTCACGGCTTTGTTTGGCGAGGACTTCCTAGTCGGTCACCCAAACTGTTACTACTCTCGCCGAAGCACTTTTAACTTCAGACTTCTTATGAGATGTGTTGCCAATTGTGCTCCAAAACGCATCCCTTTTGCCCCTTGAGTTGTGGCAGATGGTTTTATTTGTTTTAATTATTTTGCAAATTGTTTTCTGGTGTTAATTTAAATTGTTTTCTTTAGTTTCCTTTACTCTAAATACATTTTCCTAAAAGGTTTGCTTGATACGTCTTCTAACACTCAACCTCATTTGCTTGATACGTTCAGCTCTTTTGGAACAAATCGATTGAAGTGAAGTTTCTGATACTTCATCAAACGCATCACTAAGTCTTAATTACGTGTTCGATGAAAGTTATTATGTCTTCAATACACGTCATTCTCATCACTTCAAGTTAAAACCTTGAATGCGAAATGGATAACTTAGTTTCTAACCACAATTCTTGTAACAGTCAACCTCATTTGCTTGGAACGTTAAGCTCTTTTAGAATAAATAGATTCAAGTGAAGTTTCTTATACATCATCAAACGCCTTAATAAATCTTAATTACGAGTCCATGAAGGTTATTAGGTCCTCAACACACGTCGTTCTCATCACTTCAAGTTAAAACCTTGAATGTGATATGGATAACTTTAAGTTTTAACCACAAGTCTTGTAACAATCAAAAGCTTATTTGCTTTATATGTTCAACTCTTTTAGAACAAATCGATTCAAGTAAAGTTTCTTATATATCATCAAACGCATTACTAAGCCTTAATTACGCATCCATGAAGGATATTGGGTCCTCAACACACGCCGTTCTCATCACTTTAAGTTAAAACCTTGAATATGAAATTGATAACTTAGGTTCTAACTACAAGTCTTGTAACAATAAAAACCTCATTTGCTTTATATGTTCAATTCTTTTAGAACAAATCGATTCAACAGAAGTTTCTTACACATCATCAAACGCATTACTAAACCTTAATTACGCGTCCATTAGGGTTATTCGGTCCTTAATACTCGTCGATCTCGTCACTTCAAGTTAAATCCTTGAATGTGAAATGGATAACTTAGGTTCTAACCACAAGTCATGTAACAATCAAAACCTCAATTTCTTGATACATTCAACTCTTTTAGAACAAATTGATTCAAGTGAAGTTTCTTATACACCATCAAACGCATTACTAAGCCTTAATGACGCATCCATGAAAGGTTATTCGGTCCTCAATACACGTCGTTCTCGTCACTTTAAGTTAAAACCTTGAATGTGAAATGGATAACTTAAGTTCTAACCACAAGTCATGTAACACTCAACCTCATTTACTTGATACGTTCAGTTCTTTTGGAAGAAATCGAATGAAGTGAAGTCTCTTATACTTCATCAAACGCATTACTAAGTCTTAATTACGCGTCCATGAATGTTATTGGGTCCTCAATACACGTCGTTCTCATCAATTCAAGTTAAAACCTTGAATGTGAAATGGATAACTTAGGTTCTAACCCCAAGTCATATAATAGTCAACCTCATTTGCTTGATACGTTCAGTTCTTTTGGAACAAATTGATTGAAGTGAAGTTCCTTATAATTCATCAAACACATTGCTAAGTCTTAATTACGCGTCGATGAAGGTTATTCGGTCCACAATACTCGTCGTTCTCGTCACTTGAAGTTAAAACCTTGAATGTGAAATGGATAACTTAGGTTCTAACTACAAGTCATGTAACACTCAACCTCATTTGCTGGATACGTTCAACTCTTTTAGAACAAATCGATTCAAGTGAAGTTTCTTATACATTATCAAATGTATTACTAAGTCTTAATTACGTGTCCATGAAGGTAATTTGGGTCTCAATACACGTCGTTCTCATCACATCAAGTTAAAACCATGAAGGTGAAATGGATGTCTTTTTAGGTTATGTTTTTATTGTCTTGATGGTACACATGTTGGTTGGTTACTTTATATATTGAATTGTTCATGCATCACGATTTTTGAACGAGCATAGAAAATGAATTTCCACACTACGTTTTCAGGAAAACTGATGTGACCCGAAAGGGGGCTATTGATCTATCGTGAAAGCTGGGAGGAGCTTGTCACGATACCACATCTAATGAAACTAATATACGTAATCTGTTGTTATCTTGTCATGCGAGGTGGAGTTCAGGCGTGGCTGTTACGGATGTAAGCATGTCTCTCCCCTGCTATGTGGAAAGGGTTGTCCAAACGCCGGACGTGTCCTCTCCATCTAGCAGGCTGAGATCTCGGTGACAGTCTGTCTGCCACGATCTGTTATATTATGTTATGTATTCTGCATGATTTTTGAACTTCATATGCACGACATGCATCTGCAATTTACGAAACTTGCTGAGCCTTTAGCTCATAGTTGTCTGTATGGTGTAGGTGATCTTGATACAGGTGAGGACGAGATCTCTCCACCTGAGGAATGATCAGTTGAAGAAAGATGGCCCGTGGGAGTGTGCTGGTGCAGTCGGTGTGCTTTTGACCTGTGGGGATGTTTGTAAGTATTTTGGGAACGCGATAGTGGATGAGATTGTATAGGTAGAACATTTTAGGATGTTTGGAAATCTGAATAGCTGATAGTTTGATGTTTTGGTAAACTTAATTTATAAAATATTTTGTTAAGGTTTTTATCTGGATTTCAGGGAACAGCATGGAGTTTTATTTTAAAAGGGGAAATTATTTAGTTTTTTAAAACGGATCCACGCAGTTCGTTCTTACGAAAGTTTACTACGTTTTCAAATACGTTCCAGGATATGTTTTCGGCAGTTTATTTGATGGTTGACGAAATGCGAAATGAGTGAAGTTATGAATTGTAACAACCCTAATGCTGTACCCATTTTTCCCGTATAAATTTTTCATTTTCTTTTATACTTAGCGTTTATGCGGAAAACATTTTGAAATCAAACTAAATAAAACTTTTAAAACAATTACAACATTTAATTTAAAACTATAAACAATTAAAACTATTTAAAACATTAAACAAATCGCGGAGGGGCAAAACCGGAAAAACAGAGAGGAATGAAAGCAGCGACTGATCGCTGTAGGCGCTGCACAATGCAGCGCCCGATCGCTGCATTGTGCAGCGATCGAGCGCTGCACAATGCAGCGCCCAGTCGCTGCATTGTGCAGCGACCAGGCGCTGCATTGTGCAGCGACCAGTCGCTGCACTTTGCAGCGACCAGTCGCTGCACTTGCAGCGACCAGTTTCCTTTGTTTCTCTCTGGAATCCGAGATTCCAGAGAGCAATTCAACATTTCCAAATCCAACATTTCCAGAGAGTCGATTTCAACATTTCATTTCTCAGCATTGCACCCTAATTAAACTATCTAAACCCACATTAAATTTCATGGAAACGAACGGCATGGATATATTTAAAAGTTGTCAAAATCCTCTTGTTTTCAAATTTCCAAACAGTTCTAAAATAGACTTTCCGAGCGATTATAAAACAATTTTCAAAACGTTTAAAAAACTCTAACGTAAACCTATCAACTACCAGAGCCAAACACCCTAAAATATCTATACATTTTAACCAAAAACATCCAGATAATCCTGAAAATGCATACCCATCCCAATACCCTCAAAACACGTATATACTTCCCCCACGGGTCGGTAAAGCATCGACTGTACAGCACACCACCGCAAGCATCATCCATCAACCGAGTCATGCCTCAGGTGGAGGGATCTCATCCTCACCTGGCTCGATGTCACCTAAGACGTCACCTACACCATAATACACTCCATGAGATAAAAATCTCAGTAAGTTCTATGTAAATGCAAATGCGTGGTCATGCATGCTCAATGCTATGAAAACAGTCCATGTCAGTTCATATATCAGTACGTGTCAGTCTATGGTTATCGGAAACGCTCGACAGATAGATAGGGCGCGTCCAGCGGTTAGACAGCCCACACCATCTGAAGGGAGGGAAACCCGATCATCACAGAACGCCAGGTCTGAACCTCATCCCCGATAACCCCATGCCATGGTTGTTTACTGTGATACTTTACTTGCCTTTACGATGCATGTTCTTTTCATGAAATCCGTGCATAAATTCATTTTCATGTCGTTTTTAAAACCATGATGCATGAACAGTTCAATATAGATGCAAAGTAAACAATCAACATATATACCATCAAAGACTACAAAAGCATAACCTATAACCTGTAAAAGACTAAACCTAACTACCCATCAAAGCAATTTAAAACAAACAATCCATTGAGATCCTCGACGCGACATCGAATTACGGTGTAGGCCAATCGGCCAGAGTAAGTCACGAGAACTTACCTTGAGCGCACTGAACTTCAAGCTTCGTCCACGGGAGTCGTACGTCTGAGGTAAAACACGATATTCGTTGTTAAAACCAATTTAAGCTATTAACGTCCAAATTAGCAAACCTTAACTAAAGGATTCTCCTAATTTCTTAACTTAGCTAATCGAAGCATTTAGAACGTCAATTAATACTCGATAGCCCAAAACCTCAATTAACGAGTTTTTCCTAAAAACCCAAAAATCTAAACATTTTTAACTTTTTCACAAATTGATTTAACTTCGTCCAATAACGTCCAATACGTTCAATATATACTAAATCACTGCTAACCTATTAATTACGAACCCTAAATCTCATTTTTAATCGAAATCTAAACGAAACCCTAATTGTTTATACTTCGTAAAACTCGAAATAAACGCTCTAAGAACGTAGATTCATACCTAGGATAGCGAGAGGAGGAAAAATAACGAAGAACGGAGGAGAAACGGAGGAGAACGGAGGTCAGAATGTGAGAAGCGTCGCGGCTGGCAGAGAGGAATCGCGAAGGAACAGGGCTCGGGCGTGAAAATGGCTAAGGAAGAGGGAGCTGTGATGTTTTAATTAAAAATTAACTTTCCAAATTACCATTTTGCCATTTGCTCTTAATTCTGTTTGTTTCGTCTTTCGTTTCGTTAATCGGCTAAGGATTCGGATTCTCAAAAACTCCATATTTTGTCAATAACTCCTATTCATTGTCAGGGCTTTATTAAAACTGTCCGTTCTCAATTTGGACCCCGTTTACTATTTTTACTAAAACGTTCTTCATATTACGATAGAGGTAATTACTCGAAATATAGCGTTATTACTCCGAAAATTCCCATAATTTCTCCAAAATTTCTATTAATCGTTAGGATCGTAATGACGCTTTCCGTTTGCGAAACTGATTTGATTCGACATATTTATGAAAAATGCCACATATATATAAAATATGAATATAATATATTAATATCCAAAAATCCGTACAAGCCGGATATTACATTCTACCCTCCTTATTTAGAATTTTGCCCACAAAATTAAATTATACAAACAAATCAGGATACTTAGTCATCATATCCTGTTGTCGCTCCCACGTAGCTTCCTTCACCTCGTGGTTCCGCCATAGGACTTTGACTAGCGGAATCTCTTTGTTGCGTAGCACCTTGATGGAAGACTCTAAAATACGTACCGGCCTCACCTCGTAAGTCAAGGTAGGCTGTACCTCGATCTTTGTAGTCTCCACGGCATGTGATGGATCACGCAAACATCTTCGAAGGATAGATACGTGGAATACGTCGTGGATACCCTCTATAGAAGCCGGAAGCTGTAATCTGTACGCCAACTTCCCGATCCTCTTCAGAATAGGAAAGGGTCCCATATATCGAGGGTTTAACTTACCCCTCCTTCCAAATCTCACTACGCCCTTGAATGGAGAAACTTTAAGATACACCTCATCACCTTCTTCAAACTCTACCTCTCTCCGTCGTGTGTCAGCATAGCTCTTCTGTCGACTCTGAGCTATCTCGATACGCTGTCGAATAACGGCAATCTTCTCTGCCGTCGGCTGTAGAATCTCAGGACCAACGATGCTGGCCTCGCCAACCTCGTCCCAATATAACGGAGATCTACACTTCCGCCCATACAGCGCCTCGTACGGTTCCATGCCGATGGTAGCGTGGAAGCTGTTATTATAGGAGAACTCGATCAGAGGCAAATATCGGCTCCACGAGCCCTGAAACTCCAGCACACACGCTCTGAGCATATCCTCCAGAATCTGATTCGTCCTCTCTGTCTGACCATCAGTCTGAGGGTGAAATGCAGTGCTGAAATTAAGCTGAGTCCCCATAGCTTTATGCAGGCTCTTCCAGAACTTCGATGTAAATCTCGGATCACGATATGAGACTATGGAAACTGGTACTCCGTGCAATCTGACAATCTCCTGCACATATAGCTCTGCGAGCTGATCCATCGAAGAAGTCATCCTCACATATAAGAAGTGGGCCGATTTTGTCAATCGGTCCACGATAACCCATACGCCGTCATGGCCCTTCTTCGTCCTCGGGAGCCCCACAATAAAATCCATGGATATCTGCTCCCACTTCCACTCCAGAATCGGCAGTAGCAATAACGTTCCGGCGGGTCTCTGGTGCTCTGCCTTCACCTGTTGACATACTAAACAGGTCTCAACGTACTTGGCAACCTCCCTTTTCATGTTCGGCCACCAGAAGTGTTGTTTCAAATCTCGGTACATCTTGGTACTCCCCGGGTGTACAGAATATGCCGAAGAATGTGCCTCGGCCAATATCTCCTTCTTTAGATCCTCATCACTAGGCACGTACCACCTATGCCTGAACTTCAGAATACCATCATCAGATAAATGGAAATCCGACGAGTCTCCCAAGGTCATACTCGATCGAAGCTCCATACACTCTGAATCACTCTGCTGAGCCTCACGTATACGATCAAGAATAGTCGGCCTGAGAGAAATGTTGGCGAGCATACTGGACAACTCAGCCACTATCTCCACATCGAATCTCTCGATCTCAGACCGCAGCGTAACTGACATCGCTGCTAGTGAGGGCTGACTCGCAGAAGGCACTCTACTCAAGGCATCAGCAACCTTGTTCGCTTTCCTCGGATGGTACTTGATATCAAAATCATAATCTTTGACGAACTCAAGCCATCGTCGCTGTCGCATGTTCAGCTCCTTCTGCGTAAATAAGTACTTCAGGCTCTTGTGGTCAGAAAATATCTCGCACTGCTGCCCATATAAATAATGTCTCCATATCTTTAGTGCGAAGACCACAGCTGCCAACTCTAGGTCGTGCGTGGGGTAATTCTGCTCGTACGGCTTCAGCTGCCGAGAAGCATAAGAAATAACTCTACCCTCCTGCATCAATACACAACCGAGTCCCACTCCCGATGCATCACAATAAACACTGTATCTGACACCTTCAACAGGTAACGCCAGTACTGGAGCGGTGGTCAATCTCTGCTTCAACTCCATAAAACTACCATCACAAGCAGACGACCATATAAACCTCTCGTTCTTCCGAGTCAATCGTGAGAGGGGAAGTGCGATCTTCGAGAATCCCTCTATAAACTTCCTATAATAACCGGCCAATCCGAGAAATCCACGCACCTCACGTACGTTCTTCGGCTGTGGCCAATCTCTGACCACCTGAATCTTGCTCGGATCTACAGAAACTCCGTCTTGTGATATGATATGGCCAAGGAAACTCACTCTGTCAAGCCAGAACTCGCACTTCGAAAATTTTGGATACAGCTGGCGTTGACTCAGAATCTGTAATACAATCCTCAAATGCTCCTCGTGTTCTTCCCTCGTCTTGGAGTAAATCAAGATGTCATCGATAAAAACCACTACGAATTTGTCCAGATACTCCTTGAAGACACGGTTCATCAAGTCCATGAACGCTGCAGGGGCATTAGTAAGTCCAAATGACATAACAAGGAACTCATAATGCCCATACCTCGTTCGGAATGCCGTCTTCTGAATATCATCTCTCCGGACTTTCAGCTGATAATAACCCGAGCGCAAGTCGATCCTGGAAAATACTCGGGCACCCTGTAGCTGATCAAATAAGTAATCGATCCGAGGCAGTGAATACTTATTCTTCACCGTGAGCTTATTCAGCTCCCTGTAATCAATGCACATTCTGAGGGTCCCGTCTTTCTTCTTAACAAACAGAACGGGTGCACCCCAGGGTGAAACGCTGGGTCGAATAAAACCCTTCTCTAACAACTCGTCAAGCTGAGTCTTCAGCTCTTTTAACTCGGCTGGTGCTAACCGATACGGATTCTTAAACTTTGGTGCTGTGTCCAGATACACATCAATAGTAAACTCAATCTCCCGGTCTGGCGGTAATCCGGGAAGATCATCGAGGAAAATATCAGAGAACTCTCTGACAATGGGAATGTCGCTCGGCATCAATCCGCTGAGCAACTGACAATCAAAGACAGAGGCCAAATAAATAGAGCACGCACCTTTGAACTGCTCGTTGACCATCATAGAATAAGAGATAGGCGAGCTACTCAATCTGCTCATCGCCTGATATGAAACTTCGGCTCTGTCCGGGGGTCGGAAGGTCACAATCCCGGATCGACAGTCGATGGTGGCAAAGTGCTGCGCAAGCCAGTCCATCCCCAAGATAAGATCATACCGCTATATGCCCATAACTATCAAACGTGCATAGAGGGTGATATCCCCCACTGAGACGACATTGCCCTGGAGAATACGATCTGACTGCATATGCTCTCCCGAAGGCAGCATCACTCTATACTCATACTCTGACAGCTCAGACTCTAACCCCAGTCTAGACATGCACGCAGTCGATACGAAGGACTGTGTAGCTCCAGTATCCATCAGAGTAAATACAGCAACGCCCATAAGTAAAATAGTACCTGCAATCACGGCAGGCTGAGCCTCGTCATCAACATCGACTGGCTCAATAAATGCAAATAACCTCAGGGTCACTCTCCTCTGATCGGCATCTGCCCTCGGACAGCTCTGAGCAAAGTGGCCGACCTCCCCACATCAGTAACAACTGTTCGTGCCCAATCGGCACGCACCGTAGTGTTCCTTCTGGCATATAGGACAAACAGGTTTCGGAGCTGCCCCTTGAACTTGCTTGCCTTTCCCCCGATCATTACCTCCCTCAAGAGGTCTCTTCACACCCCTCGGCTGCTACTGGGGCTGCGCTCTAGGTTGCCAACCTCAGTTCTGCGACTGAGGTCGGATCTCTCGGAAGAAGCCCTTCGCTGGCTCCCTCGGTCTAACACAAGTGGCTCTGGCAGCCTCGATATCCAGAGCTCTAGCTGTGATGTCAGAAAAGGGTACATCAATAATACCTGAGACAACCACGTGCATCTGGATCTTTGGATTAAGTCCCTCCATAAACTGGTGCACCTTCTCCTCATTATCGCTAACAAGACGGGGTGCAAATCTGGATAAAGCTTCAAACCTCCGAATATAATCGGCAACTGAACCAGTCTGCTTTAGCTGCATAAACTCGTTCCTCTTGGCCACCCTCACTGTGCGGCTGAAATACTTGTCGAAGAATAGAAACTTGAACCGATCCCAAGTCATAACTGATACATCCGTCGTCGACTTGATCGAGTCCCACCAGAAACGGGCATCCATCGCTAAGTGAAAGGTAGCATACGCCACCTTGCTCCCGTTCCCCACCTCGGCATAAGCTAACATATCCTAAAATCACCCGGATCCATTCCTCGGCACGTGTCGGATCCGATGATTGACCCTCAAATACTGGAGGTCGTAGGCTTTGAAACCTCTGCATGCCCTGGTTATTGGGAACTATCAAATCCTGGGCTCTCTAATTCTCCCTCTGATTCTCCCGATTCACTAAACTCTCGATCTGTTGTGCTTGGCGGTCCATGTGTTGTGACTGATGGTCCAGTAACTCCGTAAGTCGATCAAGCGCGTCATCACGTGGATCTTTTCCTCGAACCATATCTTATAACTCCTAAAAAAATAGAAATAATAATCCTAAGAAATGTGAAATCAAACTAAGCAGTAAACATACTTACAGTTGATGAAGGATGTCCGCGTAGTGGCTGTGCAGTCGAGCAGTCTACAGAACCGATTTTAAAACCCGGGGGCTCTGATACAAAAATTGTAACAACCCTAATGCTGTACCCATTTTTCCCGTATAAATTTTTCATTTTCTTTTATACTTAGCGTTTATGCGGAAAACATTTTGAAATCAAACTAAATAAAACTTTTAAAACAATTATAACATTTAATTTAAAACTATAAACAATTAAAACTATTTAAAACATTAAACAAATCGCGGAGGGGAAAAACCGGAAAAACAGAGAGGAATGAAAGCAACGACTGATCGCTGTAGGCGCTGCACAATGCAGCGCCCGATCGCTGCATTGTGCAGCGACCAGGCGCTGCATTGTGCAGCGACCAGTCGCTGCACTTGCAGCGACCAGTTTCCTTTGTTTCTCTCTGGAATCCGAGATTCCAGAGAGCAATTCAACATTTCCAAATCCAACATTTCCAGAGAGTCGATTTCAACATTTCATTTCTCAGCATTGCACCCTAATTAAACTATCTAAACCCACATTAAATTTCATGGAAACGAACGGCATGGATATATTTAAAAGTTGTCAAAATCCTCCTGTTTTCAAATTTCCAAACAGTTCTAAAATAGACTTTCCAACCGATTATAAAACAGTTTTCAAAACGTTTAAAAAACTCTAACGTAAACCTATCAACTACCAGAGCCAAACACCCTAAAATGTCTATACATTTTAACCAAAAACATCCAGATAATCCTGAAAATGCATACCCATCCCAATACCCTCAAAACACGTATATACTTCCCCCACGGGTCGGTAAAGCATCGACTGTACAGCACACCACCGCAAGCATCATCCATCAACCGAGTCATGCCTCAGGTGGAGGGATCTCATCCTCACCTGGCTCGATGTCACCTAAGACGTCACCTACACCATAATAAACGCTATGAGATAAAAATCTCAGTAAGTTCTACGTAAATGCAAATGGCGTGGTCATGCATGCTCAATGCTATGAAAACAGTCCATGTCAGTTCATATATCAGTACGTGTCAGTCTATGGTTATCGGAAACGCTCGACAGATAGATAGGGCGCGTCCAGCGGTTAGACAGCCCACACCATCTGAAGGGAGGGAAACCCGCTCACCACAGAACGCCAGGTCTGAACCTCATCCCCGATAACCCCATGCCATGGTTGTTTACTGTGATACTTTACTTGCCTTTACGATGCATGTTCTTTTCATGAAATCCGTGCATAAATTCATTTTCATGTCGTTTTTAAAACCATGATGCATGAACAGTTCAATATAGACGCAAAGTAAACAATCAACATATATACCATCAAAGACTACAAAAGCATAACCTATAACCTGTAAAAGACTAAACCTAACTACCCATCAAAGCAATTTAAAACAAACAATCCATTGAGATCCTCGACGCGACATCGAATTACGGTGTAGGCCAATCGGCCAGAGTAAGTCACGAGAACTTACCTTGAGCGCACTGAACTTCAAGCTTCGTCCACGGGAGTAGTACGTCTGAGGTAAAACACGATATTCGTTGTTAAAACCAATTTAAGCTATTAACGTCCAAATTAGCAAACCTTAACTAAAGGATTCTCCTAATTTCTTAACTTAGCTAATCGAAGCATTTAGAACGTCAATTAATACTCGATAGCCCAAAACCTCAATTAACGAGTTTTTCCTAAACACCCGAAAATCTAAACATTTTTAACTTTTTCACAAATTGATTTAACTTCGTCCAATAACGTCCAATACGTTCAATATATACTAAATCACTGCTAACCTATTAATTACGAACCCTAAATCTCATTTTTAATCGAAATCTAAACGAAACCCTAATTGTTTATACTTCGTAAAACTCAAAATAAACGCTCTAAGAACGTAGATTCATACCTAGGATAGCGAGAGGAGGAAAAATAACGAAGAACGGAGGAGAAACGGAGGAGAACGGAGGTCAGAATGTGAGAAGCGTCGCGGCTGGCAGAGAGGAATCGCGAAGGAACAGGGCTCGGGCGTGAAAATGGCTAAGGAAGAGGGAGCTGTGATGTTTTAATTAAAAATTAACTTTCCAAATTACCATTTTGCCCTTTGCTCTTAATTATGTTTGTTTCGTCTTTCGTTTCGTTAATCGGCTAAGGATTCGGGTTCTAGAAAACTCCATATTTTGCCAATAACTTCTATTCATTGTCAGGGCTTTATTAAAACTGTCCGTTCTCAATTTGGACCCCGTTTACTATTTTTACTAAAATGTTCTTCATATTACGATAGAGGTAATTACTCAGAATATAGCGTTATTACTCCGAAAATTCCCATAATTTCCTCAAAATTTCTATTAATCGTTAGGATCGTAATGACGCTTTCCGTTTGTGAAACTGATTTGATTCGACATATTTATGAAAAATGCCACATATATATAAAATATGAATATAATATATTAAATTTCAAAAATCCGTACAAGCCGGATATTACGTGAATGGTTTTATGTCGAAATGTTTTAGTGTGTATGTGTGGTAAGTAAAGTGTGCAGGGTGGAAAGAAGGAAGAGAAAGGGAAGGTGGCAAAACAAAGGAGCATGTTCTCTGGATTTTTCCAAAGGAGCATGTTCTCTGGATTTTTCCAGAGAACCTGCCGATCGATCGCCGTCGATCGGCAGGATGATCGCCACTCTCTAGATTTTCTAGCGAGTGCGCCGATTGATCACCCAAATGGGCGATCGATCGCCTGATGTGGGGGCGATCGATCGCCCCCCCTGGTTTTTAGCAGTGGCAGCCGATCAATCGCCTCATAGTTTTAGGGACAATTGTCCCTTTTGCCCCTTGAGTTGTGGCAGATGGTTTTATTTGTTTTAATTATTTTGCAAATTGTTTTCTGGTGTTAATTTAAATTGTTTTCTTTAGTTTCCTTTACTCTAAATACATTTTCCTAAAAGGTTTGCTTGATACGTCTTCTAACACTCAACCTCATTTGCTTGATATGTTCAGCTCTTTTGGAAGAAATCGATTGAAGTGAAGTTTCTGATACTTCATCAAACGCATCACTAAGTCTTAATTACGTGTTCGATGAAAGTTATTATGTCTTCAATACACGTCGTTCTCATCACTTCAAGTTAAAACGTTGAATGTGAAATGGATAACTTAGTTTCTAACCACAAGTCTTGTAACAGTCAACCTCATTTGCTTGGAACGTTAAGCTCTTTTAGAATAAATATATTCAAGTGAAGTTTCTTATACATCATCAAACGCCTTAATAAATCTTAATTACGAGTCCATGAAGGTTATTAGGTCCTCAACACACGTCGTTCTCATCACTTCAAGTTAAAACCTTGAATGTGATATGGATAACTTTAAGTTTTAACCACAAGTCTTGTAACAATCAAAAGCTCATTTGCTTTATATGTTCAACTCTTTTAGAACAAATCGATTCAAGTAAAGTTTCTTATACATCATCAAACGCATTACTAAGCCTTAATTACGCATCCATGAAGGATATTGGGTCCTTAACACACGCCGTTCTCATCACTTTAAGTTAAAACCTTGAATATGAAATTGATAACTTAGGTTCTAACCACAAGTCTTGTAACAATCAAAACCTCATTTGCTTGATACGTTCAACTCTTTTAGAACAAATCGATTCAACAGAAGTTTCTTATACATCATCAAACGCATTACTAAACCTTAATTACGCGTCCATTAGGGTTATTCGGTCCTTAATACTCGTCGATCTCGTCACTTCAAGTTAAATCCTTGAATGTGAAATGGATAACTTAGGTTCTAACCACAAGTCATGTAACAATCAAAACCTCAATTTCTTGATACATTCAACTCTTTTAGAACAAATCGATTCAAGTGAAGTTTCTTATACACCATCAAACGCATTACTAAGCCTTAATTACGCATCCATGAAAGGTTATTCGGTCCTCAATAAACGTCGTTCTCGTCACTTTAAGTTAAAACCTTGAATGTGAAATGGATAACTTAGGTTCTAACCACAAGTCATGTAACACTCAACCTCATTTACTTGATACGTTCAGTTCTTTTGGAAGAAATCGAATGAAGTGAAGTCTCTTATACTTCATCAAACGCATTACTAAGTCTTAATTACGCGTCTATGAATGTTATTGGGTCCTCAATACACGTCGTTCTCATCAATTCAAGTTAATACCTTGAATGTGAAATGGATAACATAGGTTCTAACCCCAAGTCATGTAATAGTCAACCTCATTTACTTGATACGTTCAGTTCTTTTGGAACAAATTGATTGAAGTGAAGTTCCTTATAATTCATCAAACACATTACTAAGTCTTAATTACGCGTCGATGAAGGTTATTCGGTCCACAATACTCGTCGTTCTCGTCACTTGAAGTTAAAACCTTGAATGTGAAATGGATAACTTAGGTTCTAACCACAAGTCATGTAACAGTGAAACTCATTTGCTTGATACGTTCATTTCTTTTGGAACAAATTGATTGAAGTGAAGTTTGCTATACTTCATCAAACACATTACTAAGTCTTAATTACGCATCCATGAAGGTTATTAGCTCCTCAATACACGTCGTTCTCATCACTTCAAGTTAAAACCTTGAATGTGAAATGGATAACTTAGGTTCTCACCACAAGTCATGTAACAAGCAACCTCATTTTCTTGATACGTTCAGTTCTTTTGGAACGAATCGATTGAAGTGAAGTGTAACATCCCTAACAATTGTAACATCCCTAACACTGTACCCATTTTCCGTAATATATTTTTTTTTATAATTCTAAGTTTAAACGGAATTTAAAACAGAAACCAAATTCGTAAAACGTTTGAATCTATTTTGAAAACCATCTATTAAAACTCTAAAACAATTAAGGAAAATCTTAATTAAAACTTAAAATCAATTTAAAACAAAACTTAAAACCATTTAATTAAAAACCAAATATTTAAAACAATACGTACCCAAACACCTACAAAATACAACCTCACCATTTCACTAACACAATTCAATCTATACTACAATTTCTATCCACATCACAAACATACACTTCGCAATACAACTTAACATCAAGCACCTGATACTCATACGTTTTCCGAAATACCACCCCAAAACCGACTCGAAACACAACTATAACAAAGTATATTTTCACGAAAATAAACTGCGTGGTTCTGTTTGAAAGTTTAACATATCCTCCTGTTTTAAAATTACAAAACAGTTCCAAAACGTTTAAAACATTAATATATAACATATCAACTATCCAGAGCCAAGCATCATAAAACGTTCTATACAACCATCGGCCGAGCCAAGCATCCTAAAATGTTCTATACAACCATCGGCCGAGCCAAGCATCCTAAAATGTTCTATACAACCATCAGCTCGACAATTCCTAAAAACCCTCAAAACACCTACCATGAGTCCCACGGGTCAAAATACGACTCGACTGTGTTAGCACACAACTGGAAGCCATCCTCCGTCAACTGCATCACTCCTCACCTGTTTCCTCGTAGTCACCTACACCATACAGACACCTATGAGATAAAAATCTCAGCAAGCTCTCATAAATGTAAATGCATGCTGTGCATATGAGTTCAGAAATCATGCAGCATTTTCTTTATCTTTACTCTGTGGATGTCACCGAGATCTCAGCCTCCTAACCGGAGAGAGCACATCCAACGGTCGGACTACTCTTTCCAGCTAGAAGAGGGGGGTACACTCTTACAACGCGTACAGCCGTGCCTGAGCCCCATCTCGCGTGACCTATAACTGTATGAGTATGTGTTAAATGCGGTATTGTGACAGACCCCTTCGTGCCTACACAATAGATCAATAGCCCCTCTGTAGGCCGCATTACCATTTTCTTTAAAACATCGTGCAGAAATTCATTTTCTATGTTCTTTTAAAACACGTGATGCGTGAACAGTTCAATATGACATAATTAAACACACAACATACGTACCATTAAGACAATTAAAGCTATTAAAACATATTCTATAAAAGCACTAAACCTAACTACCCAACCAAAGCATTTAAACAAGCACGTCACCAAAATTCCTCGAGACGACCTCGACGTACGGTGTAGGCCAATCGGCCAGAGAAGATCACGAGAACTTACCTGTCTTCTGTAGCTCACTGGGTTTGGCACCTCACGTCACCTATGGCTCTACCGATGACAAACATTCAAGTTTCATTAAATCAAGCTTACATTCACCAATTTACTCTCAAACTACTATTTCAAGCCTAATACGACTAAAACCTAACTAAACGGACTACTAATTTGGGTTCGGTAAAAACCGACCCAAAATTTCGAACGCGCGTAACTTTCGCGTCGGTTATCGAAATGGAACGATTCCAGCGGCCACGTACTCCTCTAATAACCTATTTTAACTTGCCAAAAGGAATTTAAAGACAAACGACCGTAGCTATGTCAAATCAGGGAAAACCCGAACTGCCCCTTAACCCAGAATTTCCCCTTTTCTAATTTTTCATCAATTCTCATCCAATTCATCACCAATCAACTACCCTAACATCCAATTAACATAATCTAACAAAAAAATCAAGGTTTCACACAAGAAACCCGAAGCTCAGAGAAAGGGGTTCTCAGATTTTGGCTCAATCCGAGCTCCCTGTTGCTCGGCAATCTTTGCCGGCGTTGAGCTCGGCAATCAGACGCTAAGGGTAGCCAAAAACGACCGGCGATCAGAGCTCTAGCAGCTCGGCAATCCCCAGCACAGACCGAACACCAAAACAGAGCAAAAACCAACTTACCGGGTCGGTTAGTGCGCAGAGTCGGCCGGAAATGCTAGCCCATGGTTCGCCGCCGTCGTCTGGCAGGAGACCGTAGAAAATCGCCGGTGAACGGCGCCGCGTCGCCTCCCCCTCTCCCCTGTTCTCCTCTCGGCCGTCGGGCTCGAGCTCGAACACAAACAACAGAATGGTTAAAACCATTCTGTTGTTTTAATTATTAATAATAATAATAATAATAATAATAATACTAATATTAATTCCTATTAAAACATTAATATACCGTTTTGCTCTCTCTCGTTTTTGACCATTCAAATTTCGTTAAATCTCGTAAATTATACATTTTTCTAGATTGATCCTCACCCCGTACCCGGCTTAATTTCTCCAATTAGAATACCCGAACATAAATCTAATTTAGATAATTCTAACATCCAAAATTTAAATAAATCTAAATCCGTGGGTGTTACAATCCACCCTCCTTACAAAAATTTTGTCCTCAAAATTTGTGGCCTTGTTATTTCTCAATGTACTCATCTCATCTCACCTACCCAATATCCTTACTCATCTATCGGTTACGCTCTAACCTGAATACTCACACGTTCACTAACTATAATCTAATTCATACCCTCAAACCCTTCTAACTGAATTTTCTACTCGATCTCTTTTCTCTAGCTAAGTTCATCTTTTTCTACTTCTATGTCTACTAAACAAGCACAAACCACTACAATCCTCCATGCTACCCCAAACCGATAAATCCTAAGATACTAACGAGTACACTTCGTATTGCAATTCCTACTAACCTCGATAAATTCTTAGATCAGGACTAACTCGTTCCTAACTCTTCACACAATACTCTAAATGGTGTACAACATATCCTTAATGCCCATTGTCTTGAAGACTCTCAACTTAAATCCTATTAGTGAACATCATTTGACTGAAATACCTATCGTGTAATCTACAGCTTTAAATCTTCCTAACTAAGTTCACCTAGTCGCTTATTTTTTTCTAATCCAGTGCCTATCGAATGCTTACATAACTATCTCAATTTCAATTTCTCTTCTACTCTATCATCTCCTTTCTAATTTATCATTCACATTTCTTATACTAACTTACCTCGAGAGAAATCACGATAGTCCATTAATCACCCTGACATTATCCATTGATCTTGACATAATAAATCCTCACCTATACTTTCAAACCTTAGAACTTTCTAACTTAACATTATCCCTAAGTAACTCAAATACTTTTCGTGCAAGTTCTTGTTATGGATTTGTTCTAAACTATTCCTTCTAGCTTTGAGTTATCTATGTATCCATTGGGCTTGACTTGTCAAATACAAGTCAAACCGTTAAAAATCATCATTCTACTTAAGTTTACTTAAATGGTTTCCATGAAAATCGTCTTTCTCTTTATTCTAGCTTCAAATCTTAATCCCTCATTGAATCCAACAATCTCCTTCGCCTATCCCTAATATTGCACAAGGATTACTTTGACGTTAAAGAATGACCTGATCCTCTTTTGTTCCTCCTAGTCAGCTCTGCATATTCTACTTTGTTCCCTTGCAACGATTTATCCCACAATCTTCTTGTTAGCAAACTTGTTGTAGATAAGTTTACGCCCATGATTCCAATCTCTTCTAACCCCAAATCTTACTCTTCTATATTCCTCGTACACTGATGTTCCTATAACCTGACTCTAGTTAAATCACCATTCCCTCTACAGTCATTCTAGTTACTTTAAACCTCGAAGTACGATATCTGATTCTAAGTACTAAACTTTTCTTTCAAACTATGGTTGACGTAAACTTTAACATTCTAACTATAAAAGTTTCACTTTATGTCTTCGATCCTTCCTGATTACTTAGAACAGGAACACTAATAATTTCTCATATATCGTCTCCCTTAATATAAGCACTAGACTACAGGATTTCAGACTTAACTCCTTAACTTCTTGCAATTAACCATATTCTTCATGATACACTGACTTTCCAAGTGAAAATCAACTTCCATGTCATCCCAATTGACGATTGATCTGCACAAGTTCATAGTTAAGCTTCTAAATTTTCTTTGTATGATTAGCCAACTTTGAGGGAATCCGTTTACTGAAACTCGTGCCTAATTATTCCCAACTTATCCCATAAGTTATGTTCCTATAATCATAAGCTAAAAGAAATTTCTAAGTATCCATGTTTCCTCTAGTGGTATTAGGTTACACAATTCATTGTACGAAGTTTGTATTCTAAGACCCTCAACTTGGAAGTTGTGAAGTGGAACCTTACATATGGTTTACAGAACCAACTTGGTTTTAGATTCATAATCAGTTAGAACATCAAGGAATCTTAACATTTTGTAAAAGTATACTTGCAACGATCTAAACCACTCGATTAGATAGAATAGGTGAATCATTCTTAGCGAAAGAATTTGTAACTAACATATTACTTGTGGCTGGGAATTCGACTAATTATTTATGCTTCCTTGAACTAAAAGGGAAAACTTTACTAACGGAAGTCCAATCATTAAAACATAAATGCGAATCTAGGTACATGACCCATTTAGATTAGTCCAAAATTTTAGAATTCAGTCTTACGGATAACTAATGGAAATCAACTGAGTACCTTCAGAATAAAAAATTGAAATTGACCCCAAAACTTGTAATTTCTCACAAAGAGTCTCTTATGTGTCACCTAATGGCCTTCAAAACGAATTAAGCAAACTCATTTGTATTACTTCTATCTACAATAGCTACAATGGTTTTATTCTTTAATAACCCTTAATCAAAACTTTGATCTCAAAGTTTCCTCATAAACGAGTATTTTACTTTAATGATCCAATAAAATTCTACATCTAGTTTTCTAACTTTTTTCCTTATAAAAGTTAACCCCTTGCTAGTAATGAATCTAATTCTCTGTCTTAATATGGAAACCCATGCACTCGTCACTTGACTTCACGGTGATTGTCATCTTTAACGTCCCCATAACACATGATGTTGTCTCCTGCTTCCTTACGTAATCAAATTTATATTCACCCAAATACCTAGTTATCCTTGAACTTTTCGACTAACCTCATTAACTGTTAAGACAAAACTCTACCTGAAACAGCTGAAGATTGGGCAGTTTCCTCTTCTCCAGTCAGGGCAAGCACATTTGATGTAGCATTTTTCTGGTCTCTACCCGATTGGTCCCTGCCCGTCTTCGGGCAATCCTTGACATAGTGGTCAATCACACCACATCGAAAGCACTTATCTGTGCCAAATCTACAATCACCATAGTGCTCCTTCTGGCATATGGGACATAGAGGTTTCCGAGAAGTTCCTTGTACGCACTTGTGTCGCCTTGATTTGATTTCTTTCTTGCCCACCCTCTTCGTGCCGTGATTATTGGGAGTGACTAGTCCTTGGATCCTAGGGTTTTCTCGGTTCGTCAACATCTCAAGCTGACGAGATTGTCTATCTATAAGCTGCGCTTGTCGGTCAATGAGTTGGGATTGTTGGGCAATGAAATCCTTAAGGTGATCTATCGTAGCATCTCGGTCGTCTTGATCATTTCCTCAACGCACCATATTTATATAACTCCTATAAGGGTTAAAGCAAATAACTCTAAGAAATCGAAATGAAATAAAGCATTAAACATACTTACAGTTGAGGAAGGATGTCCGCGTAGTGGCTGTGCAGTCGAGCAGTCTACAGAACCGATTTTAAAACCCGGGGGCTCTGATACCATAATTGTAACATCCCTAACAATTGTAACATCCCTAACACTGTACCCATTTTCCGTAATATTTTTTTTTTTTATAATTCTAAGTTTAAACGGAATTTAAAACAGAAACCAAATTCATAAAACGTTTGAATCTATTTTGAAAACCATCTATTAAAACTCTAAAACAATTAAGGAAAACCTTAATTAAAACTTAAAATCAATTTAAAACAAAACTTAAAACCATTTAATTAAAAACCCATTATTTAAAACAATACGTACCCAAACACCTACAAAATACAACCTCACAATTTCACTAACACAATTCTATCTATACTACAATTTCTATCCATATCACAAACATACACTTCACAATACAACTTAACATCAAGCACCCGATACTCATACGTCTTCTGAAATACCACCCCAAAACCGACTCGAAACACAACTATAACAAAGTACATTTTCAAGAAAATAAACTGCGTGGTTCTGTTTGAAAGTTTAACATATCCTCCTGTTTTAAAATTACAAAACAGTTCCAAAACGTTTAAAACATTAATATATAACCTATCAACTATCCAGAGCCAAGCATCCTAAAATGTTCTATACAACCATCGGCCGAGCCAAGCATCCTAAAATGTTCTATACAACCATCAGCCCGACAATTCCTAAAAACCCTCAAAACACCTACCATGAGTCCCACGGGTCAAAATACGACTCGACTGCGTCAGCACACCCTTGGAAGCCATCCTCCGTCAACTGCATCACTCCTCACCTGTTTCCTTGTAGTCACCTACACCATACAGACACCTATGAGATAAAAATCTCAGCAAGCTCTCATAAATGTAAATGCATGTTGTGCATATGAGTTCAGAAATCATGCAGCATTTTCTTTATCTTTACTCTGTGGGTGTCACCGAGATCTCAGCCTCCTAACCGGAGAGAGCACATCCAGCGGTCAGACTACTCTTTCCAGCTAGAAGAGGGGGGTACACGCTTACAACGCATACAGTCGTGCCTGAGCCCCATCTCGCGTGACCTATAACTGTATGAGTATGTTTTAAATGCGGTATTGTGACAGACCCATTCGTGCCTACACAATAGATTAATAGCCCCTCTCCAGGCTGCATTACCATTTTCTTTAAAACATCGTGCAGAAATTCATTTTCTATGTTCTTTTAAAACACGTGATGCGTGAACAGTTCAATATGACATAATTAAACACACAACATACGTACCATTAAGACAATTAAAGCTATTAAAACATATTCTATAAAAGCACTAAACCTAACTGCCCAACCAAAGCATTTAAACAAGCACGTCACCAAAATTCCTCGAGACGACCTCGACGTACGGTGTAGGCCAATCGGCCAGAGAAGATCACGAGAACTTACCTGTCTTCTGTAGCTCGCTGGGTTTGGCACCTCACGTCACCTATGGCTCGACCGATGACAAACATTCAAGTTTCATTAAATCAAGCTTACATTCACCAATTTACTCTCAAACTACTATTTCAAGCCTAATACAACTAAAACCTAACTAAACGGACCACTAATTTGGGTTCGGTAAAAACCGACCCGAAACTTCGAACGCGCGTAACTTTCGCGTCGGTTATCGGAATGGAACGATTCCAGCGGCCACGTACTCCTCTAATAACCTATTTTAACTTGCCAAAAAGAATTTAAAAACAAACGACTGTAGCTAGGTCAAATCAGGCAAAACCCAAACTGCCCCTTAACCCAGAATTTCCCCTTTTCTAATTTTTCATCAATTCTCATCCAATTCATCACCAATCAACTACCCTAACATCCAATTAACATAATCTAACAAAAAATACAAGGTTTCACACAAGAAACCCGAAGCTCAGAGAAAGGGGTTCTCAGATTTTGGCTCAATCCGAGCTCCCTGTTGCTCGGCAATCTTTGCCGGCGTTGAGCTCGGCAATCAGACGCTAAGGGTAGCCAAAAACGACCGGCGATCGGAGCTCTAGCAGCTCGGCGATCCCCAGCAGAGACCGAACAACAAAACAGAGCAAAAACCAACTGACGTGCCTCGGGTTGCAATTAAAAGAAAAATTAGTAAAGTCCCAAGCTTTATATAATCTTCCTACTTATTACGTGTTTTTTTTTGTAGGTATAATTTATGGGAGGAATGCATAAGGAGCACTTGGAGGAGTCACCATTTGGCCCATGGGAATTTGTCTTTCCGGCCCATTAATTTGTAATTTTTATTTCAAACTTATTTGGCATACATTATCCTTTTTGTAAGGATAATTTATAATTGCATATCATGCATTAGATTGTGTGGTTGGGGTTAGATGTATGTTGGTGGATTATGGGTTGAAGATATTCAACAAAATATTCAAAGGAAAAGGCCCTACTACAAATGGAGCCCAATGGAAGCCTTGGCCCAAAGAAGAGCCCACAAAAAAAAAGGTATAATTTTGCAAGTACAAAAGTTAGTGGCAACATGGATTGATGATGTGGCAAGATTCCCTCCATTGATCCATTTAGGCATAGCATTCATCTCCTCCCTAGGATGTGTGCTTGTTTGCCTTGATCTTGGCCCTCCATCCTTTTTGATCCAAGGGCCCTAATCCACCTAGAACTTCTATAAATGCATGGTATTAGTGATTGTAGACAACTTTGGCCCAAATCAATACACTACTATTTCCCTATTCTCTCAAGGTTTTCCTTAGAGTTTTTCCTTGGTTCTTTGAACCAAGAGGAGTTAGCCTCCATTGCTAACCTAGCTTGGGTTGCTAGGTTAGCTCTTATTCATTCCCTCACCATCTCCCTTGGGAGTTGGAACGAGGAAGAAAATTCCCGGCCTACGGTGGTCGTTTTCCTCCCGGAAAACGTTTATCCGAGAGCTTAACCCGTAAGATCGCTCTACGGATCCGCCAAGGGTATTTCCTTTATTTTTTTTGTCTTCATTTCACACACAATCATCTCTACATTCACACACTACACCTTTATTTCTTGCATTTTATTCTCTATATTCATCTTCTAACCCTTCATCCCCTTTCTTTTATTTTTATTCTTATTCTTCTCCATCATTTAGCATATTTAAATTTCGGCCATCATATTAGCTAATTCCATTTTAGTTTCTTGCACTTTATTTTAACTTTTGCTTTATTATTTCATCCATTTTCACAACCACACACCCGAGCACACTCTTGAATATTTTGTGGGTTTATACACGGGCCCCTTCCCTAAGGGACCCCGTGTCACCAACTTACCGGGTCGGTTAGTGCGCGGAGTCGGCCGGAAATGCTAGCCCATGGTTCGCCGCCGTCGTCTGGCCGGAGACCGTCGGAAATCGCCGGTGAACGGCGCCGCGTCGCCTCCCCCTCTCCCCTATTCTCCTCTCGGTCGTCGGGCTCGAGCTCGAACACAAACAACAGAATGGTTAAAACCATTCTGTTGTTTTAAATAATAATAATAATAATAATAATAATAATAATAATAATACTAATATTAATTCCTATTAAAACATTAATATACCGTTTTGCTCTCTCTCGTTTTCGACCATTCGAATTTCGTTAAATCTCGTAAATTATAAATTTTTCTAGATTGATCCTCACCCCGTAACCAGCTTAATTTCTCCAATTAGAATACCCGAACATAAATCTAATTTAGATAATTCTAAGATCCAAAATTTAAATAAAACTAAATCCGTGGGTGTTACATGAAGTGTCTCATACTTCATCAAACGGATTAGTAAGTCTTAATTACGCATCCAAGAAGGTTATTAGGCCCTTAACACACGTCGTTCTCATCACTTCAAGTTAAAACCTTGAATGTGATATGGATAACTTAAGTTCTAACCACAAGTCTTGTAACAATCAAAACCTCATTTGCTTTATACGTTCAACTCTTTTAGAACAAATCGATTCAAGAGAAGTTTCGTATACATCATCAAACGCATTACTAAACCTTAATTACGCGTCCATGAAGGTTATTCGGTCCTTAATACTCATCGATCTCGTCACTTGAAGTTAAAACCATGAATGTGAAATGGATAACTTATGTTCTAACCACAAGTCATGTAACAGGGAAACTCATTTTCTTATACTTCATCAAACACATTACTAAGTCTTAATTACGCATCCATGAAGGTTATTGGCTCCTCAATACACGTTGTTCTCATCACTTCAAGTTAAAATCTTGAATGTGAAATGGATAACATAGGTTCTAACCACAGGTCATGTAACAGTCAACCTCATTTGCTTGATACGTTCAGTTCTTTTGGAAAAAATTGATTGAAGTGAAGTTTCTTATACTTCATCAAACACATTACTAAGTCTTAATTACACTTCGATCAAGGTTATTGGGTCCCCAATACACATTTTTCTGATCACTTCAAGTTAAAACCTTGAATGTGAAATGGATAACTTAGGTTCTAACCACAAGTCTTCTAACACTCAACCTCATTTGCTTGATACGTTCAGCTCTTTTGGAACAAATCTATTGAAGTGAAGTCTCTTATACTTCATTAAACGCATTACTAAGTCATAATTACGCGTCCATGAAGGTTATTGTGTCCTCAATACACATCGTTCTCATCAATTCAAGTTAAAACCTTGAATGAAAAATGGATAACTTAGGTTCTAACCACAAGTCATGTAACAAGCAACCTCATTTTCTTGATACGTTGAGTTCTTTTGGAACAAATCGATTGAAGTGAAGTGTCTCATGCTTCATTAAACAGATTACTAAGTCTTAATTACGCGTCCATGAAGGTTATTAGGCCCTCAACACACGTCGTTCTCATCGCTTCAAGTTAAAACCTTAAATGTGATATGGATAACTTCTGTTCTAACCACAAGTCTTGTAACAATCAAAACCTCATTTGCTTTATACGTTCAACTCTTTTAGAACAAATCGATTCAAGAGAAGTTTCTTATACATCATCAAACGCATTACTAAACCTTAATTACGCGTCCATGAAGGTTGTTCGGGCCTTAATACTCATCGATCTCGTCACTTGAAGTTAAAACCTTGAATGTGAAATGAATAACTTATGTTCTAACCACAAGTCATGTAACAGGGAAACTCATTTTCTTATACTTCATCAAACACATTACTAAGTCTTAATTACGCGTCCATGAAGGTTATTGGCTCCTCAATACACGTCCTTCTCATCACTTCAAGTTAAAACTTTGAATTTGAAATGGATAATATAGGTTCTAACCACGGGTCATGTAACAGTCAACCTCATTTGCTTGATTCGTTCAGTTCTTTTAGAACAAATTGATTGAAGTGAAGTTTCTTATACTTCATCAAACACATTACTATGTCATAATTACACGTCGATCAAGGTTATTGTGTCCCCAATACACATTTTTCTCATCACTTCAAGTAAAAACCTTGAATGTGAAATGGATAACTTAGGTTCTAACCACAAGTCTTCTAACACTCAACCTCATTTGCTTGATACGTTCAGCTCTTTTGGAACAAATCGATTGAAGTAAAGTTTCTGATACTTCATCAAACGCATCACTAAGTCTTAATTACGAGTCCGATGAAAGTTATTATGTCCTCAATACACATCGTTCTCGTCACTTCAAGTTAAAACCTTGAATGTGAAATGGATAACTTAGTTTTTAACCACAAGTCTTGTAACAGTCAACCTCATTTGCTTGGAACGTTAAGCTCTTTTAGAACAAATATATTCAAGTGAAGTTTCTTATACATTATCAACCGCCTTAATAAGTCTTAATTACGCGTCCATGAAGGTTATTAGGTCCTCAACACACGTCGTTCTCATCACTTCAAGTTAAAACCTTGAATGTGATATGGATAATTTAAGTTCTAACCACAAGTCTTGTAACAATCAAAACCTCATTTGCTTTATACGTTCAACTCTTTTAAAACAAATGGATTCAAGTAAAGTTTATTTTACATCATCAAACGCATTACTAAGCCTTAAATACGCATCCATGAAGGCTATTGGGTCCTCAACACACGCGGTTCTCATCACTTTAAGTTATTAACTTGAATATGAAATTGATAACTTAGGTTCTAACCACAAGTCTTGTAACAATCAAAACCTCATTTGCTTTATACGTTCAACTCTTTTTGAACAAATCGATTCAACAGAAGTTTCTTATACATCATCAAACGCATTACTAAACCTTAAATACGCTTCCATGAAGGTTATTTGGTCCTTAATACTCATCGATCTCGTCACTTCAAGTTAAATCCTTGAATGTAAAATGGATAACTTAGGTTCTAACCACAAGTCATGTAACAATCAAAACCTCATTTGCTTGATACATTCAACTCTTTTAGAACAAATCGATTCAAGTGAAGTTTCTTATACATCTTCAAACACATTACTAAGCCTTAATTACGCATCCATGAAAGGTTATTCGGTCCTGAATACACGTTGTTCTCGTCACTTCAAGTTAAAACCTTGAATGTGAATTGGATAACTTAGGTTAAAACCACAAGTCATGTAACACTCAACCTCATTTACTTGATACGTTTAGTTCTTTTGGAACAAATCGAATGAAGTGAAGCCTCTTATACTTCATGAAATGCATTACTAAGTCTTAATTACGCGTCCATGAATGTTATTGGGTCCTCAATGTTGATGCTAGTGCTTTAGGATAATCATATGGATGATTTTTGTAGATCACATCTTATTTTAATATGGGTAGTTATAATGTCTTGCTAGAGACCAATTATAACTTGTGGACCCTAAAAATGTTTTAGGCCCACTGTCATATTAAATGAGCCTATTGGGTCGCACAACTGAGCGGGTTTTGGGTTAAAATCGTTATGGGCTTATGAAGCCCATATGAAGGGAATTAAAAGGGTTTTAATTTCGCAACCCTAAGTAGGGTGAGACGATTATCATTCTACACGATTTTTGATCGTCGGTTGATAGAGGCAAATTCTAGATTATTCTCTAGAATTTGCGGGTCCTAGCAGACAAGAATCCAAGGCGTTGGATTCCCGCTCACGTGTGGATACGAATAGAGGGCGTTCGATTATTTCAGCGTCTCTGTGATCGAATCGGCATCTTAAAGAGAAATTCGAAATCAAACCAGGTTAGCATAATCGTTGTGGTTTAATCAAAATGCACGATCGTACGTTTCGTTTGGGTCTGCGATTTTTTATTGAATTAATCGTTTTCCGCTGCGTGACCTAAACTAATCGTGAAGATAAAATACCAACAGTGGTATCAGAGCCAGGTTTTTTGTTGCATTTCGATTAAATTGAATCTGTGTTCTTTTTCGAAATTATTTGGATTTTGAATCTGTGATTTGTTCGAATCGGATTTGTTTGCTTAATTCCGATTAGGGTTTGACATAAGATGTTGAACCCGAGACTTTTATTATTCTCGGATTCGTTTGCTTAAATCCGATTAGGGTTTGACATGAGATGTTGAACTCCGAATCTGTATTTTTCTTTTCGAATTTGTTTGCTTAATTCGGAATTTGAATTCGTTTGCTTGATTCCGATTAAGGTTCGGACTTGGTTCTGGTTAGGGTTTATCATGAGATGATTAATTCGAATCTGTTCTATAATTCAATTTTGATTTAATATGAGATATTCTGAATCATGCAATCCAATTTTGATATCCGATCTGATTTGCGGTTACATAATACGGTTTGATTTGATCAAATCTAATATACGGTTATACGGTTTGATTTGATCAAATCTAATATATGGTTATGCGGTATGATTGGATCAAATTTAGTGCAAAATTTTGGTCGGATTTGATGAGATCAAATCGGATTTGATGAGATCAAATCTGGATATTTTTGTAGCGCATACAAAATTGTTTTATGACTAAAAATCGCGAATTTTAGACATTATTTTCATGAGATGAAACTATGTCATTATTATGTTTTATCATGCTATTCTTATCATGTGTGTTTATTTGATAATTAACCCATGTATTTTTATACTTGATAAAACATATTATTTAATGTGACCCTCACTTAAAATTTAAGTCTAATACCACCCATGTATCAACACTTGTCAAGGCTTTGATCACTTAATGTACGTTCTACCAAAGTAGGAGTGCATTTAGTTATCTTAGTTAGGCAGGATGGAGTAATGGTGCTACTCATATGTTTGAATATGGTTAGACTTAATTAGGCTGTCAAAATAGTTTTGGGCCTAATGGTATTAGATGAGATTTGTTAAACATGCCTTGATATTTGATATCATGATCTCATAAATTATCTAAGAGTTACATGAGATGTAATTGATAAGTTGTTATCTACCTAAATAACCTAATTTTAAGTGTCATGCCAAAGCTGACTTGAAATTATGTGAAATATGGATCTTAGCCTGCTAAGTTTAAATTTCAGTTATTATGAATAATTGTTTTGAGGGTATGATACTTAGTAGGAGTATTTTTTCTTTCATTTATCATTCTATGTTAAATTATTAATATCTGTATTGCATATTTTATTTCATGTCTGTTTTGTAGATTATGGCAACTTCTAGCAATACTTCTAATCTGTCTATGCGATCTATCCTTGAGAAGGATAAACTTACTGGAGCAAACTTCCTTGACTGGTCTCGAAACCTAAGAATTGTTCTTAGGCAAGAGAGGAAGTTGTATGTCCTTGAAGAGGAAATCCCTGCTGAGGAGCCTCCTAATAATGCATCAAAAAGTCAAAAAGATGCCTATCAGAAGCATCTTAATGATTCTGTTGATGTTACTTGTCTTATGCTTGCATCCATGACTTCGGAGCTTCAGAAGCAATTCGAAGAAATGGAAGCCTTTATGATGATGGATCATCTAAAAGCAATGTTTCAAGAACAAGCAAGGCAAGAGAGGTTTAATACCATCAAGGCATTCGTGAACTGCAAACTGACTAAGGGTAGTCCAGTGAGCCCTCACGTTCTCAAAATGAAAAATTATCTTGAACAACTTCAGAAGCTGGGCCTAGAGATTAGCCGTGAGTTGGCTATAGACTTGGTTCTCCAATCCTTGCCTGATACTTTTGATCAGTTTGTTTTGAACTATAATATGCATGGAATGGAGAGAACTTTGACTGAGCTGCATGGGATGCTTAAAACTGCTGAGCAAAACATCAAGTCTAGCCCAGATGTTATGTTAGTTCAAAGGAAGAATCCCAAGAAAAGGGAGAATCCCAAAGGAAAGGGCAAAGGCAAGGCCAAGGCACCAAAGGTTGATGCCAACTCCACGCCTAAGTCCAATCCTAAAGGAAAGGTAGATAAAGAGGGACAGCAATGTTTTTTCTGCCATCAGAATGGTCATTGGAAAAGGAATTGCAAACTTTATCTGGAGGATCTAAAGAAAAAGAAGGGTAGTGAGACTACTGCTTCAGGTATCTTTGTTATAGAAGTCAATTTATCTACTTCAACATCTTGGGTATTAGATACTGGATGTGGTTCTCACATTTGTGCAAATGTGCAGGGACTGCGTAGAAGCAAGACATTGACTAAAGGTGAAGTCGATCTTCGCGTTGGGAATGGAGCAAGAGTTGCTGCATTAGCCGTCGGGACTTATGATTTGATTTTACCTTCTGGACTTGTTTTAGAATTAAATAATTGTTATTATGTGCCTGCTATGAGCAGAAACATTATTTCTATTTCATGTTTGGATTTGGATGGTTTTCGATTTGTTATTCAGAATAATAGTTTTTCTATATTTAAACAAGACATTTTTTATGGTAATGGTTATCTATTTAATGGTCTTTATGTTCTGGACAATGAATCATCCAATAGCAGGTCTATATATAACATTGACACTAAAAGGTTTAAGTCCAATGATTTGAACCCGACTTACTTCTGGCATTGTCGTTTAGGGCATATAAATGAGAAACGCATTTCTAGACTCCATAAGGATGGACTTCTAGATTCTTTTGATTTTGAATCATTTGAATCTTGCGAATCTTGTTTGCTAGGCAAAATGACAAAGAGTCCGTTCACTGGAAAAAGTGAAAGGACAACTGAGCTATTAAATCTCATACATACTGATGTTTGTGGACCAATGAGCTCACCTGCTAGAGGAGGTTATCAGTACTTCGTTACATTTACTGATGATTTCAGTAGATATGGTTATGTTTATTTGATGAAGCATAAATCTGAAACTTTTGAAATGTTCAAATCTTTCAAGAACGAAGTACAAAATCAGCTTGGCAAGAATATCAAGAAACTTCGATCGGATCGAGGTGGTGAATATTTAAGTCAAGAATTTATTGACTATCTTAGAGATTGCGGAATTGTTTCGCAATTGACTCCACCACGAACGCCGCAATGGAATGGGGTGTCTGAAAGGAGGAATCGAACTTTATTAGATATGGTTCGATCTATGATGAGTCAGGTAGATCTTCCAATATCTTTCTGGGGTTTTGCTTTAGAAACTGCAACGTTCATATTGAACAGAACTCCGACAAAAGCGGTTCAAAAGACACCATATGAGATATGGACTGGGAGGTGTCCAAGTTTGTCTTTTATGAAGATTTGGGGTTGTGAAGTTTACGTGAAATGTCAGATTTCAGATAAACTAGCACACAAGTCTAACAAATGTTTATTTGTGGGGTATCCTAAGGAAACTAAAGGATATTACTTTTATCTCGCTTCCGAGAACAAAGTGTTTGTGGCTCGGAATGGCACCTTCTTGGAAAGAGAGTTCCTTTCCAAGAATGCTAGTGGGAGCAAAGTTCAGCTCGAAGAAATTCGAGAACCACAAATAGACATTGAACCGAGTGAGAATGTTGAAGAACATCAACCAATCTCACAAGAAATTGTCAAAACTATGCCAGAGACACAAGAATTTCGGAAGTCTGGAAGGATACGTCATGAGCCTGAGAGATATGGATTTCTCGTAACTAGTGATGATGATGTCATGCTCATTGATGAGAATGAGCCTACATCTTATCAAGAGGCTGTGACAAGTCCAGATTCTGAAAAATGGCTTGATGCCATGAAGTCTGAGATGCAATCCATGAGTGACAATCAAGTATGGTCCTTGATTGAAGCTTCTGAAGGTTTAAAAATCATCGGATGCAAATGGGTTTTCAAAAAGAAAATCAACATGGATGGCAACGTACACACTTATAAAGCACGATTGGTTGCAAAAGGTTTTCGTCAAATTCATGGTGTGGACTATGATGAGACCTTTTCACCAGTGGCGATGCTCAAGTCAATCAGAATTCTTATTGCCATTGCTGCATACTATGATTATGAGATTTGGCAAATGGATGTCAAAACAGCGTTTCTTAACGGAAACTTGCTCGAGGATGTGTACATGACACAACCCGAGGGTTTTGTCGATCCTAAGAATACTGATAAAGTGTGCAAGCTTCAGAGATCCATTTATGGATTGAAGCAGGCTTCACGGAGTTGGAATCTTCGTTTTGATGAAACAGTCAAAGAGTTTGGTTTCATTAAAAATGAAGATGAGCCATGTGTCTACAAGAAGGCCAGTGGGAGTGCAGTTGTTTTCCTTGTTCTCTATGTTGATGATATATTACTCATTGGGAATGACATACCTACCTTGCAGAGTGTCAAGTCTTGGTTAGGGAAATGTTTCTCAATGAAAGATTTAGGCGAGGCTGCTTATATTCTAGGCATCAAGATCTATAGAGATAGATCTAAGAAGCTCATAGGCCTAAGTCAGAGTGCTTACATTGATAAGGTACTAAAGAGGTTTAGTATGCAAGACTCCAAGAGAGGATTCTTGCCAATGGCACATGGCATAAGTCTCTGCAAGACTCAGTGTCCCAAAACACAAGATGAGCGAGACCGGATGCAAAGGATTCCATATGCTTCTGCGATGGGGTCCATTATGTATGCCATGTTGTGCACTCGACCTGATGTATCATGTGCATTGAGTTTAACGAGTAAATACCAGTCGGATCCAGGTGAGGAACACTGGATAGCAGTCAAGAATATTCTTAAGTACTTGAGAAGGACTAAGGATGCATTCTTGGTATATGGAGGACTTGATGACGATCTAGTTATAAGTGGTTATACAGATGCTAGTTTCCAGTCCGACAAAGATGATTTTCGATCGCAGTCAGGTTATGTCTTTTGTTTAAATGGAGGTGCCATAAGCTGGAAAAGTTCCAAACAGGAAACTGTTGCTGATTCTACAACAGAGGCAGAGTATATAGCTGCTTCTAACGCGGCTAAGGAGGCTGTTTGGTTGAGAAAGTTCATCAATGAACTTGGTGTTGTTCCTAGCATTGTGAATCCCATTGCTTTGTATTGTGACAACAATGGGGCCATTGCACAATCAAAGGAACCCAGATCACATCAACGATCCAAACACATACTCAGGCGATTTCACCTCATTCGAGAGATTATTGAAAGAGGAGATGTGAATATATGCAGAGTGTCTACAGATGATAATATGGCTGATCCTTTGACTAAACCCCTCCCTAAGTCAAAGCATGATGGTCATGTTAAAGCCATGGGTATTAGATACTTGATAGATTATGCATAATGCTAGTGGGAGATTATTATTGGTGCTAGTATTTTAGAATAATCATAATGGATGATATTATATGTTATTTTTTTTTTTCATTGTTTAATGAAAACATTTCATTATTATTATTCAATTGCATGTTTATTGTTTAATAAGATCCAAGAATATATATTTGATATATTCTAAAAGGTCCCTAGTCAATTATTATTGTGGGAACAATAATAAATTAAGACTAGTATAAATTATGATTGATAATCATGAGATGATTATTTATGTGGAGACATAAATCATAATTATAAGTTCTTATAAGAGTATAAGAGACTGGACTGACCCACGAGAAATTACTACATGGATATGAGTCATAAGTAATTTCAAAATGATTGATTGTTGCAATCCTTAGACCTGAGGTTATCATAGAATCCTGCATATGGATTAATTTGTTTTGACATAATCAAACGTCATCTTTAACCGGATGATTATAAAGGTTATGCTCGGACATGTTTTGAATTATGTGGTGGATTGTGAATAACTAAGATGGAATTTGTCCCTCTTATTATAAGAGAGATATCTCTGGGCCCCTCGTGTAAATATGACTGAGAAATGCATGGCCGTGCTATAAATGAATTAATAAGTGTATTAATGTCATTTATTACGTCAGTTTATTTATTGAACGAGAAAAATGATTGAATCTGATAAGGTGGCTTTATCCATGCCTTATGTTCAATCACAGATATCGTCTGACAAAGGGATTTTTAACAATAATTATGATTAGGCATGGGTATTAGATACTTGATTGATTATGCATAAAGCAAGTGGGAGATTGTTGATGCTAGTGCTTTAGGATAATCATATGGATGATTTTTGTAGATCACATCTTATTTTAATATGGGTAGTTATAATGTCTTGCTAGAGACCAATTATAACTTGTGGACCCTAAAAATGTTTTAGGCCCACTGTCATATTAAATGAGCCTATTGGGTCGCACAACTGAGCGGGTTTTGGGTTAAAATCGTTATGGGCTTATGAAGCCCATATGAAGGGAATTAAAAGGGTTTTAATTTCGCAACCCTAAGTAGGGTGAGACGATTATCATTCTACACGATTTTTGATCGTCGGTTGATAGAGGCAAATTCTAGATTATTCTCTAGAATTTGCGGGTCCTAGCAGACAAGAATCCAAGGCGTTGGATTCCCGCTCACGTGTGGATACGAATAGAGGGCGTTCGATTATTTCAGCGTCTCTGTGATCGAATCGGCATCTTAAAGAGAAATTCGAAATCAAACCAGGTTAGCATAACTGTTGTGGTTTAATCAAAATGCACGATCGTACGTTTCGTTTGGGTCTGCGATTTTTTTATTGAATTAATCGTTTTCCGCTGCGTGACCTAAACTAATCGTGAAGATAAAATACCAACACTCAATACACGTCGTTCTCATCAATTCAATTTAAAACCTTGAATGTGAAATGGATAACTTAAGTTCTAACCCCAAGTCATGTAATAGTCAACCTCATTTCCTTGATACGTTCAGTTCTTTTGGAACAAATCGATTGAAGTGAAGTCTCTTATACTTCATCAAACGCATTACTAAGCCTTAATTACGCATCCATGAAGGATATTGGGTCCTTAACACACGTTGTTCTCATCACTTTAAGTTAAAACCTTGAATGTGAAATTGATAACTTAGGTTCTAACCACAAGTTTTGTAACAATCAAAACCTCATTTGCTTTATACGTTCAACTCTTTTAGAACAAATCGATTCAACAGAAGTTTCTTATACATCATCAAACACATTACTAAACCTTAATTACGCATCCATGAAGGTTATTCGGTCCTTAATACTCGTTGATCTCGTCACTTCAAGATAAAACCTTGTATGTGAAATGGATAACTTAGGTTCTAACCACAAGTCATGTAACAGTGAAACTCATTTTCTTGATACGTTCAGTTCTTTTGGAACAAATTGATTGAAGTAAAGTTTCTTATACTTCATCAAACACATTACTAAGTCTTAATTACGCATCCATGAAGGTTATTGGCTCCTCAATACACGTCATTTTCATCACTTCAAGTTAAAACCTTGATTGTGAGATGGATAACATAGGTTCTAACCACAGGTCATGTAATAGTCATCCTCATTTGCTTGATACGTTCAGTTCTTTTGGAACAAATCGATTGGAGTGAAGTTTCTTATACTTCATCAAACACATTACTAAGTCTTAATTACGCGTCCATGAAGGTTATTTGGTCCTCAATACACGTTGTTCTCATCAATTTAATTTAAAACCTTGAATGTGAAATAGATAACTTAGGTTTTAACCACAAGTCATGTAACAGTCAACCTGATTTGCTTGATACGTTCGGTTCTTTTGGAACAAATCGATTGAAGTGAAGTTCCTTATATTTCATCAAAAACATTACTAAGTCTTAATTACGCGTCCATGAAGGTTATTCGGTCCCCAATACACGCCGTTTTCATAACTAAAAGTTAAAACCTTGAATGTGTAATGGATAACTTAGGTTCTAACCACAAGTCTTGTAATAATCAAAACCTCATTTGCTTGATACGTTCAACTCTTTTAGAACTAATTGATTCAAGTGAAGTTTCTTACACATCATCAAAAGCATTACTAAGCCTTAATTACACATCCATGAAGGTTATTTGGTCATTAATACACGTCGTTATCGTCACTTCAAGTTAAAACCTTGAATGTGAAATGGATAACTTAGGTTCTAACCACAAGTCATGTAACACTCAACCTGATTTTCTTGATACGTTAAGTTCTTTTGGAACAAATCAATTGAAACGAAGTGTCTCATACTTCATCAAACGGATTACTAAGTCTTAATTACGCGTCCATGAAGGTTATTGGGTCCGCAATACACAGTGTTCTCATAACTTCAAGTTAAAATCTTGAATGTGAAATGGATATCTTAGGTTCTAACCACAAGTCTTTCAACACTCAACCTCATTTGCTTGAAACGTTAAGCTCTTTTAGAACAAATCGATTCAAGTGAAGTTTCTTATACATCATCAAATGCATTACTAAGTCTTAATTACGCATCTATGAAGGTTATTGGGTCCTCAACACACGCCGTTCTCATCAATTTGAGTTAAAACCTTGAATGTGAAATTGATAACTTAGGTTCTAACCACAAGTCTTGTAACAATCAAAACCTCATTTGCTTTATACGTTCGACTGTTTTAGAACAAATCGATTCAAGAGAAGTTTCTTATACATCATCAAACGCATTACTAAACCTTAATTACGCGTCCATGAAGGTTATTGGGTTCTCAATACACCTCGTTCTCCACATTTAAAGTTAAAACCATGAAGGTGAAATGGATAACTTAGGTTTTAACCACAAGTCATGTTACAGTGAACCTCATTTGCTTGATATGTTAAGTTCTTTTGGAACAAATTGATTGAAGTGAAGTTTCCTATACTTCATCAAACGCATTGCTAATTCTTAATTACGCATCCATGAAGGTTATTAAGTCCTCAATACACGTCGTTCTCATCACTTCAAGTTAAAACCTTGAATGTGAAATGGATAACTTAGGTTCTAACCACAAGTCTTGTAACAATTAAAACCTCATTTGCTTAATGCGTTCAACTCTTTTAGAACTAATCGATTCAAGTGAAGTTTCTTACACATCATCAAACGCATTACTAAACCTTAATTACACATCCATGAAGTTTTCTCGGTCATTAATACACGTCATTCTCGTCACTTCAAGTTAAAACCTTGAATGTGAAATGGATAACTTAGGTTCTAACCACAAGTCATGTGACACTCAACCTGGTTTGCTTGATACGTTCAGTTCTTTTGGAACAAATCGATTAAAGTGAAGTCTCTTATATTTCATCAAACGCATTACTAAGTCGTAATTATGCGTCCATGAAGGTTATTGGGTCCTCAATACACGTCGTTCTCATCAATTAAAGTTAAAACCTTGAATGAGAAATTAAAAACTTAGGTTCTAACCACAAGTCATGTAACAAGCAACCTCATTTGTTTGATACGTTCAGTTCTTTTGGAACAAATCGATTGAAGTGAAGTGTCTTATACTTCATCAAACGCATTACTAAATCTTAATTTTGCGTCGATGAAGGTTATTGGGTCCCCAATACATATTGTTCTCATAACTCCAAGTTAAAACCTTGAATGTGATATAGATAACTTAAGTTCTAACCACAAGTCTTGTAACAATCAAAACCTCATTTGCTTTATACGTTCAACTCTTTTAGAACAAATCGATTGAAGTAAAGTTTCTTATACATCATCAAACGCATTACTAAGCTTAATTACGCGTCCATGAAGGTTAATCAGTCCTCAATACACGTCGTTCTCGTCACTTCAAGTTAAAACCTTGGATGTGAAATTTATAACTTTGGTTCTAACCACAAGTCATGTAACACTCAATCTCATTTGGTTGATACGTTCAGTTCTTTTGGAACAAATCGATTGAAGTGAAGTCTCTTATACTTCATCAAACGTATTACTATGCCTTAATTACGCATCCATGAAGGATATTGGGTCCTTAACACACGTCGTTCTCATCACTTTAAGTTAAAACCTTGAATGTGAAATTGATAACTTAGGTTCTAACCACAAGTTTTGTAACAATCAAAATCTCATTTGCTTTATTCGTTCAACTCTTTTAGAACAAATCGATTCAACAGAAGTTTCTTATACATCATCAAACACATTACTAAACCCTAATTACGCGTCCATGAAGGTTATTCGGTCCTTAATACTCGTTGATCTCGTCACTTCAAGTTAAAACCTTGAATGTGAAATGGATAACTTAGGTTCTAACCACAAGTCATGTAACAGTGAAACTCATTTTCTTGATACGTTCAGTTTTTTTGGAACAAATTGATTGAAGTGAAGTTTCTTATACTTCATCAAACACATTACTAAGTCTTAATTACGCGTCCATGAAGGTTATTGGCTCCTCAATACACGTCGTTTTCATCACTTCAAGTTAAAACCTTGATTGTGAGATGGATAACTTAGGTTTTAACCACAAGTGATGTAACAGTCAACCTCATTTGCTTGATATGTTCGGTTATTTTGGAACAAATCGATTGAAGTGAGGTTCCTTATACTTCATCAAAAACATTACTAAGTCTTAATTACGCGTCCATGAAGGTTATTCGGTCCCCAATACACGCCGTTTTAATAACTAAAAGTTAAAACCTTGAATGTGTAATGGATAACTTAGGTTCTAACCACAAATCTTGTAATAATCAAAACCTCATTTGCTTGATACGTTCAACTCTTTTAGAAATAATTGATTCAAGTGAAGTTTCTTACACATCATCAAAAGCATTACTAAGCCTTAATTACACATCCATGAAGGTTATTTGGTCATTAATACACGTCGTTCTCGTCACTTCAAGTTAAAACCTTGAATGTGAAATGGATAACTTAGGTTCTAACCACAAGTCATGTAACACTCAACCTGATTTTCTTGATACGTTAAGTTCTTTTGGAACAAATCAATTGAAGCGAAGTGTCTCATACTTCATCAAACGGATTACTAAGTCTTAATTACGCGTCCATGAAGGTTATTGGGTCCGCAATACAAAGTGTTCTCATAACTTCAAGTTAAAATCTTGAATGTGAAATGGATATCTTAGGTTCTAACCACAAGTCTTTTAACACTCAACCTCATTTGCTTGAAACGTTAAGCTCTTTTAGAACAAATCGATTCAAGTGAAGTTTCTTATACATCATCAAACGCATTACTAAGTCTTAATTACGCATCTATGAAGGTTATTGGGTCCTCAACACACGCCGTTCTCATCAATTTGAGTTAAAACCTTGAATGTGAAATTGATAACTTAGGTTCTAACCACAAGTCTTGTAACAATCAAAACCTCATTTGCTTTATACGTTCAACTGTTTTAGAACAAATCGATTCAAGAGAAGTTTCTTATACATCATCAAACGCATTACTAAACCTTAATTACGCGTCCATGAAGGTTATTGGGTTCTCAATACACCTCGTTCTCCACATTTAAAGTTAAAACCATGAAGGTGAAATGGATAACTTAGGTTTTAACCACAAGTCATGTTACAGTGAACCTCATTTGCTTGATATGTTAAGTTCTTTTGGAACAAATTGATTGAAGTGAAGTTTCCTATACTTCATCAAACGCATTGCTAATTCTTAATTACGCATCCATGAAGGTTATTAGGTCCTCAATACACGTCGTTCTCATCACTTCAAGTTAAAACCTTGAATGTGAAATGGATAACTTAGGTTCTAACCACAAATCTTGCAACAATTAAAACCTCATTTGCTTAATGCGTTCAACTCTTTTAGAACTAATCGATTCAAGTGAAGTTTCTTACACATCATCAAACGCATTACTAAACCTTAATTACACATCCATGAAGGTTTCTCGGTCATTAATACACGTCGTTCTCGTCACTTCAAGTTAAAACCTTGAATGTGAAATGGATAACTTAGGTTCTAACCACAAGTCATGTAACACTCAACCTGGTTTGCTTGATACGTTCAGTTCTTTTGGAACAAATCGATTGAAGCGAAGTCTCTTATATTTCTTCAAACGCATTACTAAGTCGTAATTATGCGTCCATGAAGGTTATTGGGTCCTCAATACACGTCGTTCTCATCAATTAAAGTTAAAACCTTGAATGAGAAATTAAAAACTTAGGTTCTAACCATAAGTCATGTAACAAGCAACCTCATTTGCTTGATACGTTCAGTTCTTTTGGAACAAATCGATTGAAGTGAAGTGTCTTATACTTCATCAAACGCATTACTAAATCTTAATTTTGCGTCGATGAAGGTTATTGCAAACCTCATTTGCTTGATACGTTCAGTTCTTTTGGAACAAATCGATTGAAGTGAAGTGTCTTATACTTCATCAAACGCATTACTAAATCTTAATTTTGCGTCGATGAAGGTTATTGGGTCCCCAATACATATTGTTCTCATAACTCCAAGTTAAAACCTTGAATGTGATATAGATAACTTAAAATCTAACCACAAGTCTTGTAACAATCAAAACCTCATTTGCTTTATACGTTCAACTCTTTTAGAATAAATCGATTGAAGTAAAGTTTCTTATACATCATCAAACGCATTACTAAGCTTAATTACGCGTCCATGAAGGTTAATCAGTCCTCAATACACGTCGTTCTCGTCACTTCAAGTTAAAACCTTGGATGTGAAATTTATAACTTTGGTTCTAACCACAAGTCATGTAACACTCAACCTCATTTGCTTGATACGTTCAGTTCTTTTGGAACAAATCGATTGAAGTGAAGTCTCTTATACTTCATCAAACGCATTACTATGCCTTAATTACGCATCCATTAAGGATATTGGGTCCTTAACACACGTCGTTCTCATCACTTTAAGTTAAAACCTTGAATGTGAAATTGATAACTTAGGTTCTAACCACAAGTTTTGTAACAATCAAAACCTCATTTGCTTTATACGTTCAACTCTTTTAGAACAAATCGATTCAACAGAAGTTTCTATTACATCATCAAACACATTACTAAACTTTAATTACGCGTCCATGAATGTTATTCGGTCCTTAATACTCGTTGATCTCGTCACTTCAAGTTAAAACCTTGAATGTGAAATGGATAACTTAGGTTCTAACCACAAGTCATGTAACAGTGAAACTCATTTTCTTGATACGTTCAGTTCTTTTGGAACAAATTGATTGAAGTGAAGTTTCTTATACTTCATCAAACACATTACTAAGTCTTAATTACGCGTCCATGAAGGTTATTGGCTCCTCAATACACGTCGTTTTCATCACTTCAAGTTAAAACCTTGATTGTGAGATGGATAGCATAGGTTCTAACCACAGGTCATGTAATAGTCATCCTCATTTGCTTGATACGTACAGTTCTTTTGGAACAAATCGATTGGAGTGAAGTTTCTTATACTTCATCTAACACATTACTAAGTCTTAATTACGCGTCCATGAAGGTTATTGGGTCCTCAATACACGTTGTTCTCATCAATTTAACTTAAAACCTTGAATGTGAAATGGATAACTTAGGTTTTAACCACAAGTCATGTAACAGTCAACCTGATTTGCTTGAAACGTTCGGTTCTTTTGGAACAAATCGATTGAAGTGAAGTTCCTTATACTTCATCAAAAACATTACTAAGTCTTAATTACGCGTCCATGAAGGTTATTCGGTCCCCAATACACGCCGTTTTCATAACTAAAAGTTAAAATCTTGAATGTGTAATGGATAACTTAGGTTCTAACCACAAGTCTTGTAATAATCAAAACCTCATTTGCTTGATACGTTCAACTCTTTTAGAACTAATTGATTCAAGTGAAGTTTTTTACACATCATCAAAAGCATTACTAAGCCTTAATTACACATCCATGAAGGTTATTTGGTCATTAATACACGTCGTTCTCGTCACCTCAAGTTAAAACCTTGAATGTGAAATGGATAACTTAGGTTCTAACCACAAGTCATGTAACACTCAACCTGATTTTCTTGATACGTTAAGTTCTTTTGGAACAAATCAATTGAAGCGAAGTGTCTCATACTTCATCAAACGGATTACTAAGTCTTAATTACGCGTCCATGAAGGTTATTGGGTCCCCAATACACAGTGTTCTCATAACTTCAAGTTAAAATCTTGTATGTGAAATGGATATCTTAGGTTCTAACCACAAGTCTTTTAACACTTAACCTCATTTGCTTGAAACGTTAAGCTCTTTTAGAACAAATCGATTCAAGTGAAGTTTCTTATACATCATCAAACGCATTACTAAGTCTTAATTACGCATCTATGAAGGTTATTGGGTCCTCAACACACGCCGTTCTCATCAATTTGAGTTAAAACCTTGAATGTGATATTGATAACTTAGGTTCTAACCACAAGTCTTGTAACAATCAAAACCTCATTTGCTTTATACGTTCAACTGTTTTAGAAATAATCGATTCAAAAGAAGTTTCTTATACATCATCAAACGCATTACTAAACCTTAATAACGCGTCCATGAAGGTTATTGGGATCTCAATACACCTCGTTCTCCACATTTAAAGTTAAAACTATGAAGGTGAAATGGATAACTTAGGTTTTAACCACAAGTCATGTTACAGTGAACCTCATTTGCTTGATATGTTAAGTTCTTTTGGAACAAATTGATTGAAGTGAAGTTTCCTATACTTCATCAAACGCATTGCTAATTCTTAATTACGCATCCATGAAGGTTATTAGGTCCTCAATACACGTCGTTCTCATCACTTCAAGTTAAAACCTTGAATGTGAAGTGGATAACTTAAGTTCTAACAACAAGTCATGTAACAGCCAACCTTATTTGCTTGATAAGTTAAGTTCTTTTAGAACAAATCGATTGAAGTGAAGTTTCTTATACTTAAACAAACGCATTACTAAGTCTTAATTATGCGTCCATGAAGGTTATTAGGTCCCCAATACACATTGTTCTCATCCCTTCAAGTTAAAACCTTAAATGTGAAATGGGTAACTTAGATTCTAACCACAAGTCCTATAACACTCAACCTCATTTGCTTTGTACATTCAGCTCTTTTGGAAAAAATCGATTGAAGTGAAGTTTCTGATACATCATCAAACGCATTACTAAGTCTTAATTACGCGTCGATGAAAGTTATTATGTCATCAATACACGTCGTTCTCCTCACTTCAAGTTAAAACCTTGAATGTGAAATGAATAACTTAGTTTCTAGCCACAATTCTTGTAAAACTCAACCACAAGTCTTGTAAAACGCATCGATGAAGGTTATTTGGTCCTTAATACACGTCGTTCTCATCACTTAAAGTTAAAACCTTGAATGTGAAATGGATAATATAGGTTCTAACCACAAGTCTTGTAACAATAAAAACCTCATTTGCTTTGTACGTTCAACTCTTTTAGAAAAAATCGATTCAAGAGAAGTTTCTTATACATCATCAAACGCATTACTAAGTCTTAAATACGCGGTGATGAAGGTTATTGGATCCTCAATACACGTTGTTCTCGTCACTTGAAATTAAAACCTTGAGTGTGAAATGGATAACTTAGGTTCTAACCATAAGTCATGTAACACTCAACCTCATTTGCTTGATGCGTTCAACTCTTTTAAAACAAATCGATTGAAGTGAAAGTTCTAATACTTCATCAAACGCATTACTAAGTCATAATTACGAGTCCATGAAGGTTATTGGGTCCTCAATACACGTCGTTCTCATCACTTCAAGTTAAAACCATGAAGGTGAAATGAATAACTTATCTTCTAACCACAAGTCTTGTAACACTCAACCTCATTTGCTTGGTACGTTAAGTTCTTTTAGAACAAATCGATTGAAGTGAAGTTTTTTATACTTCATCAAACGCATTACTAAGTCTTAATTACGTGTCTATGAAGGTTATTGGGTCCCCAATACACGTCGTTCTCATCACTTCAAGTTAAAACCTTGAATGTGAAATGGATAACTTAGGTTCTAACCACAAGTCTTGTAACACTCAACCTCATTTGCTTTGTACATTCAGCTCTTTTGGAAAAAATCGATTGAAGTGAAGTTTTTTATACTTCATCAAACGCATTACTAAGTCTTAATTACGTGTCTATGAAGGTTATTGGGTCCCCAACACACATTGTTCTCATCACTTCAAGTTAAAACCTTGAATGTGCAATGGATAATTTAGGTTCTAACCACAAGTCTTGTAACACTCAACCTCATTTGCTCTATACGTTCAGCTTTTTTGGAACAAATCGATTGAAGTGAAGTTTCTGATACTTCATCAAACGCATTACTAAGTCTTAATTACGCATCCATGAAAGTTATTATGTCCTCAATACACGTCGTTCTCATCACTTCAAGTTAAAATCTTGAATGAGAAATGGATAACTTAGTTTCAAACCACAAGTCTTGTAACGCTCAACTTCATTTGCTTGATACGTTCAGCTCTTTTATAACAAATCGATTCAAGTTAAGTTTCTTATACATCATCAAACGCATTACTAAGTTTTAATTACGCGTCCATGAAGGTTATTGGGTCCTCAATACACGTCGTTCTCATCACTTTAAGTTAAAACCTTAAATGTGAAATGGATAACTTAGGTTCTAACCACAAGTCTTGTAACAATCAAAACCTCATTTACTTGATACGTTCAACTCTTTTAGAACAAATCGATTTAGGTGAAGTTTCTTATACATCATCAAATGCATTACTAAACCTTAATTACGCATCCGTGAAGGTTATTCAATCTTCAATACACGTCGTTCTCGTCAATTCAAGTTAAAACCTTGAATGTGAAATGAATAACTTAGGTTCTAACCACAAGTCATGTAACACTCAACATCATTTACTTGATACGTTCAGTTCTTTTGAAACAAATCGATTGAAGTGAAGTCTCTTTGTTAAGTTCTTTTGGAACAAATTGATTGAAGTGAATTTTCCTATACTTCATCAAACGCATTACTAATTCTTAATTAGGCGTCCATATAGGTTATTGCGTCTTCAATACACATCATTCTCATCACTTCAAGTTAAAATCTTGACTGTGAAATGGATAACTTAGGTTATAACCACAAGTCATGTCACAGCCAACCTTATTTGCTTGATTAGTTCACTTCTTTTGGAACAAATCGATTAAAGTGAAGTTTCTTATACTTCATCAAACGTATTACTAAGTCTTAATTACGCGTCCATGAAGGTTATTGGGCCCCAATACACATTGTTCTCATCCCTTCAAATTAAAACCTTGAATGTGAAATGGATAACTTAGATTCTAACCACAAGTCTTGTAACACTCAACTTCATTTGCTTGGTACGTTCAGCTCTTTTGGAACAAACCGATTGAAGTGAAGTTTCTGATACTTCATCAAACGCATTACTAAGTCTTAATTACGCATCCATGAAAGTTATTATGTCCTCAATACTTGTCGTTCTCATCACTTCAAGTTGAAACCTTGAATGTTAAATGAATAACTTAGTTTCTAACCACAAGTCTTGTAAAACTCCATCTCATTTGCTTGACACGTTCATCTTTTTTAGAACAAATCGATTTAAGTGAAGTTTCTTATACATCATCAAACGCATTACTAAGCCTTAATTACGCGTCCATGAAGGTTATTCGGTCCTTAATACACGTCGTTCTCATCAATTAAAGTTAAATCCTGAAATGTGAAATGGATAACTTAGGTTCTAACCCCATGTCTTGTAACAATCAAAACCTCATTTGCTTTATATGTTCAACTCTTTTAGAACAAATCGATTCAAGCGAAGTTTCTTATACATCATTAAACGCATTACTAAGTCTTAATTACGCATCGATGAAGGTTATTAGGTCCTCAATACACGTCGTTCTCGCCACTTGAAGTTAAAACCTTGAATGTGAAATGGATAACTTAGGTTCTAACCATAAGTCATGTAACACTCAACCTCATTTGCTTGATACATTCAACTCTTTTAAAACAAATCAATTGAAGTGAAGTTTCTAATACTTCATCAAAAGCATTACTAAGTCTTAATTACGAATCAATGAAGGTTATTGGGTCCTCAATACACGCCGTTCTCATCACTTCAAGATAAAACCATGAAGGTGAAATTGATAACTTAGTTTCTAACCACAAGTCATGTAACAGTGAACCTCATTTGCTTGATACGTTAAGTTCTTTTGGAACAAATTGATTGAAATTGTAACACCCGACAATTTCGGCCAGGTGATTTCTTAACCTTTTTAATTGTCACTTTTTTTATTGACCTTTATGATTTTAAATTTAATGCCAAGACTTATTTATTACAAGTTGAGTGAAACTAGGTTGGGTGGCAAGCTTGTAATTAAGGTGGATTTTATTGGTATAAATAGGTTATGGGAATTCTTAAACCTCATTAAAACTTCACTGTAGCCGACATTTCCTCTCTCAGCGATTCCCTTCATTCCAGAGCTCCCTCTCTGCCTGCTATTCTTTCGCTGGTGACCAGTTCTTCAGCTTCCACTTCGACAATCCTCGCTCTAGGTAAGACTTAGACAATGTAGTTACTGGGTAGTTAATTAGAGCTCTGTCTTCAGCTAGAACTTGAGGTTTCGGATTCTTCAGTAACAGAGTAATGGTAGTGACAATCTTGATCCGTGTTTAGTAATGGCATTTCCGATTCGATTCTAGACATTAAGATAACAGACCATGTTTAGTTGTTAGATTTAATCTGGTTACTTAGGTTCTTGAAGTTTTAATCTGTACACACTAGACGCTCGACTAGGAAGATTTAGAAATATTTATGTTAGATACTAGGATGACTTTAGTTAGGATTTTGATTTAACACTGTAATATGAAATGTTTCTAAGTGAAGAAGTTTGAAGAGAAGTGCTCAAGTTGCTAAGGAAACCAGGTAAGTGAGTGAGTAAGATTCCCGGCCATTAAGGCCCTACATCACAAGGGTACTAGATAGAAGTTGTCTATGAGTTTAAAGATTTTATGTGCTATTGTCTGTCTGGTTATGATACTCGAGTTGATGTTACGAATCCTTGATGAACGAATGGCTTGTTCAGTAGTCTGATGAACTAAGATTACTCATGCTCATACATCATGAATGTTTTCCCAAGCATATGAAAATGTTTTAAGTGCATGATTTCTCCCATGATCAAGATATGAATATGAAACTTATGCAACAAGGATTAAGAGAGGGTTGGGGGCGGTTTGGTGTATGTCACTGTCCAAAAGGAAGACCATGAATACGACCCGTAAGGGACTAAGTACACTTTCACTGTCAACCCCCTTTTCGGCACAAATCCTCCCTTAATCCATATGATGAAAACGATGAACAAGAACTAGAACACGAAAAGATCATGAACATGTGTTTCTTTAACTTGTGCATTCATGAATACATGTTAGCTTTGCATTCCTTACTAAGCATTAGGCTTATAGTTTAAACCTTATGATGTAGGTAAAGAACTACCAGGTGAGGATTTCAAGTCTAATGAGGATGATTAAGGCTGGTTGCTGAAAGGTGCTCAGGGTGACAGATTGGTGGCTGGAAAGGCGATTTCAACTCCTGGTTATTACTTTTATCATGTTAGTAAGGTTATGAATACTGAGGTCTATGTAGGATGTTTTCTTAAAACAAAGGATACTGAAAGGTGCTCAGGGTGACAGATTGGTGGCTGAAATCTTTTATCGGATTGTGTTTCCATCGGATGAAGTCTTCTATCGGATGAAGTCTTCTTTTGGATGAAGTCTCCATCGGATGAAGTCTTCCATCGGATTATGTTTCCATCGGATGAAGTCTTCTATCGGATTAAGTCTCCATCGGATGAAGTCTTCCATTGGTTCATGTCTTCTATCGGAATGAATTTTAATGAATCACGTGCTGTGCGCGTGTCAATCGGTAGAAGTCGATATAAGTCTTGTCATTTTATGATCAGATGAAGTTTAATGAATCACGTGCTGTGTGTGTGTCAATCGGTAGAAGTCGACATTAAGTCTTGTCGTTTTCTGATCGGATGAAGTTTAATGAATCACGTGATGCGCATGTGTCAATCGGTAGATGTAGGTTTCCCATTATCAGCATGAGTATGTATTAAGTCTTGTCGTTTTGTGATCAGAAGGAGTATAATGAATCACGTGATGTGCTTGTGTCAATTGGTAGGAGCGTGCACCATGCCTTGTCATTTTGTGATCGGTAGATGTCCTTGAGTTTCCAATTCTCTTCGGCTAAGTGTCTTAACGTTTTGTCTAACTATAAACGTTGTCTACTTATTGAGTTTTCTGCTGTAAAGTCGAGGATTAAAGATAGAATTATAATCACTGAGAGAAAATTTAAAATTTCCCGTAATTTCTCTTAGTTCAGTTCAATGTTTTGGGTAGCGAAACCGGGTCTGGCAAACTCGGGGTGTTACAATTATGGTATCAAAGCGAAACCAGGTTTTAAAATCGATTCTGTAGACTGCCTTCCAGCATTGACTGCCACCTGAGTACACTCCAGCAACTGTAAGTATTTACGATTTTAGTAATGTCATTACGTTAAGATGTGTTTATGATTGCTTGTTTAGGAATCTCAAAATGGTAAGAGGTCAACAAAGGGAGAGCAATGAGGATAGTAACACCATCGCTCAGTTAACCGAGTTGGTTATTCGACAGTCTTGCCAAATTGAGCAGTGGGTGATTGCTAAGGATGAGCAAGGGAATTCTAGCTCAAATACGACTCACGACAATGGAAGCGAGCGTTTTCACCGCCTTCGACCTCCTCTATTCAATGGTCAAGTTTCGAATCCTATTTATGCTGAGGAGTGGATTCGGGCAATTGAGAGTATGCCAAGGTTGATGAAGAAGACAAGGTCGCATGTGCTGTTTTTCATCTTGCATTGGGTGCAAGGCATTGGTGCGATTCAATTCAGAGCACTACAAATGCGGAAACTATCACTTGGGCGTGGTTCAAGACGGCCTTTTATGACAAGTATTTTAGCCGAGCGGTTCGGGTCAGCAAAAAAATGGTGTCACGACCCTTACCCATAACCTAATAAAAGTTTTTTTTTTTTTTATACGTACAAACTCTAAATCTGACTTTCGTGCGGAAATAAAATTTTTAAAGTCGGAATGGAAAATTATTATCGGTGTAAGAAAACTACTTTGAAATCTATTCAAAATAAACTTAAAAGCAAAAATTAATCAATTAAGTAATAAAGGAAAACAATTAAATTAAAACACATTTTTTTTTTATAAGTTCGGCCAAAGAGGCAGAACGGGTGGCGATTGCTACTGGCGAGCAATCGCCCTACGACGATAGCCTTCATCGCCATGCGATCGCCGCTCCAGGGGATCGCAGGCAAGGAGCGGCGATTGATGGCCATCCTATGGCGATCAATCGCCATGCTCTCTGGAATTTTCCAGAGAGCACAGCTCCCTCTTGCCTTCTTTCTTTCTTCCATTTCTTCCTTCCCTTCCACGCCCTGCACTTCACATTCTTAACACAAAACACAACACATTCTTCACTTTTCTCACTCCTTCTTCACACAATCTTTACATACATGCCATAAAATACATTTCAAACATAACACTTACCCAAACACTCAAACCGACACAATTCACTTTAAACACAATCAATTTTCATAAATACGAACCGCGTGGTTCTATTTAAAAGTTTAACATTCCTTCCTGTTTGAAAAACGTCAAAACACGTCAAAACGCAATGTAAAATCTATTCAGTCGCCAAACATCCTAAAACTTATCTAATTGTACTAAAAATCCATCTAATTCACCATTAACCCAAACATCACCAAAAACTCTCAAAAATTGTCTAACCATGAGTCATCCTGCCTAGCCAAAACACACCCCGCCGCCACGAGCTCCGCCCATCGACCAGCTACACTTGGTCATCATAAGGAGGTTCCTCACCTTCGTTCTCGTCACCTACATCATACGATAAATACATTAAGCCTAATGCTTAGTAAAGAGTGTGCTAAACATAACATTACATATATGCATGACATTTGTAAAACAATTTCGTTTCATTTCGTTAAACCATTTACTTGCCCCGTGAGAATCATAACTTGCCCCGTGAGAAACACATGACTTGCCCCGTGAGAAACACATGACTTGCCCCGTGAGAAACATACAACTTGCCCCGTGAGAAACATACATCATTCGGAATTCATGATCGTTCGTTAATTCGAGGTTTCATAAAACATGCTTATAAATAGTTCGTATGCACTTTAATAAGACATGATGCATGAGGAGTGACATACGTATAAACACCTATCGAACGACCACTAACTAATCGCTAAGGCACTACTTAAAGCTACCCGTCTTACCACTAACCCTTATAATTACCTAACTTCATCACGACCAACATTATCAACATCGTTACGACGTAGGGCCTTAGGGGCCGGAAAACCTAACACTCACTTACCTGGTGTCCTAGCTATGCCGAGCACCGTCCTTGAAGAGCTTGGATTACCTAAGGCATTTCATAGCACGTCGTTAGTATTAACTCTAAATCATTTATTTCAAAACTAAACGAAATCCCGAGCTAAGGTAAATTTCCCAAAAACTCTAATCCACTTCATTCGGGCCTTTTATCGAGCACTTAGTGCTCACTAGCTTCAAAACTCCATTAATGGTGTTTTACCAACCTCTAACAACCAAAACTAAACCTTAAACATCAACCCACACCATTAATCTACTCCAACAACCTCAATAATCATTAATACACCATCAATGAACATTAATATCGTTAAACTATTGATTTCTAACTAAAAACAAACAATTCTCACCAAACCCTAAATCGAAATAAACCCTAAAACCATAAATAAACTTGTCTAGAGTGTAGAACTTACCTAGAAGATTGATTTGGGGAAGAAACTTGAGGGAAAACGCCGGAAATCAGGGGAGTCGCCGGCGTTGGAGGATTGGCGATGGAGGAGAGGAAAAATGGCGAAAGAGAGGGAGGGGTTCGTGGGCTGGAGGAGAAAATGAGAAAGAGAGAGAGACATTAAACTTTTTAATAAAAATTTTACTTAATAAATTACTTAATTGCCCTTAGTTAATTCCTTAACTTAAATCGTTATTTCGTCTATCGATTTGGTCTCTCCAAAATTCCCTTATTCCTCCAAATATTTTTATTTATTCCTAGGGTTTCTACGAAACTTTCCGTTCGCCATTTGGACTTAATTTACTATTTCTTCAAATTAAAACTCTATAACACTTAATTAATAAAACCCAAAAACTATAGGCTCAAAACCCATGGCTAAAGTTTCTGGGCGTTACAGATGGAGTTTATGCAGCTGCGCCAAACCGGTTCTGTGGCCGACTACATCTGTAAGTTTGAGGCCTTGTCCAGGTTTGCACCTCGTTTGGTGGATGATGAGGAAGATAAGATCCACAAGTTTGTTAATGGACTGAAGCCGAGCCTCTTCCAGGGGCTAAAGACTGCAGGGATCCATAACATACCTTATTCCAAAGTGGCTGCTAAGGCTCTGGAGTTGGAGGAAGTTGAGTTAACAGTACAAGGACAACGTGAACCACCAAGGAAGTTCATCAAGGATACTCAGCCACCACCACGACAGAACAAAGGTTGGCAGCCACAACAGAACAGTGGACCACAGCAACAGCAGAAAGGTGTGAAGATACCCTTCAATCCAAATGATGATCAAGGAAAAGGAAAACGACCTCTAGCTCCCCTATGTTCTACCTGCCAAAAGAATCACCATGGAGAATGTAAACTATATTCTGGCCGTTGCTATAGAAGTGACAAGGTTGGACACATAGTCAGAGATTGCCCCATGTCGCCAGACCCTAACCGAGCAAGAGTAGCACCAAGAAGTCTATGCTTTAATGGAGGACGAGGATGCAGTGCAACATACGGTCATAACAGGTACAATTATTATCTGTGGTATTTCTGCTTATACACCTATAGATACGGAAGCCACTCACTCGTTTGTATCAACCCTGTTTGTATATAAGCATAAATTAGAACTCTTGCCAGGCGAGAGATCATTTAGTGTCATGTTACCATCGGGGAAGTCTTTACATTCCGAACGGATAATAAAAGGTGATGTTGTGTCAGTAGAAAATAAGAAGTTATACGTAGAACTGATTGTAATTGACATGAAGGGATATGAGGTTATACTAGGAATGGATTGGCTATGTAGACATTATGCCACGATAAGTTGTAGGTTTGGATTGGTTGAGTTCCGACCCCCAAACGGAGATCGGTATTCCTTCCAAGCTATTCCAAAAATAAGTAAAATACCGGTTATATCCTCACTAAAGACTCAACGGTTACTGAAAGGTGGTTGTGAGAGTTATCTAGCTAGTATAATTGATGTCCGAGTAAAGAGTAAGGTAGAACTTCAGGATATTCCTATAGTCCGACAGTTTCGAAAAGCATTTTTAGATGACTTGCCTAGGCTACCACCTGATAGGGAAATCGAGTTTTTTGTGAGTACTTGTATAAGTTTGTGATTGTGTTTATTGATGATATCTTAATATATTCACGGACTAAAGCTGACCATGAAAAACACTTAAGAATAGTTTTGATGACATTAGAACAACAACAACTCTATGCCAAGTTGTCCAAATGTGAGTTCTGGTTAAATAAGGTCAACTTTTTAGGTCACGTCATCTCTGCTGAGGGCATATCCGTAGACCTAACCAAGATTCAGGCTGTTAAGGACTGGCCACAGCCAAGGAATGCGAGCGAGGTCCGTAGTTTCCTTGGTCTGGCAGGTTATTATAGGAAGTTCATTAAGGGATTCTCTATGATAGCTAAGCCTTTAACTAGTTTGACAAAGAAAGACACCAAATACTCTTGGTCTGAAGCTTGTGAAGATAGCTTCCAAACACTAAAACTGAAGTTGACTACAGCTCCTCTCTTGACACTCCCAACTGAAGAAGGAAGATTTAGTGTTTATTGTGACGCATCTAAAGTGGGACTGGGATATGTTTTGATGCAAGAAGGCAAGGTTGTAGCGTATGCCTCCGGGCAACTAAAGAGTTATGAACAGAATTACCCCACTCATGATTTGGAATTAGCCGCAGTTGTTTTTGCATTAAAGATTTAGAGACACTATTTGTATGGTCAACAGTGTGAAGTGTTTTCTGACCATAAAAGCGTGAAGTATCTCTTTACCCAAAAGGAGTTGAACATGAGACAAAGACGTTGGTTAGAGTTTATTAAGGATTATGACTTTGAAATTAATTATCACCCGGGTAAGGCTAATGCTGTAGCCTATGCTTTAAGCAGGATGTCGACGATAATGCAGCCTGCGGTGTCAACCATGTCTATACCTTTAAGGACAGAAGTACAGAAGTTCGAGTTGGAGATGGTTTCTGAACTGTCAGCCTTACTTGCCGAGGTTTGTATTAGACCAACCATCATGGATAGGATCAAGGAGGCACAACAAAAGGATTCAAAGGAAAATAGTAGCATGATAAGTAAGTTGAAGGACGCCTCTTCTGAGTTCAGTCTCTCCAAGGATGGTATTCTGAAATTTAGGAATCGTTGGTACATTCCAAGTGATGAGGAATTTTGTAAGTTGATCTTGGCCGAGGCGCACTCGTCTCCCTTTTCTATTCATTCTGACAACACCATGATGTATCGGGACTTGAAGTTACTCTTTTGGTAGTTGTGTTTGAAGAGGGATGTTGCCAAGTATGTGGAGTCGTGTTTGGTATGCCAACAGGTTAAAGCAGAACATCAACGTCCAGGAGGTACCCTTCAACCCTTACCGATTCCCGAATGAAAGTGGGAAAACATTGCCATGGATTTTGTTGTAGGATTACCTAAGACAACTAAAGGTCATGATAGCATTTGGGTCATAATTGACAGAATGACGAAACCAGCTCACTTTCTACCTGTAAAGACGACCTATACGATGGACCAGCTTACTAATTTGTATGTTCAAGAAGTTGTCAGATTGCATGGGATTCCTATATCCATTGTCTCCGATCGTGATCCTAGGTTCACCTCGAGGTTTTGGCAAAGTCTTCAAGGCACGCTTGGTACAAAGTTATCTTTCAGCACTGCTTTTCATCCTCAGACAGATGGCCAATCAGAAAGGACAATTCAGACACTTGAGGATATGTTAAGGGCGTGTGTGCTGGATTTTCAGACATCTTGGAATCGATACCTGCCCTTAGTGGAATTATCCTACAACAATAGTTACTAGTCCACTATCGGTATGGCACCTTACGAGGCACTGTATGGTAGGAAATGTAGATCACCCTTATACTGGGATGAGGTCGGCGAAGCAAAACTTCTAGGCCTTGAAATTTTACAACAGATGTCAGACAAGATTGCCATAATTAGGAAAAAGATGATGACTGCACAAAGCCGACAGAAGAGTTATGCAGACCAAAGAAGGAGAGATCTTTAATTTGCCGTTGGAGACGAAGTTTTCTTAAAGATTTCACCGTTTAAGGGAGTTTTAAGATTTGACAAGAAGGGAAAACTTAGTCCACGATTCATTGGTCCCTTCCCTGTCTTGACAAGGATTGGTAAAACCGCTTATAGGTTGCAATTGCCTCCATCGCTGGAAAAGGTCCATAATGTCTTTCATGTATCCATGCTAAGGAAATGCATACGTGATCCGACGCAGGTTGTTAGGCCAACAGAGATTGATATTGAGCCAACACTGACGTATGAAGAGAAACCTGTTCGAATATTGGAAACTTCAGTTAAGACTCTACAGAATAAAGAAATTCCTCTTGTAAAAGTTTTGTGGACGAATTATGGCATTGAAGAAGCCATTTGGGAGCGACAGCAGGACATGTTGGATAAATATTCAGAGCTCTTTGTTTGATCAATTTTCCAGGACGAAAATTTTGTTTAAGGAGGGGTGGATGTAACACCCGACAATTTCGGCCAGGTGATTTCTTAACCTTTTTAATTGTCACTTTTTTTTATTGACCTTTATGATTTTAAATTTAATCCCAAGACTTATTTATTACAAGTTGAGTGAAACTAGGTTGGGTGGCAAACTTATAATTAAGTGGATTTTATTGGTATAAATAGATTATGTGAATTTTTAAACCTCATTAAAACCTCACTGTAGCCGACATTTCCTCTCTCGGCGATTCCCTTCATTCTAGAGATCCCTCTCTGCCAGCTATTCTTTCGCCGGCGACCAGTTCTTCAGCTTTCACTTCGACAATCCACGCTCTAGGTAAGACTTAGACAATGTAGTTACTGGGTAGTTACTTAGAGCTCTGTCTTCAGCTAGAACTTGAGGTTTCGGATTCTTCACTAACAGAGTAATGGTAGTGACAATCTTGATCCGTGTTTAGTAATGACATTTCCGATTCGATTCTAGACATTAAGATAACAGACCATGTTTAGTTGTTAGATTTAATCTTGTTACTTAGGTTCTGGAAGTTTTAATCTGTACACACTAGGCGCTCGACTAGGAAGATTTAGAAATATTTATGTTAGATACTAGGATGACTTTAGTTAGGATTTTGATTTAACACTGTAATGTGAAATGTTTATAGGTGAAGAAGTTTGAAGAGAAGTGCTCAAGTTGCTAAGGAAACCAAGTGAGTGAGTGAGTAAGATTCCTGGCCATTAAGGCCCTACATCACAAGGGTACTAGATAGAAGTTGTCTATGAGTTTAAAGATTTTATGTGCTATTGTCTGTCTGGTTATGATACTCGAGTTGATGTTACGAATCCTTGATGAACGAATGGCTTGTTCAGTAGTCTAATGAACTAAGATTACTCATGCTCATACATCATGAATGTTTTCCCAAGCATATGAAAATGTTTTAAGTGCATGATTTCTCCCATGAACAAGATATGAATATGAAACTTATGCAACAAGGATTAAGAGAGGGTTGGGGGCGGTTTGGCGTATGTCACTGTCCAAAAGGAGTACCATGAATACGACCCGTAAGGGACTATGTACACTCTCACTGTCAACCCCCTTTTCGGCACAAATCCTCCCTTAATCCATATGATGAAAACGATGAATAAGAACAAGAACACGAAAAGATCATGAACATGTGTTTATTTAACTTGTGCATTCATGCATACATGTTAGCTTTGCATTCCTTACTAAGTATTAGGCTTATAGTTTAAACCTTATGATGTAGGTGAAGAACTACCAGGTGAGGATTTCAAGTCTGATGAGGATGATTAAGGCTGTTTGCTAAAAGGTGCTTAGGGTGACAGATTGGTGGTTGGAAAGGCAATTTCAACTCCTGGTTATTACTTTTATCATGTTAGTAAGGTTATGAATACTGAGGTCTATGTAGGATGTTTTCTTAAAACAAAGGATACTGGAACCTGACTGACTAACTTCTGAGTTTTGAGACTGATCGTGAAATGATAGAATGATCTGTTTTGTTAGAGTCTCTCGCTACACGTATTCTAAATGAGATTATGGTCTAACTATGTGTTAGTTTATTTAGTCATGTTGAAGTTTATGAAAGTCTGAAAGTTTCCTGTCTATCGGATGAAATCTTCCATCAGATTATGTTTCCATCGGATGAAGTCATCCATCAGATGAAGTCATCCATCGGATGAAGTCTTCTATCGGGTGAAGTCTCCATCGGATGAAGTCTTCCATCGGATTGTGTTTCCATCGGATGAAGTCTTCTATCGGATTAAGTCTCCATCGGATGAAGTCTTCCATGGGTTCATGTCTTCTATCGGAATGAAGTTTAATGAATCCCGTGCTGTGCGTGTGTCAATCGGTAGAAGTCGATATAAATCTTGTCGTTTTCTGATCGGATGAAGTTTAATGAATCACGTGCTGTGTGTGTGTCAATCGGTAGAAGTCGACATTAAGTCTTGTCGTTTTCTGATTGGATGAAGTTTAATGAATCACATGATGCGCATGTGTCAATCAGTAGATGTAGGTTTCCCATTATCGGCATGAGTATGTATTAAGTCTTATCGTTTTATGATCGGAATGAGTATAATGAATCACGTGATGTGCATGTGTCAATCGGTAGGAGCGTGCACCATGCCTTGTCGTTTTGTGATTGGTAGATGTCCTTGAGTTTCCAATTCTCTTCGGCTAAGTGTCTTAACGTTTTGTCTAACTATAAACGTTGTCTACTTATTGAGTTTTCCGCTGTAAAGTCGAGGATTAAAGATAGAATTATAATTACTAAGAGAAAAATTTAAAATTTCCCGTAATTTCTCTTAGTTCAGTTCAATGTTTTGGGTAGCGAAACCGGGTCTGGCAGACTCGGGGTGTTACAGAAATGAAGTTTCTTATACTTTATCAAACGCATTACTAATTCTTAATTACGCATCCATGAAGTTATTGCGTCCTCAATACACGTCGTTCTCATCACTTCAAGTTAAAACCTTGAATGTGAAATGAATAACTTAGATTCTAACCACAAGTCATGTAACAGTCAATCTCATTTGCTTGATACGTTCAGCTCTTTTAGAACAAATCGATTGAAGTGAAGTTTCTTATACTTCATCAACGCATTACTAAGTCTATCACCGCATCCATGAAGGTTATTAGGTCCCCAACACACAATGTTCTCATCACTTTAAGTTAAAACCATGAATGTGAAATGGATAACTTAGGTTCTAACCACAAGTCTTATAACACCCAACCTCATTTGCTTGATACGTTCAGCTCTTTTAGAACAAATCGATTGAAGTAAAATTTTTGATACTTCATCAAACGCATTGCTCAGTCTGAATTACGCGTCCATGAAGTTTATATCCTCAATACACGTCGTTCTCATCACTTCAAGTTAAAACCTTGAATGTGAAATGGATAACTTAGTTTCTAACCACAAGTCTTGTAACACTTAACCTCATTTGCTTGATACGTTCAGCTCTTTTAGAACAAATCGATTCAAGTGAAGTTTCTTATAGTTCATCAAACACATTACTAAGTCTTAATCACGCATCCATGAAGGTTATTAGGTCCCCAACACACAATGTTCTCATCACTTTAAGTTAAAACCATGAATGTGAAATGGATAACTTAGGTTCTAACCACAAGTCTTGTAACAATCCAAACCTCATTTGCTTGATACGTTCAGCTCTTTTAGAACAAATCGATTGAAGTGAAGTTTCTTATAGTTCATCAAACACATTACTAAGTCTTAATCACGCATCCATGAAGGTTATTAGGTCCCCAACACACAATGTTCTCATCACTTTAAGTTAAAACCATGAATGTGAAATGGATAACTTAGGTTCTAACCACAAGTCTTATAACACCCAACCTCATTTGCATGATAAGTTCATTTCTTTTGGAACAAATCGATTGAAGTGAAGTTTCTTATACTTCATCAAACGCATTACTAAGTCTTAATTACGCATCCTGAAGTTATTGCGTCCTCAATACACGTCGTTCTCATCACTTTAAGTTAAAACCTTGAATGTGAAATGGATAACTTAGGTTCTAACCACAAGTCTTATAACACCCAACCTCATTTGCTTGATACGTTCAGCTCTTTTAGAACAAATCGATTGAAGTAAAATTTTTGATACTTCATCAAACGCATTGCTCAGTCTGAATTACGCGTCCATGAAAGTTATTATATCCTCAATACACGTCATTCTCATCACTTCAAGTTAAAATCTTGAGTGAGAAATGGATAACTTAGTTTCAAACCACAAGTCTTGTAACACTTAACCTCATTTGCTTGATACGTTCAGCTCTTTTAGAACAAATCGATTCAAGTAAAGTTTCTTATACATCATCAAATGCATTACTAAGTCTTAATTACACGTCCATGAAGGTTATTGGGTCCTCAATACACGTCGTTCTTATCACATTAAGTTAAAACCTTGAATGTGAAATGAATGACTTACGTTCTAACCACAAGTCTTGTAACAATCCAAACCTCATTTGCTCTATACGTTCAACTCTTTTAGAACAAATCGATTTAAGTGAAGTTTCTTATACTTCATCAAACGCTTTTCTAAGCCTTAATTACGCGTCCATGATGGTTATTTAGTCCTCAATACACGTCATTCTCGTAACTTCAAGTTAAAACCACGAAGGTGAAATGGATAACTTAGGCTCTAACCACAAGTCATGTAACACTCAACCTCATTTGCTTGATACGTTCAGTTCTTTTGGAACAAATCGATTGAAGTGAAGTCTCTTATACTTCATCAAACGCATTACTAAGTCTTAATTACGCATCCACGAAGGTTATTGCGTCCTCAATACACGTCATTCTAATTACTTCAAGTTAAAACCTTGAATGTGAAATGAATAACTTAGGTTCTAACCACAAGTCATGTAACAATCAACCTCACTTGCTTGATAAGTTCATTTCTTTAGGAACAAATCGATTGAAGTGGAGTTTCTTATACTTCATCAAACGCATTACCAAGTCTTAATTACGCATCCATGAAGGTTATTGGGTCCCCAACACACATTGTTCTCATCACTTCAAGTTAAAACCTTGAATGTGAAATGGATAACTTAGGTTCTAATCATAAGTCTTGTAACACTCAACCACATTTGCTTGATACGTTCAGCTCTTTTGGAACAGATCGATTGAAGTGAAGTTTCTGATACTTCATCAAACGCATTACTAAGTCTGAATTACGCGTCCATGAAAGTTATTATATCCTCAATACACGTCGTTCTCATCACTTCAAGTTAAAATATTGAGTGAGAAATGGATAACTTTGTAACACCCGACATTTTCGGTAAGGTGACCTTCTAACTGTATTAACGGTCACGAATATTTAATCTTCGCAATTTAGAATTTTATGCCAGAATAATTAATTATATGTGGATGTAAACTAGGTTGGGTGGCAAAGTTGTAATAATGGAGGGTGATGACCGGTATATAAAGAAAAAGGGAATGTTTTAAACCTCACTAAAACCACTGTAGCCGACACCTTCCTTTCCGGCGATTTCTTCTGTCGCAAGTTTTTACTCTCTGCTATCAGCAAACTCACCTCGACGGCCGGTTTACTCCGCCACCACTCGACTACTCTGTGCCCGAGGTATGCATTTGTCAATGTGGCTATCTGTTAGTTTATTAGTCATGTTTTCTACTCGGCATTGAAGTTTTGGATTCTCCAATGGCCGACTAATATAAGAACATCTGAAATCTGTGAATGAGAATGCTTTTATCAAATTGATTCTGGACATTTAGATCAACCACCTCTGGGTTATCGATAATCGAGTCCGTCTGTTATGGTTTTGGATTTCAAACTGTACAGGGTATTAGACTAAGGATTCGGGAATGACTTTAGCTATTAAATCGTAGGATAACTTGAGATTAGGACTATTAGGATTTTGTTTTAACTGTTACAATGTGATGTTTTAGGAGAAGAAGTTTGAAGAGAAAGGAGCCCAAAGCGCTAAGGAGACCAGGTAAGTGAATGTATAGATTTCTCGGTCAATAGGACCCTACATCAAAGGATGCTAGGTAGAAACTCATACGATGATTAGAAGTTCCTTTATGTTATTCTCTAGCATTTACGATAAATGGTAAGTCTTCCTGTTGGATGGATGTTCTGTTCTGTAGCTTGATGAACTAAGAGTCCCTATGTTCATGCATTATCAATGTTTTATGCGTATGAAAATGTTTTAGAAGCATGTTTTTATCATGAACAAGATAAGAAGATAAAACTTATGCAACGTGGTTAAGTGAGGGTTGGGGGTGGTTCGGCGTATGTCACAGTCCAAAAGAGGGACATATGAATACGACCCGCAGTAGGGACCAAGATCAAACTCACTGTCGAACCCCCTTTACCGGCACAAATCCTCCCTTAATCCATACTAATGAATGATGAAACGAATGATGAAGTGAATGATGAAATGAATGATGAAACGAATGATGAAGTGAATGATGAAATGAATGATGAAACGAATGATGAAATAATTGATGAAATGAATGATGAATATGACTGATGATTATGAGCAAGAATATGAACAAGAAAAGACTTATGAGCATGTATTTCTCTGAGTTATGCATTAATGCATTCATGTTATTGTTGCATTCCTTACTAAGCATTAGGCTTATAAATTAAACCTTATGATGTAGGTGACGAGTATTCAGTTGAGGATCTCAAAGTTAATGAGGATGTCTAAATTTGGTTGCTGGGAGGTGTTCAGGGAGCAATTCAGTGGCTGGGAGGCGAATGAGAAACCCTGGTTAACGCTCTTATGATTTTTATGATGTTCATGAGTAATGAAGTCTAAGTAGGTTGAGATTATTTTATCAATTGGGATTTTAGAAATTGTCTGTCTTACTTCCAGTGTCCGAGGATATTTCTAAAGTTAATGAATGTTATGTTTGGGTTTGGTTTAAGTTTCCGCTGTATGAATTTCTTGATAAGTCTCTGTTTTCCATGTCGTTTAGTGACCGGTAGATGTAGTGCATTCTCTACCTGAAGATGGATTTGTTATTTTGTCGTTTAGTGACCGGTAGATGTAAGTGCATTTCTCTACCGGAAGATGGATTTGTTATTTTGTCGTTAGTGACCGAGATGTAGTGCATTCTCTACCGGAAGATGGATTTGTTATTTTGTCGTTTAGTGACCGGTAGATGTAGTGCTTTCTCTACCGGAAGATGGATTTGTTATTTTGTCGTTTAGTGACCGGTAGATGTAGTGCATTTCTCTACCGGAAGATGGATTTGTTATTTTGTCGTTTAGTGACCGGTAGATGTAGTGCATTTCTCTACCGGAAGATGGATTTGTTATTTTGTCGTTTAGTGACCGTAGATGTATGCATTTCTCTACCGGAAGATGGATTTGTTATTTTGTCGTTTAGTGACCGGTAGATGTAGTGCATTTCTCTACCGGAAGATGGATTTGTTATTTTGTCGTTTAGTGACCGGTAGATGTAGTGCATTTCTCTACCGGAAGATGGATTTGTTATTTTGTCGTTTAGTGACCGGTAGATGTAGTGCATTTCTCTACCGGAAGATGGATTTGTTATTTTGTCGTTTAGTGACCGTAGATGTATGCATTTCTCTACCGGAAGATGGATTTGTTATTTTGTCGTTTAGTGACCGGTAGATGTAGTGCATTTCTCTACCGGAAGATGGATTTGTTATTTTGTCGTTTAGTGACCGGTAGATGTAGTGCATTTCTCTACCGGAAGATGGATTTGTTATTTTGTCGTTTAGTGACCGTAGATGTATGCATTTCTCTACCGGAAGATGGATTTGTTATTTTGTCGTTTAGTGACCGGTAGATGTAGTGCATTTCTCTACCGGAAGATGGATTTGTTATTTTGTCGTTTAGTGACCGGTAGATGTAGTGCATTTCTCTACCGGAAGATGGATTTGTTATTTTGTCGTTTAGTGACCGGTAGATGTAGTGCATTTCTCTACCGAAGATGGATTTGTTATTTTGTCGTTTAGTGACCGGTAGATGTAGTGCATTTCTCTACCGGAAGATGGATTTGTTATTTTGTCGTTTAGTGACCGGTAGATGTAGTGCATTTCTCTACCGGAAGATGGATTTGTTATTTTGTCGTTTAGTGACCGGTAGATGTAGTGCATTTCTCTACCGGAAGATGGATTTGTTATTTTGTCGTTTAGTGACCGGTAGATGTAGTGCATTTCTCTACCGGAAGATGGATTTGTTATTTTGTCGTTTAGTGACCGGTAGATGTAGTGCATTTCTCTACCGGAAGATGGATTTGTTATTTTGTCGTTTAGTGACCGGTAGATGTAGTGCATTTCTCTACCGGAAGATGGATTTGTTATTTTGTCGTTTAGTGACCGGTAGATGTAGTGCATTTCTCTACCGGAAGATGGATTTGTTATTTTGTCGTTTAGTGACCGGTAGATGTAGTGCATTTCTCTACCGGAAGATGGATTTGTTATTTTGTCGTTTAGTGACCGGTAGATGTAGTGCATTTCTCTACCGGAAGATGGATTTGTTATTTTGTCGTTTAGTGACCGTAGATGTATGCATTTCTCTACCGGAAGATGGATTTGTTATTTTGTCGTTTAGTGACCGGTAGATGTAGTGCATTTCTCTACCGGAAGATGGATTTGTTATTTTGTCGTTTAGTGACCGGTAGATGTAGTGCATTTCTCTACCGGAAGATGGATTTGTTACGTGTCACACCGGATGATGTCCTCTTATTTCGCCGGGTGAGGAATACTCTTTTGGGTTATGCATGCAAATCCATGCAACTCGAGCAGAATAACGCCGAGCGACCCGAGGGCATTTCTTTTCTGCCCGATTAGGTTATGGAAATGATGACTGAGCTTGTCGCTTGGTCCCGTCAATAATCGAGTTATAAGGTAATCAAGAGTCGAGTTTGAGTGGTTTATTTCCGACAGATAAGGTGACGTCCACGGGTCAAGATTTAAGTTCTAAGTAAAAAAAAAAGATGCTAACTATGAACGAGGTGACGAAGGTAAGAATGTAAATGTTTATGAGGTTATTTTATGAATTACGTGGCGACTCCAACTGGGGTCGTTACAATTATGGTATCAGAGCAAAAACCGGGTTCTAAAATCGATTCTGCAGACTGCCTCCCAACACAGATTGCCACCTGAGTACACTCCAGCAACTGTAAGTATTTATGATTTCAGTAAATGTCACTAAGTGAAGATGTATCTATAACTATGTGTTTAGGGACCCCAATATGGTTAGAGGTCAGCAGAGAGAGACCAATGATGATAGCAATACCATTGCTCAGCTGACAGAGTTGGTCATGCGCCAATCTCACCAGATCGAACAACTGATGACTGCTAAGGAGGAACAAGGCAACTCCAGTAATGATGCAACTCATGATCATGGGGGTGAGCGTTTCCACCGGCTTCGACCCCCGGTGTTTAATGGACATGTTACAGATCCTATTTATGCTGAGGAGTGGATTCGAAAGATAGAAGACATGTTTAAATATGCAAAGGTTGATGAAGGGGATAAGGTCACCTACGCTGTCTTTCATTTGGAGTTAGGTGCAAGGCATTGGTGGGACTCGATCCAGAACACCGCTAATGCTGGAGCTATGACCTGGGAAATGTTCAAGACTGCTTTCTTTGACAAGTACTTTAATAGGACTGTTCGGGCCAACAAGAAGAAAGAGTTCATGAACCTACGACAAACCGGCTCTGTGACGGACTACATATGCAAGTTTGATGCCTTGTCACGATTTGCCCCTCGGATGATTGAGGATGATGAGGACAAGATTTACCAATTTGTTCAGGGACTGAAGCCGAGTTTGTACATGAAGGTGAAGACTGCTGGGATTCACAATATACCTTATGGCGAAGTGACGGCTAAGGCCTTGGAGTTGGAAGAGGCTGAAATGGCAGCATACGCACAGCGTGAGCAACCAAGGAAGTTCACGAAGGAAACTCAGCCGCCACCACGTCTGAACAAAGGTTGGCAGCCGCAACAGAACAGGGGACCACGGCAACAACAGCAAGGTATAAAGAGACCCCTCAACCAGAATGATGACCAAGAGAAGGGAAAACGACCATTGGCCCCTCTAGGCTCCAACTGCCAGAAGAACCACCATGGTGAGTGCAAGTTACATTCTGGGCGATGCTTCAGATGTGATAAAGTTGGACATATAGCCAGAGACTGCCCCATGCTGCCAGATCCGAACCGTGCAAGGGTAGCACCTAGAGTCTATGCAATGATCGAAGATGAAGATACCATGCAGCATACGGTCATAACAGGTACAATAATGATTTGTGGTATTTCTGCTTACACACTTATTGACACGGGGGCCACACACTCATTTATTGCAACCTTATTTGTATGCAAGCATAGGTTAGAATACTTACCAGCTAAGAGACCATATAGTGTGATGTTACCATCAGGAAAGTCCTTGTTTTCTGATCAGATGGTGAGAGGTGATATCGTATCCTTGGGAGACAAGAAGTTATATGGAGAGCTGGTTGTAATTGACATGAAATGTTATGAGGTGATATTAGGGATGGATTGGTTATCCAGGCATTATGCCACAATAAGTTGTAGGTCTGGACTAGTTGAGTTTCGACCCCCAAATGGAGATCGTTATACCTTTCAAGCTATCCCAAAATTTAGTAAAATACCGATTATAACCTCACTTGAGGCCCAGCGGATATTAAAGGATGGTTGTGAATGTTACTTAGCTAGCGTAATGGATACTCGAGTGGAGAATAAGATAGAGTTACAAGATATTTCCATAGTCCGAGAGTTCTCTGAGACATTCATGGATGATTTGCCAGGATTACCACCTGATAGGGAAATTGAGTTTGTAATTGATACCTATCCCGAGGCATTACCTGTGTCTAAGAATCATTATCGTATGGCGCATGTTGAACTAAAGGAGTTAAAAGTCCAACTACAGGAATTGGTAGACAAGGGATTCATCCGTTCTAGTAGTTCTCCTTGGGGTGCACCTGTATTATTCGTTAAGAAGAAAGATGGTTCCCTTAGAATGTGCATAGACTACAGAGAACTAAATAAGTTGACCATTAAGAATAAGTACCCCTTGCCCCGAATTGATGACTTGTTCGACCAATTGCAAGGAGCTAAAGTGTTCTCAAAGATTGACTTACGGTCAGGTTACTATCAACTGAAAGTTAAGGAGAGTGATATACCTAAGACAGCTTTCAGGACCCGTTATGGACATTATGAATTCCTTGTAATGTCGTTTGGATTAACCAATTCACCTGCAGCTTTCATGGATTTAATGAACCGTGTATTTCGTGAATATTTGGACAAGTTTGTGATTGTATTCATTGATGATATTCTTATATACTCACAGACCGAAGATGACCATGCAGAACATTTAAGAGTAGTTTTGACAACATTGAAACAACAGCAACTTTATGCCAAGTTGTCGAAATGTGAGTTCTTGTTGGACAAGGTAAACTTTTTAGGCCATGTCATTTCTGCTGAGGGCATATCTGTAGATCCAACCAAGATTCAGGCAGTGAAGGATTGGCCACAGCCAAGGAATGTCAGTGAAGTCCGCAGTATTCTTGGTCTGGCAGGTTATTATAGGAAGTTTATCGGAGGATTTTCTATGATAGCTAAGCCATTAACTGGTCTGACAAAGAAGGACACCAAATACTTTTGGACTAAAGCCTGTGAAGATGGCTTCCAGACACTTAAGCTGAAGTTAACGACAGCCCCTCTTTTGACTCTTCCAACTGAGGAAGGGAAGTTTAGTGTCTACTGTGATGCATCCAAGGTAGGTTTGGGATGTGTCTTGATGCAAGAAGGTAAGGTTGTAGCATATGCCTCTAGGCAGCTAAAGAGTTATGAGCAGAATTACCCCACTCACGATTTGGAATTAGTTGCTGTTGTCTTTGCATTGAAAATTTGGAGACACTATTTGTATGGACGGCAGTGTGAAGTATTTTCTGATCATAAGAGCTTGAAATATCTTTTCACTCAAAAGGAATTGAACATGAGACAAAGGCGTTGGTTGGAGTTTGTTAAGGATTATGACTTCGAAATTAAGTATCACCCGGGTAAGGCCAATGCTGTGGCTGACGCATTAAGTAGAATGTCAAAGACCATGCAACCCACGATATCAACCATGTCTATACCTCTAAGGATGGAAGTTCAGAAATTTGAATTGGAAATAGTTCCTGAACTGTCAAACCTACTTACTACACTAACCATCCAACCAACTATCTTGGATAAGGTCAAGAAGGCTCAGCAGAAGGATTCAGAGGAGAATAGTAGTATGATGAGTAAATTGAAAGATGCCTTCCCAGATTTCAGTCTCTCCAATGATGGTATTTTAAAATTTAGGAACCGATGGTACGTTCCATATGATAAGGAGTTGCGTGAGTTAATCTTAACCGAAGCTCATTCATCTTCCTTCTCTGTGCATCCTGGTAGCACTAAGATGTATAGGGATTTAAGGTTACATTATTGGGGGCCAAACATGAAGAGGGATGTGGCCAAGTTTGTTGAGTCATGTTTGGTATGCCAACAGGTTAAGGCAGAGCATCAACGCCCAGGAGGTACCCTTCAGCCTTTACCCATTCCCGAATGGAAGTGGGAAAACATTGCCATGGATTTTGTTGTAGGTTTGCCAAAGACAACTAAAGGACACGATAGTATTTGGGTTGTGGTTGACAGGTTGACAAAGTCCGCCCACTTTTTACCGGTAAGAACGACCTTCTCTATGGACCAGCTTGCTGACCTGTATGTTCAGGAGGTTATCAGATTACATGGAATCCCTTTATCTATTGTCTCTGATCGTGACCCCAGATTCACCTCGAGGTTTTGGCAAAGTTTGCAAGGCACATTAGGTACAAAGTTATCCTTCAGCACTGCCTTCCACCCGCAGACAGATGGCCAATCAGAAAGGACTATCCAAATACTTGAGGATATGTTGAGGGCTTGTGTGCTAGACTTTCAGGCATCTTGGAGCCGATACCTACCCTTGGTTGAGTTCTCTTACAACAACAGTTATCAGTCCACTATTGGTATGGCGCCTTATGAAGCGTTGTATGGTAGGAAGTGTAGATCACCTCTGTATTGGGATGAAGTTGGTGAAGCGAAACTCCTAGGTCCTGAGTTATTGCAGCAGATGTCAGACAAGATTGCCACTATTAGGAAAAGAATGTTAACTGCTCAAAGCCGGCAGAAGAGTTATGCAGACCAAAGGAGAAGGGATCTTGAATTTGCTGTTGGTGACGAAGTACTCCTGAAGATTTCACCATTTAGAGGAGTCCTAAGATTTGGCAAGAGGAAAAAACTTACTCCACGATTTATTGGACCTTTCCCTGTTCTAGCTAGAATCGGTAGTACAGCTTACAGGCTGAAATTGTATCCATCATTGGATAAGGTTCACAATGTCTTTCACGTGTCAATGTTAAGGAAATGCATACGAGATCCGATGCAAGTAGTTCAGCCAACAGAAGTTGAGATTGAGCCGACATTAATGTATGAGGAGAAGCCTGTACAAATATTGGAATCTGCAATGAAGACTCTCAGGAATAAAGAGATTCCGTTGGTCAAAGTTTTATGGAGAAACCACGGCATTGAAGAAGCCACGTGGGAGCGACGCTAGGACATGTTAGACAAGTATCCATAGTTGTTTGGTTGATCAATTTTCGGGGACAAAAATTTTGTTTAAGGAGGGGTGGATGTAACACCCGACATTTTCGGTAAGGTGACCTTCTAACTGTATTAACGGTCACGAATATTTAATCTTCGCAGTTTAGAATTTTATGCCAGAATAATTAATTATATGTTGATGTAAACTAGGTTGGGTGGCAAAGTTGTAATAATGGAGGGTGATGACCGGTATATAAAGAAAAAGGGAATGTTTTAAACCTCACTAAAACCACTGTAGCCGACACCTTCCTTTCTGGCGATTTCTTCTCTCGCAAGTTTTTACTCTCTGCTATCAGCAAACTCACCTCGACGGCCGGTTTACTCCGCCACCACTCGACTACTCTGTGCCCGAGGTATGCATTTGTCAATGTGGCTATCTGTTAGTTTATTAGTCCTGTTTTCTACTCGGCATTGAAGTTTTGGATTCTCCAATGGCCGACTAATAATAAGAACATCTGAAATCTGTGAATGAGAATGCTTTTATCAAATTGATTCTGGACATTTAGATCAACCACCTCTGGGTTATCGATAATCGAGTCCGTCCTGTTATGGTTTTGGATTTCAAACTGTACAGGGTATTAGACTAAGGATTCGGGAATGACTTTAGCTATAAATCGTAGGATAACTTGAGATTAGGACTATTAGGATTTTGTTTTAAACTGTTACATGTGATGTTTTAGGAGAAGAAGTTTGAAGAGAAAGGAGCCCAAAGCGCTAAGGAGACCAGGTAAGTGAATGTATAGATTCCGGTCAATCGGACCCTACATCACAGGATGCTAGGTAGAAACTCATACGATGATTAGAAGTTCCTTTATGTTATTCTCTAGCATTTATGATAAATGGTAAGTTTCCTGTTGGATGGATGTTCTGTTCTGTAGCTTGATGAACTAAGAGTCCCTATGTTCATGCATTATCAATGTTTTATGCGTATGAAAATGTTTTAGAAGCATGTTTTTATCATGAACAAGATAAGAAGATAAAACTTATGCAACGTGGTTAAGTGAGGGTTGGGGGTGGTTCGGCGTATGTCACAGTCCAAAAGAGGGACATATGAATACGACCCGCAGTAGGGACCAAGATCAAACTCACTGTCGAACCCCCTTTACCGGCACAAATCCTCCCTTAATCCATACTAATGAATGATGAAACGAATGATGAAGTGAATGATGAAATGAATGATGAAACGAATGATGAAGTGAATGATGAAATGAATGATGAAACGAATGATGAAATAATTGATGAAATGAATGATGAATATGACTGATGATTATGAGCAAGAATATGAACAAGAAAAGACTTATGAGCATGTATTTCTCTGAGTTATGCATTAATGCATTCATGTTATTGTTGCATTCCTTACTAAGCATTAGGCTTATAGTTTAAACCTTATGATGTAGGTGACGAGTATTCAGGTGAGGATCTCAAAGTTAATGAGGATGTCTAAATTTGGTTGCTGGGAGGTGTTCAGGGAGCAATTCAGTGGCTGGGAGGCGAATGAGAAACCCTGGTTAACGCTCTTATGATTTTTATGATGTTCATGAGTAATGACTCTACGTGAGGTTGGATTATTTTATCAATTGGGATTTTAGAAATTGTCTGTCTTACTTCCAGTGTCCGAGGATATTTCTAAAGTTAATGAATGTTATGTTTGGGTTTAAGTTTTCCGCTGTATGAATTTCTTGATAAGTCTCTGTTTTCCATGTCGTTTAGTGACCGGTAGATGTAGTGCATTTCTCTACCGGAAGATGGATTTGTTATTTTGTCGTTTAGTGACCGGTAGATGTAGTGCATTTCTCTACCGGAAGATGGATTTGTATTTTGTCGTTTAGTGACGGTAGATGTAGTGCATTTCTCTACGGAAGATGGATTTGTTATTTTGTCGTTTAGTGACCGGTAGATGTAGTGCATTCTCTACCGGAAGATGGATTTGTTATTTTGTCGTTAGTGACCGGTAGATGTAGTGCATTTCTCTACGGAAGATGGATTTGTATTTTGTCGTTAGTGACCGGTAGATGTAGTGCATTTCTCTACCGGAAGATGGATTTGTATTTTGTCGTTTAGTGACGGTAGATGTAGTGCATTCTCTACCGGAAGATGGATTTGTTATTTTGTCGTTTAGTGACCGGTAGATGTAGTGCATTCTCTACCGGAAGATGGATTTGTTATTTTGTCGTTTAGTGACGGTAGATGTAGTGCATTTCTCTACGGAAGATGGATTTGTTATTTTGTCGTTTAGTGACCGGTAGATGTAGTGCATTTCTCTACGGAAGATGGATTTGTTATTTTGTCGTTTAGTGACCGGTAGATGTAGTGCATTTCTCTACGGAAGATGGATTTGTTATTTTGTCGTTTAGTGACCGGTAGATGTAGTGCATCTACCGGATGATGTTTTAATGATCATGAGAGCTGCACGTGTCCACCGGTAGATGTAGTGCATTTCTCTACCGGAAGATGGATTTGTTATTTTGTCGTTTAGTGACCGGTAGATGTAGTGCATTTCTCTACCGGAAGATGGATTTGTATTTTGTCGTTTAGTGACGGTAGATGTAGTGCATTTCTCTACGGAAGATGGATTTGTTATTTTGTCGTTAGTGACCGGTAGATGTAGTGCATTTCTCTACCGGAAGATGGATTTGTTATTTTGTCGTTTAGTGACCGGTAGATGTAGTGCATTTCTCTACCGGAAGATGGATTTGTTATTTTGTCGTTTAGTGACCGGTAGATGTAGTGCATTTCTCTACCGGAAGATGGATTTGTTATTTTGTCGTTTAGTGACCGGTAGATGTAGTGCATTTCTCTACCGGAAGATGGATTTGTTATTTTGTCGTTTAGTGACCGGTAGATGTAGTGCATTTCTCTACCGGAAGATGGATTTGTTATTTTGTCGTTTAGTGACCGGTAGATGTAGTGCATTTCTCTACCGGAAGATGGATTTGTTATTTTGTCGTTTAGTGACCGGTAGATGTAGTGCATTTCTCTACCGGAAGATGGATTTGTTATTTTGTCGTTTAGTGACCGGTAGATGTAGTGCATTTCTCTACCGGAAGATGGATTTGTTATTTTGTCGTTTAGTGACCGGTAGATGTAGTGCATTTCTCTACCGGAAGATGGATTTGTTATTTTGTCGTTTAGTGACCGGTAGATGTAGTGCATTTCTCTACCGGAAGATGGATTTGTTATTTTGTCGTTTAGTGACCGGTAGATGTAGTGCATTTCTCTACCGGAAGATGGATTTGTTATTTTGTCGTTTAGTGACCGGTAGATGTAGTGCATTTCTCTACCGGAAGATGGATTTGTTATTTTGTCGTTTAGTGACCGGTAGATGTAGTGCATTTCTCTACCGGAAGATGGATTTGTTATTTTGTCGTTTAGTGACCGGTAGATGTAGTGCATTTCTCTACCGGAAGATGGATTTGTTATTTTGTCGTTTAGTGACCGGTAGATGTAGTGCATTTCTCTACCGGAAGATGGATTTGTTATTTTGTCGTTTAGTGACCGGTAGATGTAGTGCATTTCTCTACCGGAAGATGGATTTGTTATTTTGTCGTTTAGTGACCGGTAGATGTAGTGCATTTCTCTACCGGAAGATGGATTTGTTATTTTGTCGTTTAGTGACCGGTAGATGTAGTGCATTTCTCTACCGGAAGATGGATTTGTTATTTTGTCGTTTAGTGACCGGTAGATGTAGTGCATTTCTCTACCGGAAGATGGATTTGTTATTTTGTCGTTTAGTGACCGGTAGATGTAGTGCATTTCTCTACCGGAAGATGGATTTGTTATTTTGTCGTTTAGTGACCGGTAGATGTAGTGCATTTCTCTACCGGAAGATGGATTTGTTATTTTGTCGTTTAGTGACCGGTAGATGTAGTGCATTTCTCTACCGGAAGATGGATTTGTTATTTTGTCGTTTAGTGACCGGTAGATGTAGTGCATTTCTCTACCGGAAGATGGATTTGTTATTTTGTCGTTTAGTGACCGGTAGATGTAGTGCATTTCTCTACCGGAAGATGGATTTGTTATTTTGTCGTTTAGTGACCGGTAGATGTAGTGCATTTCTCTACCGGAAGATGGATTTGTTATTTTGTCGTTTAGTGACCGGTAGATGTAGTGCATTTCTCTACCGGAAGATGGATTTGTTATTTTGTCGTTTAGTGACCGGTAGATGTAGTGCATTTCTCTACCGGAAGATGGATTTGTTATTTTGTCGTTTAGTGACCGGTAGATGTAGTGCATTTCTCTACCGGAAGATGGATTTGTTATTTTGTCGTTTAGTGACCGGTAGATGTAGTGCATTTCTCTACCGGAAGATGGATTTGTTATTTTGTCGTTTAGTGACCGGTAGATGTAGTGCATTTCTCTACCGGAAGATGGATTTGTTATTTTGTCGTTTAGTGACCGGTAGATGTAGTGCATTTCTCTACCGGAAGATGGATTTGTTATTTTGTCGTTTAGTGACCGGTAGATGTAGTGCATTTCTCTACCGGAAGATGGATTTGTTATTTTGTCGTTTAGTGACCGGTAGATGTAGTGCATTTCTCTACCGGAAGATGGATTTGTTATTTTGTCGTTTAGTGACCGGTAGATGTAGTGCATTTCTCTACCGGAAGATGGATTTGTTATTTTGTCGTTTAGTGACCGGTAGATGTAGTGCATTTCTCTACCGGAAGATGGATTTGTTATTTTGTCGTTTAGTGACCGGTAGATGTAGTGCATTTCTCTACCGGAAGATGGATTTGTTATTTTGTCGTTTAGTGACCGGTAGATGTAGTGCATTTCTCTACCGGAAGATGGATTTGTTATTTTGTCGTTTAGTGACCGGTAGATGTAGTGCATTTCTCTACCGGAAGATGGATTTGTTATTTTGTCGTTTAGTGACCGGTAGATGTAGTGCATTTCTCTACCGGAAGATGGATTTGTTATTTTGTCGTTTAGTGACCGGTAGATGTAGTGCATTTTCTATAATTCATCAAACGCATTACTAAGTCTTAATTACGCGTCCATGAAGGTTATTGGGTCCTCAGTACACGTCGTTCTCGTCACTTGAAGTCAAAACCTTGAATGTGAAATGGATAATTTAGGTTCTAACCAAAAGTCGTGTAATACTCAACCTCATTTGTTTGATACGTTCAATTCTTTTAAAACAAATCGATTGAAGTGAAGTTTCTAATACTTCATCAAACGCATTACTAAGTTTTCATTACGTGTCCATGAAGGTTATTGGGTCCTCAATACACGTCGTTCTTATCACTTCAAGTTAAAACTATGAAGGAGAAATGGATAACTTGGGTTCTTACCACAAGTCATGTAACAGTGAACCTCATTTGCTTTATACGTTAAGTTCTTTTGGAACAAATTGATTGAAGCGAAGTTTCCTATACTTCATTAAACGCATTACTAATTCTTAATTACGTGTCCATGACGGTAAATGGGTCCTCAATACACGTCGTTCTCATCACTTCAAGTTAAAACCATGAACGTGAAATGGATCACTTAGGTTTTAACCACAAGTCATGTAACAGTGAACCTCATTTGCTTGATATGTTATGTTCTTTTGGAACAAATTGATAGAAGTGAAGTTTCCTATACTTCATCAAACACATTACTAATTCTTAATTACGCGTCCATGAAAGTTATTATGTCCTCAATACACGTCGTTCTCATCACTTCAAGTTAAAACCTTGAAAGTGAAATGAATAACTTAGTTTCTAACAACAAGTCTTGTAAAACTCAACCTCCTTTGCTTGATACGTTCAGATCTTTTAAAACAAATTGATTCAAGTGCAATTTCTAATAATTCATCAAACGCATTACTAAGTCTTAATTACGAGTCCATGAAGGTTATTGGCTCCTCAATACATGTCGTTCTCATCACTTTAAGTTAAAACCGTGAAGGTGAAATGGATAACTTAGGTTCTAACCACAAGTCATTTAACAGTGAACCTCATTTTCTTGATACGTTAAGTTCTTTTGGAACAAATTGATTGAAGTTAAGTTTCCTATACTTCAACAAACGCATTACTAATTCTTAATTACGCGTCCATGAAGGTTATTGCGTCCTCAATACACGTCGTTCTCATCACTTCAAGTTAAACCTTGAATGTGAAATGGATAACTTTGGTTCTAACCACAAGTCCTGTAACAGTCAACCTCATTTGCTTGATAAGTGTAGTTCTTTTGGAACAAATCGATTGAAGTGAAGTTTCTTATACTTCATCAAGAAGGTTATTGGGTCCTCAATGCACGTAGTTGTCATCACTTTAAGTTAAAACCTTGAATGTTAAATGCATAACTTAGGTTCTAACAACAAGTCTTGTAACAAACAAAATCTCATTTGCTTGAAACGTTCAACTCTTTTAGAACAAATCGATTTAAGTGAAGTTTCTTATATATCAACCAACGCATTACTAAGCCTTAATGACGCATCCATGAAGGTTATTCAGTCCTCGATACACGTCGTTCTCCTCACTTCAAGTTAAAACCTTAAATGTAAAATGGATAACTTAGGTTCTAACGATAAGTCATATAACACTCAACCTTATTTGCTTGATACGTTCAGTTCTTTTGGAACAAATCGATTGAAGTGAAGTCTCTTATACTTCATCAAACGCATTACTAAGTCTTAATTACGCGTCCATGAAGGTTATTGGGTGCTCAATACATGTCGTTCTCAATACTTCAAATTAAAACCTTGAATGTGAATTGGATAACTTAGCCTCTAACCACAAGTCTTGTAACACTCAACCTCATTTGCTTGATACGTTCAGTTCTTTTGGAACAAATCTGTGATGACTCGGATGTGTACGTATGTGTACGATGGCTGTACGAACCGGAGCCCAGATAGCGGTACGTCCGCGCGGGTGAACCGGAAGGTGACGGGTCGTAAAAAGGGGTCGGCAGAATTCCACATCGCATAGGGAAGTATGTGGAAATGAAACAAATGTAAAGAGACCCTCCCAAGTTAGCAAGACTAGTTTTGGAGCACAATTGACAACGGATCCCATAAGAACTCCGAAGTTGAAAGTGCTTCGGCGAGAGTAGTACCAGGTTGGGTGATCGACTGGGAAGTTCTCGCCAAACAAAGCCATGAGGTGAGGATATTGGGCTACGGCCCAATTCCCAGAGCGGACAATATCTTGCTGGGAAAATGGGTCATTACAAATGGTATCAGAGCCTGTACCCAACTGGAAATGTGGCCAACGAGGACGTTAGGCCCCCAAGGGGGGGTGATTGTGATGACCCGGATGTGTACGTATGTGTACGATAGCTGCACGAACCGGAACCTAGATGGCAATAAATCCGCACGGGTGAAACGGAACATGACGGGTCGTAAAAAGGGGTCGTCACAATCCCACATTGCTTGGGGAAGTATGTGAAAATGAAACATATATAAAGAGACCCTCCCAAGATAGCAAGACGCGTTTTGGAGCACAATTGACAACGGATCCCATAAGAACTCCGAAGTTAAAAGTGCTTCAGCAAGAGTAGTACCAAGTTGGGTGACCGACTGGGAAGTCCTCGCCAAACAAAGCCATCAGGGGAGGATATTGGGTTACGGCCCAATCTCTAGAGCGGACAATATCTTACTTGGGAAAGGGGTCGTTACAAAATAAATTTAAGTGAAGTCTCTTAAACTTCATCAAACTCATTACTAAGTCTTAATTACGCATCAATGAAGGTTATTGGGTCCTCAATACACGTCGTTCTCACCACTTCAAGTTAAAAGCTTGAATATGAAATGGATAACTTAGGTTCTAACCAAGTCTTGTAACACTCAACCTCATTTTCTTGATACGTTCAGCTCTTTTGGAACAAATCGATTGAAGTGAAGTTTCTGATACTTCATCAAACACATTACTAAATCTTAATTACGCGTCCATGAAACTTATTATGTCCTCCATACACGTCGTTCTCATCACTTCAAGTTAAAAACTTGAATGTGAAATGGATAACATAGTTTCTAACAACTAGTCATGTAACAGTCAACCTCATTTGCTTGATACGTTCAGTTCTTTTGGAACAAATCGATTGAAGTGAAGTTTCTTATACTTCATCAAATGAATTACTAAGTCTTAATTACGCGTCCATGAAGGTTATTACGTCCTCAATACACGTCGTGCTCATCACTTCAAGTTAAAACCTTGAATGTGAAATGGATAACTTCGGTTTTAACCACAAGTTTTGTAACACTCAACCTCATTTACTTGATACGTTCAGCTATAATCGATTGAAGTGAAGCTTTTGATACTACAAAGTCTTAATTACGCGTCCATGAAAGTTGTCATGTCCTCAATACACGTCGTTCTAATCACTTCAAGTTAAAACCTTGAATGTGAAATGGATAACTTAGTTTCTCACGACAAGTCTTGTAACACTCATCCTCATTTGTTTGATACGTTCAGCTCTTTTAGAAGAAATCTGTTCAAGTGAAGTTTCTTATACATCATCAAACGCATTACTAAGTCTTAATTACGCGTCCATGAAGGTTATTGGATCCTCAATACACGTTGTTCTAATCACTTCATGTTAAAACCTTGAATGTGAAATGGATAACTTAGCTTCTAACCACAAGTCTTGTAACACTCAACTTCATTTGCTTGATACGTTCAGCTCTTTTGGAACAAATCGATTGAAGTGAAGTTTTTGATACTTCATCAAACGCATTACTAAGTCTTAATTACGCGTCCATGAAAGTTATTATGTCCTCAATACACGTCACTTTAAGTTAAAACCTTGAATGTGAAATGGATAACTTCGTTTCTATCCGCAAGACATGTAACACTCAACCTCATTTGCTTGATATGTTCAGTTCCTTTGAAACAAATCGATTGAAGTGAAGTCTTTTATACTTCATCAAACGCATTACTAAGTCTTAATTACGCGTCCATCAAGGTTATTGGGTTCTCAGTACACGTCGTTCTCGTCACTTCAAGTTAAAACCTAGAATGTTAAATGGATAACTTATGTTATAACCACAAGTCATGTAACACTCAACCTCATTTGCTTGATACTGTCAGTTCTTTTGGAACAAATCGATTGAAGTGAAGTCTCTTATACTTCATCAAACGCATTAGTAAGTCTTAATTACACGTCGGTGAAGGTTATTGAGTCCTCAATACACATCATTCTCGTCATTTCAAGTTAAAACCTTGAATGTGAAATGGATAACTTAGGTTCTAACCCCAAGTCATGTAACACTCAACCACATTTTCTTGTTACATTCAATTCTTTTAAAACAAATCGATTGAAGTGAAGTTTCTAATACTTCATCAAACGCATTACTAAGTCTTACTTACGAGTCCATGAAGGTTATTGGGTCCTCAATATTAGTCGTTCTCAACATTTCAAGTTAAAACCTTGAAGTTGAAATGGATAATTTAGGTTCTAACCACAAGTCATGTAACACTCAACTTCATTTGCTTGATACGTTCAGCTCTTTTGGAAAAAAATCAATTGAAGTGAAGTTTTCGATACTTTATCAAACGCATTACTATGTCTGAATTATGCGTCCATGAAAGTTATTATGTCCTCAATACACGTCGTTCTCATCACTTCAAGTAAAACCTTGAATCTGAAATGGATAACTTAGTTTCTAACCACAGGTCTTGTTACACTCAATCTCATTTGCTTGATACGTTCAGCTCTTTGAGAAAAAATCGATTCAAGTGAAGTTTCTTATACATAATCAAACGCACTACTAAATCTTAATTACGCGTCCATAAGGGTTATTGGCTCTACAATACACGTCGTTCTGATCACTTCAAGTTAAAACCATGATTGTGAAATGGATAACTTACGTTTTAACCACAAGTCATGTAATAGTGCACCTCATTTGATTAATACGTTCAGTTCTTTTGGAACAAATTGATTGAAGTGAAGTTTTCTATACTTCATCAAACGGATTACTAAGTCTTAATTACGCGTCCATGAAGGTTATTGGGTCCTCAATACACGTCGTTCTCATCACTTCATTTTGTAACCTTGAATGTGAAATGGATAACTTAGGTTCTAACCACAAGTCAAGTAACAGTCAACCTCATTTGCTTGATACTTTCACTTCTTTTGGAACAAATCGATTGAAATAAAGTGTCTGATACTTCATCAAACGCATTACTAAGTCTTAATTACGCGTCTATAAAACCTTGAATGTGAAATGGATAACTTAGTTTCTAACCACAAGTCTTGTAACACTCAACCTCATTTGCTTGATACGTTCAGCCGTTTTAGAACAAATCGATTCAGGTGAAGTTTCTTATACATCATCAAACGCATTACTAAGTCTTAATTATGCGTCCATGAAGGTTATTAGGTCCTCAATACACGTCGTTCTCATCACTTCAACTTCAAACCTTGAATGTGAAATGGATAACTTAGTTTCTAACCACAAGTCTTGCAACACTAAACCTCATTTGTTTGATACATTCAACTCTTTTGAAACAAATCGATTCAAGTGAAGTTTCTTATACATCATCAAACGCATTACTAAGTCTTAATTACGCATCCATGAAGGTTATTGGTTCTTCAATACACATTGTTCTTATCACGTCAAGTTAAATCCTTCAATGTGAAATGGATAACTTGGGTTTTAAGCACAAGTCTTGTAACACTCAACCTCATTTGCTTGATACGTTCAACTATTTTAGAACAAATCGATTGAAATGAAGTTTCTGATACTTCATCAAACGCATTACTAAGTCTTAATTACGCGTCCATGAAGGTTATTGGGTTCTTAATACACGTCGTTCTCGTCACTTCAAGTTAAAATCTTGAATGTGAAATAGATAACTTAGGTTCTAACCACAAGTCATGTTACACTCATTCTCATTTGCTTGATACGTTCAGTTCTTTTGGAACAAATCGATTGAAGTGAAGTCTCTTATACTTCATCAAACGCATTACTAAGTCTTAATTATGCGTCCATGAAGGTTATTAGGTCCTCAATACACGTCGTTCTCATCACTTCAACTTCAAACCTTGAATGTGAAATGGATAACTTAGTTTCTAACCACAAGTCTTGCAACACTAAACCTCATTTGTTTGATACATTCAACTCTTTTGAAACAAATCGATTCAAGTGAAGTTTCCTATACATCATCAAACGCATTACTAAGTCTTAATTACGCATCCATGAAGGTTATTGGTTCTTCAATACACATTGTTCTTATCACGTCAAGTTAAATCCTTCAATGTGAAATGGATAACTTGGGTTTTAAGCACAAGTCTTGTAACACTCAACCTCATTTGCTTGATACGTTCAACTATTTAGAACAAATCGAGTGAAATGAACGTTTCTGATACTTCATCAAACGCATTACTAAGTCTTAATTACGCATCCATGAAGGTTATTGGGTTCTTAATACACGTCGTTCTCGTCACTTCAAGTTAAAATCTTGAATGTGAAATAGATAACTTAGGTTCTAACCACAAGTCATGTTACACTCATTCTCATTTGCTTGATACGTTCAGTATTTTGGAACAAATCGATTGAAGTGAAGTCTCTTATACTTCATCAAACGCATTACTAAGTCTTAATTACGCATCCATGAAGGTTATTGGGTCCTCAGTACACGTCGTTCTCATCACTTCAACTTCAAACCTTGAATGTGAAATGGATAACTTAGTTTCTAACCACAAGTCTTGTAACACTCAACCTCATTTGCTTGATACGTTCAGTTCTTTTGGAACAAATCGATTGAAATGAAGTTTCTGATACTTCATCAACGCATTACTAAGTCTTAATTACGCATCCATGAAGGTTATTGGGTCCTCAATACACGTCGTTCTCGTCACTTCAAGTTAAAATCTTGAATGTGAAATGGATAACTTAGTTTCTAACCACAAGTCTTGTAACACTCAAACGCATTACTAAGTCTTAATTACGCATCCATGAAGGTTATTGGGTCCTCAATACACGTCGTTCTCGTCACTTAAAGTTAAAATCTTGAATGTGAAATGGATAACTTACGTTCTAACCACAAGTCATCTAACAGTGCATCTCATTTGATTGATACGTTCAGTTCTTTTGAAACAAATTGATTGAAGTGAAGTTTCCAATACTTCATTAATCGCATTACTAAATTTTAATTACGCGTCCATGAACGTTATTGGGTCCTCAATACACGTCGTTCTCATTAATTCAAGTTGAAATCTTGAATGTGAAATGGATAATTTAGGTTCTAACCACAAGTCTTGTAACACTCAACCTCATTTGCTTGATACTTTCACTTCTTTTGGAACAAATCGATTGAAATAAAGTTTCTGATACTTCATCAAACGCATTACTAAGTTTTAATTACGCATCCATGAAAGTTATTATGTCCTCAATACACGTCGATTTCATCACTTCAAGTTAAAGTCTTGAATGTGAAATGGATAATTTAGGTTCTAACCACAAGTCAAGTAACAGTCAACCTCATTTGCTTGATACGTTCAGTTCTTTTGAACAAATCGATTGAAGTGAAGTCTCTTATACTTCATCAACGCATTACTAAGTCTTAATTATGCTTCCATGAAGGTTATTTGGTCCTCAATACATGTCGTTCTCATCACTTCAACTTCAAACCTTGAATGTGAAATGGATAACTTAGTTTCTAACCACAAGTCTTGCAACACTAAACCTCATTTGCTTGATACGTTCAACTCTTTTGAAACAAATAGTTTCAAGTGAAATTTCTTATACATCATCAAACGCATTACTAAGTCTTAATTACGCGTCCATGAACGTTATTGGGTCCCCAATACACATTGTTCTCATCACGTCAAGTTAAATCCTTCAATGTGAAATGGATAACTTAGGTTCTAAGCACAAGTCTTGTAACACTCAACCTCATTTGCTTGATACGTTCAACTATTTTAGAACAAATCGATTGAAATGAAGTTTCTGATACTTCATCAAACGCATTACTAAGCCTTAATTACGCGTCCACGAAGGTTATTGGGTTCTTAATACACGTCGTTCTCGTCACTTCAAGTTAAAATCTTGAATGTGCATTAGATAACTTAGGTTCTAATCACAAGTCATGTAACACTCATTCACATTTGCTTGATACGTTCAGTTCTTTTGGAACAAATCGATTTAAGTGAAGTCTCTTATATTTCATCCAACGCATTACTAAGTCTTAATTACGCGTCCATGAAGGTTATTGGGTCCTTAGTACACGTCGTTCTCATCACTTCATGTTAAAACCTTGAAGGTGAAATGGATAACTTAAGTTCTAACCACAAGTCATATGACGCTCAACCTAATTTGTTTGATACGTTCAACTCTTTTAAAACAAATCGATTCAAGTGAAATTTCTTATACATCATCAAAGGCATTACTAAGTCTTAATTACGCGTCCATGAAGGTTATTTGTTCCGCAAGTACACGTCGTTCTCGTCACTTCAAGTTAAAACCTGATGTGAAATAGATAACTTAGGTTCTAACCACAAGTCATGTGACACTCAACCTCATTTGCTTGATACGTTCAGTTCTTTTGTAACAAATCGATTGAAGAGAAGTCTCTTATTCTTCATCAAACGCATTACTAAGTCTTAGTTACGTGTCCATGAAGTTTATTAGGTCCTTAGTACACGTCGTTCTCATCACTTCAAGTTAAAACCTTGAAGGTGAAATGGATAACTTAAGTTCTAACCACAAGTCATGTGACACTCAATCTAATTTGCTTAATACGTTCAACTCTTTTAAAACAAATCGTTTCAAGTGAAGTTTCTTATACATCATCAACGACATTACTAAGTCTTAAATACGCGTCCATGAAGGTTATTTGGTCCTCAATACATGTTGTTCACATCATTTCAAGTTAAAACCATGAATGTGAAATAGATAACTTAGGTTCTAACCACAAGTCTTGTAACAATCAAAACCTCATTTGTTTGATACGTTTTAACTCTTTTAGAACAAATCAATTCAAGTGAATTTCTTATACATCATGAAACGCATTATTAAGCTTTAATTACCGTCCATGAAGGTTATTGGGTTCTTAATACACGTCGTTCTCGTCACTTCAACTTCAAACCTTGAATGTGAAATGGATAACTTAGTTTCTAACCACAAGTCTTGTAACACTCAACTCATTTGCTTGATACGTTCAACTATTTTAGAACAAATCGATTCAAGTGAAGTTTCCTATACATCATCAAACGCATTACTAAGTCTTAATTACGCATCCATGAAGGTTATTGGGTCCTCAATACACGTCGTTCTCATCACGTCAAGTTAAATCCTTCAATGTGAAATGGATAACTTAGTTTCTAACCACAAGTCTTGTAACACTCAACCTCATTTGCTTGATACGTTCAACTATTTTAGAACAAATCGATTGAAATAAAGTTTCTGATACTTCATCAAACGCATTACTAAGTCTTAATTACGCATCCATGAAGGTTATTGGGTTCTTAATACACGTCGTTCTCGTCACTTCAAGTTAAAATCTTGAATGTGAAATAGATAACTTAGGTTCTAACCACAAGTCATGTTACACTCATTCTCATTTGCTTGATACGTTCAGTTATTTTGGAACAAATCGATTGAAGTGAAGTCTCTTATACTTCATCAAACGCATTACTAAGTCTTAATTACGCATCCATGAAGGTTATTGGGTCCTCAGTACACGTCGTTCTCATCTCTTCAAATTAAAACCTTGAACGTGAAATGGATAACTTAGTTTCTAACCACAAGTCTTGTAACACTCAACCTCATTTGCTTGATACGTTCAGTTCTTTTGGAACAAATCGATTGAAATGAAGTTTCTGATACTTCATCAACGCATTACTAAGTCTTAATTACGCATCCATGAAGGTTATTGGGTCCTCAATACACGTCGTTCTCGTCACTTCAAGTTAAAATCTTGAATGTGAAATGGATAACTTAGTTTCTAACCACAAGTCTTGTAACACTCAAACGCATTACTAAGCCTTATTACGCGTCCATGAAGGTTATTGGGTCCTCAATACACGTCGTTCTCGTCACTTCAAGTTAAAATCTTGAATGTGAAATGGATAACTTAGTTTCTAACCACAAGTCTTGTAACACTCAACTCATTTGCTTGATACGTTCAGTTCTTTTGGAACAAATCGATTGAAATGAAGTTTCCAATACTTCATTAATAGCATTACTAAATTTTAATTACGCGTCCATGAACGTTATTGGGTCCTCAATACACGTCGTTCTCATTAATTCAAGTTGAAATCTTGAATGTGAAATGGATAATTTAGGTTCTAACCACAAGTCAAGTAACAGTCAACCTCATTTGCTTGATACTTTCACTTCTTTTGGAACAAATCGATTGAAATAAAGTTTCTGATACTTCATCAAACGCATTACTAAGTTTTAATTACGCATCCATGAAAGTTATTATGTCCTCAATACACGTCGATTTCATCACTTCAAGTTAAAGTCTTGAATGTGAAATGGATAACTTAGTTTCTAACCACAAGTCTTGTAACACTCAACCTCATTTGCTTGATACGTTCAGTTCTTTTGGAACAAATCGATTCAAGTGAAGTTTCTTATACATCATCAAACGCATTACTAGTCTTAATTATGCTTCCATGAAGGTTATTTGGTCCTCAATACATGTCGTTCTCATCACTTCAACTTCAAACCTTGAATGTGAAATGGATAACTTAGTTTCTAACCACAAGTCTTGCAACACTAAACCTCATTTGCTTGATACGTTCAGCCCTTTTAGAACAAATCGATTCAAGTGAAGTTTCTTATACATCATCAAACGCATTACTAAGTCTTAATTATGCTTCCATGAAGGTTATTTGGTCCTCAATACATGTCGTTCTCATCACTTCAACTTCAAACCTTGAATGTGAAATGGATAACTTAGTTTCTAACCACAAGTCATGTAACACTCAACCTCATTTGCTTGATACGATCAGCTCTTTTAGAACAAATAGATTCAAGTGAAGTTTATTATACTTCATCAAACGCTTTACTAAGCCTTAATTAAGGGTCCATGAACGTTATTGGGTCCTCAATACACGTCGTTCTCATCACTTCAAATTAAAACTTCGAATGTGAAATGGATAACTTAGATTCTAACCACAAGTCTTGTAACACTCAACCTCATTTGCTTGATACGTTCAACTATTTTAGAACAAATCGATTGAAATGAAGTTTCTGATACTTCATCAAACGCATTACTAAGTCTTAATTACGCGTCCATGAAGGTTATTGGGTTCTTAATACACGTCGTTCTCGTCACTTCAAGTTAAAATCTTGAATGTGAAATGGATAACTTAGTTTCTAACCACAAGTCTTGTAACACTCAACCTCATTTGCTTGATACGTTCAGTTCTTTTGGAACAAATCGATTCAAGTGAAGTTTCTTATACATCATCAAACGCATTACTAGTCTTAATTACGCGTCCATGAAGGTTATTGGGTCCTCAATACACGTCGTTCTCGTCACTTCAAGTTAAAACCTTGAAGGTGAAATGGATAACTTAGTTTCTAACCACAAGTCATGTGACACTCAACCTCATTTGCTTGATACGTTCAACTCTTTTAAAACAAATCGATTCAAGTGAAATTTCTTATACATCATCAAACGCATTACTAAGTCTTAATTACGCGTCCATGAAGGTTATTGGGTCCTTAGTACACGTCGTTCTCATCACTTCATGTTAAAACCTTGAAGGTGAAATGGATAACTTAAGTTCTAACCACAAGTCATATGACGCTCAACCTAATTTGTTTGATACGTTCAACTCTTTTAAAACAAATCGATTCAAGTGAAATTTCTTATACATCATCAAAGGCATTACTAAGTCTTAATTACGCGTCCATGAAGGTTATTTGTTCCTCAATACACGTCGTTCTCGTCACTTCAAGTTAAAACCTTGAATGTGAAATAGATAACTTAGGTTCTAACCACAAGTCATGTGACACTCAACCTCATTTGCTTGATACGTTCAGTTCTTTTGTAACAAATCGATTGAAGAGAAGTTTCTTATACATCATCAAACGCATTACTAAGTTTTAATTACGCGTCCATGAAGGTTATTGGGTCCTCAATACACGTCGTTCTCATCACTTCAAGTTAAAACCTTGAAGGTGAAATGGATAACTTAAGTTCTAACCACAAGTCATGTGACACTCAACCTCATTTGCTTGATACGTTCAGTTCTTTTGGAACAAATCGATTCAAGTGAAGATTCCTATACTTCATCAAACGCATTACTAAGTCTTAATTACGCGTCCATGAAGGTTATTGGGTTCTTAATACACGTCGTTCTCATCACTTCAAGTTAAAACCTTGAAGGTGAAATGGATAACTTAAGTTCTAACCACAAGTCATGTGACACTCAATCTAATTTGCTTAATACGTTCAACTCTTTTAAAACAAATCGTTTCAAGTGAAGTTTCTTATACATCATCAACGACATTACTAAGTCTTAAATACGCGTCCATGAAGGTTATTTGGTCCTCAATACATGTTGTTCACATCATTTCAAGTTAAAACCATGAATGTGAAATAGATAACTTAGGTTCTAACCACAAGTCTTGTAACAATCAAAACCTCATTTGTTTGATACGTTTTAACTCTTTTAGAACAAATCAATTCAAGTGAAGTTTCTTATACATCATGAAACGCATTATTAAGCTTTAATTACGCGTCCATGAAGGTTATTGGGTTCTTAATACACGTCGTTCTCGTCACTTCAAATTAAAATCTTGAATGTGAAATGGATAACTTAGATTCTAACCACAAGTCATGAAACACTCAACCTCATTTGCTTAATACGTTTAGTTCTTTTGGAACAAATTGATCGTAGTGAAGTTTCCTATACATCATCAAACGCATTACTAAGCCTTAATTACGCGTCCATGAAGCTTATTCGGTCTTCAATACATGTCGTTCTCGTCACTTCAAGTTAAAACCTTGAATGTAAAATGGATAACTTAGGTTCTAACCACAAGTCTTGTAGCACTCCACTTCATTTGCTTGATACGTTCAGCTCTTTTAGAAAAAATCGATTAAAGTGAAGTTCTGAAACTTCATCAAACACATTACTATTTCTTAATTACGCGTCCATGAAAGTTATTATGTCCACAATACACGTCGTTCTCATCACTTCAAGTTAAAACCTTGAATGTGAAATGGATAACTTAGTTTTTTAACCGCAAGTCTTGGTACACTCAACCTCATTTGCTTGATACGTTCAGCACTTTTAGAATAAATCGATTCAAGTCTTAATTACGCGTCCATGAAGGTTATTGGCTCCTTAATACACGTTGTTCTCATCACTTCAAGTTAATACCGTGAAGGTGTAATGGATAACTTACGTTCTAATCACAAGTCATGTAACAGTGCACCTCATTTGATTGATACGTTCAGTTCTTTTGGAATAAATTGATTGAAGTGAAGATTCCTATACTTCATCAACCGCATTACTAAGTCTTAATTACGCGTCCATGAAGGTTATTGAGGCCTCAATACACGTCGTTCTTGTCACTTCAAGTTAAAACCTTGAATGTGAAATAGATAACTTTGGTTCTAACCACAGGTCATGTAACACTCAACCTCATTTGTTTAATACGTTCAGTTCTTTTGAAACAAATCGATTGAAGTGAAGTCTTTTATACTTCATGAAACGCATTACTAAGTCATAATTACGCGTCCATGAAGGTTATTGGGTCCTCAGTACAGGTCGTTCTCATCACTTCAAGTTAAAACCTTTAAGGTGAAATGGATAACTTAGGTTCTAACCACAAGTCATGTGACATTCAACCTAATTTGCTTGATACGTTTACCTCTTTTAGAACAAATCGATTCAAGTGAAGTTTCTTATACATTATCAAACGCATTACTAAGTCTTAATTACACGTCCATGAAGATTATTGGGTCCTCAATTAGCGTCGTTCTCATCATTTAAAGTTAAAACCTTGAATGTGAAATGGATAACTTATGTTCTAACCACAAGTCTTGTAACAATCAAAACCTCATTTGTTTGATACGTTTAACTCTTTTAGAACAAATCGATTCAAGTGAAGTTTCTTATACATAATCAAACGCATTACTAAGCGTTAATTACTCGTCTATGAAGATTATTCAGTCCTCAATACACGTCGTTCTCGTCAATTCAAGTTAAAACCTTGAATGTGAAATGGATAACTTAGGTTCTAACCACAAGTCCTGTAACACTCCACTTCATTTGCTTGATACGTTCAGCTCTTTTGGAAAAAATTGATTGAAGTGAAGTTTCTAATACTTCATCAAACGCATTACTATGTCTTAATTACGCGTCCATGAAAGTTATTATGTCTTCAATACACGTCGTTATCATCACTTCAAGTTAAAACCTTGAATGTGAAATGGATAACTTAATTTCTAACCGCAGGCCTTGTTAAACTCAACCACATTTGCTTGATACATTCAGCTCTTTTAGAACAAATCGATTCAATGAAGTTTCTTATACATCATCAAACGCACTACTAAGTCTTAATTACGCGTCCATGAAGGTTATTGGCTCCTCAATACACGTCGTTCTCATCACTTCAAGTTATAACCATGAAGGTGAAATGGATAACTTACGTTCAAACCACAAGTCATGTAACAGTGCACCTCATTTGATTGATACGTTCAGCTCTTTTGGAGCAAATTGATTGAAGTGAAGATTCCTATACTTCATCAAATGCATTACTAAGTCTTAATTACGCGTCCATGAAGGTTATTGGGTCCTCAATACACGTCGTTCTCGTCATTTCAAGTTAAAACCTTGAATGTGAAATAGATAATTTTGGTTCTAACCACAAGTCATGTAGCACTCAACCTCATTTGCTTAATACGTTCAGTTCTTTTGGAACAAATCGATTGAAGTGAAATCTTTTATACTTTATCAAACGCATTTCCAAGTCTTAATTACGTGTCCATGTAGGTTATTGGGTCCTCAGTACACGTCGTTCTCATTACTTCAAGTTAAAACCTTGAAGGTTAAAAGGATAACTTAGGTTCTAACCACAAGTCATGTGATATTCAACCTAATTTGCTTGATACGTTCAACTCTTTTAGAACAAATCGATTCAAGTGAAGTTTCTTATACATCATCAAACGCATTACTAAGTCTTAATTACGCGTCCATGAAGATTATTGGGTCCTCAATACACGTCGTTCTCATCATTTCAAGTTAAAACCTTAATATGAAATGGATAACTTAGGTTCTGACCACAAGTCTTGTAACAATCAAAACCTCATTTGTTTTATACGTTTAACTCTTTTAGAACAAATTGATTCAAGTGAAGTTTCTTATATATCATCAAACGCATTACTAAGCCTTAATTACGGGTCCATGAAGATTATTCGGTAAATACACGTCGTTCTCGTCAATTCAAGTTAAAACCTTGAATGTGAAATGGATAACTTAGGTTCTAACCACAAGTCTTGTAACACTCCACTTCATTTGCTTGATACGTTCAGCACTTTTGGAAAAAATCGGTTGAAGTGAAGTTTCTGATACTTCATCAAACGCATTACTATGTCTTAATTACCCGTCCATGAAAGTTATTATGTCCTCAATACACGTCGTTCTCATCACTTCAAGTTAAAACCTTGAAAGTTAAATAGATAACTTAGTTTCTAACCACAGGTCTTGTTACACTCAACCTCATTTGCTTGATACGATCAGCTCTTTTAGAACAAATCAATTCAAGTGAAGTTTCTTATACATCATCAAATGCACTACTAAGTCTTAAATACGCATCCATGAAGGTTATTAGCTTCTCAATATACGTCGTTCTCATCAATTCAAGTTAAAACCATTAAGGTGAAATAGATAACTTACGTTCTAACCACAAGTCCAGTAATAGTGCACCTCATTTGATTGATTGGTTCAGTTCTTTTGGAACAAATTGATTGAAGTGAAGATTCCTATACTTCATCAAACGCATTACAAAGTCTTAATTACGCGTCCATGAAGGTTATTGGGTCCTCAATACACGTCGTTCTCATCACTTCAAGTTGAAACCTTGAAAGTAAAATGGATAACTTAGGTTGTAATCACAAGTCAAGTAACAGTCAAACTCATTTGCTTGATACTTTCACTTCTTTTGGAACAAATCGATTGAAATGAAGTTTCTGATACTTCATCAAATGCATTACTAAGTCTTAATTACGCGTCCATGAAAGTTATTATGTCCTCCATACACGTTGATTTCTTTACTTCAAGTTAAAACCTTGAATGTGAAATGGATAACTTAGTTCTAACCACAAGTCTTGTAACACTCAACTTTATTTGCTTGATACGTTCAGCTCTTTTAGAACAAATCAATTCATGTGAAGTTTCTTATACATCATCAAACGCATTACTAAATCTTAATTATGCGTCCATGAAGGTTATTGGGTCCTCTATACACGTCGTTCTCATCACTTCAAGTTCAAACCTTGAATGTGAAATGGATAACTTAGTTTCTAACCACAAGTCTTGCAACACTAAACCTCATTTGCTTGATACGTTCAACTCTTTTAAAACAAATCGATTCAAGTGAAGTTTGTTATACATCATCAAACCCATTACTAAGTCTTAATTACGCGTCCATGAAGGTTATTGGATCCCCAATACACATTGTTCTCATCACGTCAAGTTAAAACCTTTAATGTGAAATGGATAACTTAGGTTCTAACCACAAGTCTTGTAACACTCAGCCTCATTTGCTTGATACGTTCAACTCTTTTAGAACAAATCGATTGAAATGAAGTTTCTGATTGATGCAAACCTCAACAAACTTGTTGTGAGACCCAACGTCAATAGATGGAATCAACTTCATGATCGCCCAATAGTAGTTTCAAAGTGTAGTGACTAATGACCCCGTGGTTATATGACAACCAGAAACCAATAGTATCAAGAAAGGAATATTGACCCCGTCGCTATGGAAGAGCAAGAAACCAATATTATAAGGGTTGGAAATCAAGTGGTTGCACTTGAAATTTCCGCAAGTTCTACAGAAGAACAGTTTGGAGGAAATTCTCACAAAATAATTCTCATTCTAGTCTCCTTACAATGAAGAACTCCCAAGTATTTATAGGCTTACAAGAATAGTCTAGAATAGGTATTAAATAGCCTTGAAAACATGAGAAAGAACTTTGCTGCTAATATGGTCTAGGTTTAGCCTTATTGGAAACCATCAAAACACCTTTTGGCCTTCTCTATGCCAATATTAAATGCCTAGTGGATGTCACTTCGAAATTCCACTTTCTAGAGCCTTCTTTGCTGAATTTGTGATCCTTTGGGCCTAGTCAAACTCCATTTGTATTTGTAACACATTAACAACTTTAAAGCCCATTTCTTCCAGTGGTCTAGGTTCTTGAAATAAGTTATTTTGGACTTCTTCTTGAAGCTTCTTGGCCCGAGCTCTAGTGATAGGTCCATTTGGTATTTTCAGTTCCATTAAGTATTCTTCTTGGCACAATTCATCTTCAATGCCATCCTTGCCCACATCACTGATACTTCATCAAACGCATTACTAAGTCTTAATTATGCGTCCATGAAAGTTATTATGTCCTCAATACACGTCGATTTCATCACTTCACGTTAAAACCTTGAATGTGAAATAGATAACTTAGTTTCTAATCACAAGTCTTGTAACACTCAATCTCATTTGCTTAATACGTTCAGCTCTTACATCTACTGCTCAACAGTAACCGAACATCTGCCGATTGACTTTGACCAAACACTTATATAAACTTTTGCCGATCACAAAACGACAAAATCTACTGCTTACATCTACCGCTCAACAGTAACCGAACACATCTACCGATTGACTTTGACCAAACACTTATATAAACTTCTGCCGTTCACAAAATGACAGAATCTACTGCTTACATCTACCGCTCAATTGTAACCGAACACATCTGCCGATTGACTTTGACCAAACACTTATATAAACTTCTGCCGTTCACAAATGACAGAATCTACTGCTTACATCTACCGCTCAACAGTAACCGAACACATCTGCCGATTGACTTTGACCAAACACTTATATAACTTTTGCCGATCACAAAACGACAAAATCTACTGCTTACATCTACCGCTCAACAGTAACCGAACACATCTACCGATTGACTTTGACCAAACACTTATATAAACTTCTGCCGTTCACAAATGACAGAATCTACTGCTTACATCTACCGCTCAACAGTAACCGAACACATCTGCCGATTGACTTTGACCAAACACTTATATAAACTTCTGCCGTTCACAAATGACAGAATCTACTGCTTACATCTACCGCTCAACAGTAACCGAACACATCTGCCGATTGACTTTGACCAAACACTTATATAAACTTCTGCCGTTCACAAATGACAGAATCTACTGCTTACATCTACCGCTCAACAGTAACCGAACACATCTACCGATTGACTTTGACCAAACACTTATATAAACTTCTGCCGTTCACAAATGACAGAATCTACTGCTTACATCTACCGCTCAACAGTAACCGAACACATCTGCCGATTGACTTTGACCAAACACTTATATAAACTTCTGCCGTTCACAAATGACAGAATCTACTGCTTACATCTACCGCTCAACAGTAACCGAACACATCTGCCGATTGACTTTGACCAAACACTTATATAAACTTCTGCCGTTCACAAATGACAGAATCTACTGCTTACATCTACCGCTCAACAGTAACCGAACACATCTGCCGATTGACTTTGACCAAACACTTATATAAACTTCTGCCGTTCACAAATGACAGAATCTACTGCTTACATCTACCGCTCAACAGTAACCGAACACATCTGCCGATTGACTTTGACCAAACACTTATATAAACTTCTGCCGTTCACAAATGACAGAATCTACTGCTTACATCTACCGCTCAACAGTAACCGAACACATCTGCCGATTGACTTTGACCAAACACTTATATAAACTTCTGCCGTTCACAAATGACAGAATCTACTGCTTACATCTACCGCTCAACAGTAACCGAACACATCTACCGATTGACTTTGACCAAACACTTATATAAACTTCTGCCGTTCACAAATGACAGAATCTACTGCTTACATCTACCGCTCAACAGTAACCGAACACATCTACCGATTGACTTTGACCAAACACTTATATAACTTTTGCCGATCACAAAACGACAAAATCTACTGCTTACATCTACCGCTCAACAGTAACCGAACACATCTACCGATTGACTTTGACCAAACACTTATATAAACTTCTGCCGTTCACAAATGACAGAATCTACTGCTTACATCTACCGCTCAACAGTAACCGAACACATCTGCCGATTGACTTTGACCAAACACTTATATAACTTTTGCCGATCACAAAACGACAAAATCTACTGCTTACATCTACCGCTCAACAGTAACCGAACACATCTACCGATTGACTTTGACCAAACACTTATATAAACTTCTGCCGTTCACAAATGACAGAATCTACTGCTTACATCTACCGCTCAACAGTAACCGAACACATCTACCGATTGACTTTGACCAAACACTTATATAACTTTTGCCGATCACAAAACGACAAAATCTACGTAGGTTCATTTCGTTATAGGCGATGTGGTATTGTGACAAGCCTCTTTTGGCCTTCACAATAGATCAATAGCCCCTTTCGGGCCACATCTCTTTTCATGCAACATAGTGTGGAAATTCATTTTTATGCATAATTGAAACCATGACGCATGAACAATTTCGTGCTTTAAAGTAAACATATACCATACATACCATCGAGACAATAAAAGCATAACCAATAAAAGAACTAATCCTAACTACCCAACCAAAACATTAAACAAGCAATTCACCCAAGATCCTCGACGCGACTTCGATATACGGTGTAGGCCAATCGGCCATAGTAAGTCACGAGAACTTACCTGACGTCCTTAGCAAACCGAGCGTCTCGTTTTGAATTTCGTCACCTAAGTCATTCCACAATTAGGTCAATAAGACTAAATTCAATAAACCGCTCCAAAGATCAAAACAAAACTCCTAACTAAAGCAACTTTTTCTAAAACTTCAATTTATGTCATTCGAGCATTCTATCGAACACATTGCGCTCGCAATTTTCCATAACCTAGCTTCAATGGAGGTTTATCTTAAATAACCTCAATCAACCTAAAAATCCATTAAGAACCAACAATACATCATCGATAGACATAAATCGGTAATTTATCTCAAAACACTAATCCGAACCCTAGCAAAATCCAATCCGAAATTGGCAAAACAACACGGGTATAACATTCGAAACGTACCTAGGGTTTGATTGTAGGAGAAATCAGAGAAGAAAAACAGAGCACCGGAAGAACGATCGACGGCCGATTGAAGGAATCGGCGGTGGAAGGCCAAAATCGCCAGAGGAGAGCAAACAAAATGGCTCTCTGGTGTTTTGCGTGAAGTGAGGAAGAGAAGAGAGAAATTGTGATTTTATAAAATTGTTTTCAATAATTACAAGTTTGCCCCTCACCTAAATTTTCTACTTAATTCTTTATTTAACTATCGATTCGGTTTCTCCGCAATTTTCTTATTTCACCAAATATTCCTATTTATTCTTAGGTTTCTAACAAAACTTTCCGTTCGCAAAGCAGTTTAATTCACTATTTTCACGAATTAAACCGCCATAGGGTTAAAACGGAAACTTGGGTGTTACCCCACCGATTTGGATTCCTGAAGTTTCCATATTTCTCTAAAAATCCATATAAATCATCGGGGTTCTAGTAAAGCCCTCCATTAACAAAACGGGCTTAAATTCCTTTATTTATGAAAATGCCCTTGCAAACGGAAACCCGAAAATCTTGAGTGTTACACTCGGTCCTTAATACACGTCGTTCTCGTCACTTCAAGTTAAAACCTTGAATGTAAAATGGATAACTTAGGTTCTAACAACAAGTCTTGTAACACTCCACTTCATTTGCTTGATACGTTCAGCTCTTTTGGAAAAAATCGATTGAAGTGAAGTTTCTGATACTTCATCAAACGCATTACTATGTCTTAATTACGCGTTTATGAAAGTTATTATGTCCTCAATACACGTCGTTCTCATCACTTCAAGTTAAAACCTTGAATGTGAAATGGATAACTTAGTTTCTAACCACAGGTCTTGTTACACTCAATTTCATTTTCTTGATACGTTCAGCACTTTTAGAACAAATCGATTCAAGTGAAGTTTCTTATACATCATCAAACGCACTACTAAATCTTAATTACGCGTCCATGAAGGTTATTGGCTCCTCAATACACGTCGTTCTCATCACTTCAAGTTAAAACCATGAGGGTGAAATGGATAACTTACGTTCTAACCACAAGTCCTGTAACAGTGCACCTCATTTGATTGATACATTCAGTTCTTTTGGAACAAATTGATTGAAGTGAAGATTCCTATACTTCATAAAACGCATTACAAAGGCACGTCCATGAAGGTTATTGGCTCCTCAATACACGTCGTTCTCATCACTTCAAGTTGAAACCTTGAATGTGAAATGGATAACTTTGGTTCTAACGACAAGTCAAGTAACAGTCAACCTCATTTGCTTGATACTTTCACGTCTTTTGGAACAAATCGATTGGAATGAAATTTCTGATACTTCATCAAACGCATTACTAAGCCTTAATTACGCGTCCATGAAAGTTATTATGTCCTCCATACATGTCGATTTCTTCACTTCAAGTTAAAACCTTGAATGTGAAATGGATAACTTAGTTTTTAACCACAAGTCTTGTAATACTCAACCTCATTTGCTTGATACGTTCAGCTCTTTAAGAAAAAATTGATTCGAGTGAAGTTTCTTATACATCATTAAACGCATTACTAAATCTTAATTATGCGTCCATGAAGGTTATTGGGTACTCAATACAAGTCGTTATCATCACTTCAAGTTCAAACTTTGAATGTGAAATGAATAAGTTAGTTTCTAACCATAAGTCTTGCAACACTAAACCTCATTTGCTTGATACGTTCAACTCGTTTGAAACAAATTGATTCAAGTGAAGTTTGTTATACATCATCAAACCCATTTGTAACACCCGACAAGACGACCAGGTGACTTCCTAACTGTTTTAACGGTCATGATATTCAATCTTCACTGTTTAGAATTTTATGCCAAGCTTAATTAATTTCATGTGGATTTAAACTAGGTTGAGTGGCAAAGTTGTAATAATAGAGGATTGAGACTGGTATTTAAAGAAAATGGAAAGGGTTCAAACCTCAATTAAACCTCGCTGTAGCCGTCATTACTCTCGGTGATTTTTCTCTCCCGAGCTGTCACTCTCTGTCAGCTGGAAATCCCTCCTTCGATGATCAGTTTCCCTTGCTACTTCTCGACTACTTTGTGCTCGAGGTACGAGTTTGGCAATGTAGCTATCTATTAGTCGTTAAGCTCTGTTTTCAGCTAGGTGTTGAAGTTCTGGATTCTTCAATGGCCGTGTAATAATAAGGACATTTTAAAATCTAAGATCAGTAATGTCATTCCGAATCGATTCTGGACATTTAAAATAACCAACCCTGAGTAATCGATAGTCGGGTCTGTCTATTTCGGTTTTTGGATTCTGACTGCACAAAGTATTAAACTATGGATTCATGAATGACTTTAGCTATTAGACCCTAGGATGACTTGTGATTAGAACTAATAGGATTTTTGTTTTAACTACTGCTATGTAAATGTTTTAGGTGAAGAAGTCTGAAGAGAAGAGACTCAGATTTTTTTGCTAAGAAGACCAAGTAAGTGAATGTATAGGTTTCTCGGTCAGTAGGACCCTACATCAAAGGATGCTAGTTAGGAACTCATACGATGATTAGAAGTTCCTTTATGTTGCTGTCTAGCATTTATGTTGATGATTAGTTCAATGGTAAGGTTTCGTGTTGGATAGTGCTCTATTCTGTAGCTTGATGATTTAAGAACTTTCATGTACATGCATCATGACTATTTTATGCATATAAAAATGTTTTAAGAGCATGGTTTTCTCATGAACAAAGTAAGAAGATAAAACTTATGCAACGTGGACTAAGTGAGGGTTGGGGGCGGTTCGGCGTATGTCACAGTCCAAAAGAGGGGCATATGAATACGACCCGCAGTAGGGACCAAGATCAAACTCACTGTCGAACCCCCTTTACCGGCACAAATCCTCTCTTAATCCACACAACTTAAATGAAGAATATGAACAATGATTATGAATGATGAATATGATCCATGATTATGAATGATGATTACGAGTAAAGATATGAACAAGAAAAGACTTATGAGCATGTGATTCCCGAATTATACATTCATGCATCCATGTTATTGTTGCATTCCTTACTAAGCATTAGGCTTATAGTTAAACCTTATGATGTAGGCGAAGAGCTAACAGGTGAGGATTTCAAATCCAAAGATGATGTTTAAAGCTAGTTGCTAGAGGATGCTCAGAATGACAGTGCGAGGCTGGATAGGCGATTAATACCCCTGGTTATGCTCATAATATGTCAGTAAGGATATGTGAACTGAAATTTATGTAGGATGGTATTTAGTATTGTATGATTTAGATGTTGTGTCTGGAGATGAATTTGGGAACATATTATATAAAGATTTATTCCATGCAAGTCTTCCGCTATACGTATTTTGATTGAGTCTATGGTTCTTGTTAGTTTAAGCCTAAGACAGTCATGTTGAGTCCCTTGAGGGTTGGGATGAGTACTGTAGGTAGAAGTCTTCCGTTGGATGAAGTTGTTTGATGATTATAGTGTTTTATTGCCGTATGATAGAAGCTGGATGAGGCAATCCTCCGGCTGACGTCATCGGCGGATGTCAAATGATAGAAGTTGAACGATTGAGTGTAATAACCAAAAAATTTCATCGTACACCCTATTACTCGTGCATAGTGTTTTATGATTTAAAATTTCTCAATTTTAGAAATAAAGAGAAGCCATGGAATATTGAGAAGTCAATAAGTATTAGACCAATAGCAATTAACTTTAACATCTAAAGAAGAATGATGAACCAATTGAGAGAGTTTCAAAAGTTTTTAGTGGAAGTTTTCGATGTTTTAATTGAATGACAGAGGGATTCGTGAAGACCGAGTGTAACACCCCGCATTTTCGATCGCATTATCCCTAGAATGTCGAACAAGGTTAGGTTATATTAATATAACGTATAGTGGTGAAATTGTTGAACTGTTTAGTGGAAACCTAACACTACGGTGTATCAAACATTCATATTAGTTAAAATGATGTTTTAGTAAAAACCAGGGAAGACACTTGAAGAATGAAGGTGGTAGAGAAATTGAATGGTTGTGACACTTGGCAAACTTGTTTAAGAAGCCATTACTCTTTTCTCTCCCCTCCTACGTGGAAACCCTCCTTTCTCTGTCTTCTCTCTGCTCTTTCCCTTTCCCTTCTATGTTTTCTTCTCTTCTTCTGGCGATCACACCTTTCTAGAAGATTTCATCTCTCCCTTTTCTTCTATTTTACTCCTTCAGCAAAGTAAACTCTACTTATCTAATGAGGTTGGGACAAGCTAAAATGGGAGTTTTGTGAAGTTTTAGGTTAGACTTTGGGAGAAAACCACTGGTGTCTTGGATGAAAACATGTTGATGTTTTCTTCTAAAAAGGTCTGAATGGTTTTCCTACTGAATCTTCCAAGTTATTTGTTAGCATATCGCACAA
>CM039505.1:39694854-39747298 GCA_022432975.1 Begonia masoniana | reverse complement strand
ATCTGGCCAACCATGCTGCTGTCGTTCCCACGTGGGCGTCTTCAATGCCATGATATTCCATAAGACCTTCAACCGGGAATTTCTCTATATCGCAGATCTTAATGCAGATTCTATATTTGCACTAGATTCTCTTATACACCATGACGCCTCAATAGCATCTCGTGGACTTAACAACCTGCGTCGGATCAGTTGCATTTTCTAGCATAGACCGTGAAAAACATTTGAACATTTTTCCAGTGATGGAGGCAATTGCAATTTATAAGCTGTATTACCGATCATTGCCAAGAAAGAGAATGAGTCCACATGAATCGTGGATTAAGCTTTTCCCTCTTGCCAAATCTTTTAAAAACTCATTAAAATGGGGGACACCTTTAGAAGACCCATCTTACGAGCAAACTCAGATCCTCATCTTTAGTCTGCATATGCTTTCTGTCGGCTCTGTGTCGCAGTCATCACGTTTCCTAAATAATGGTATAATCTTGTCTGACATTGCTGCAAATTCATGGGACAGAGTTTCTTCCAACTGCTCTTTTTTCCTCTTCCTGGGCGAATTTTGACAAAGCACCAACCCTTTGTTTCCCGTTTTTCTTCTTTTCCTTCAACCATTTAATCTCTACAGAAGGTATGAGGTTGGGCCAAGTTTAATGCGAGTTTTTCACTAGGTTAGGGTGATTAATCCCGTGAAAACTCACTGTTTTTGATGAAACTCCTTAGTGTGTTTTCCTAAGCGTTAAATGAAGCTTGCCTGTCAGATTCTCCAGTATTGTTTGTGCATTTGCCACTGTTAATTTCCTCTACAATTGCAGCAACAGATCCTAGCGTTCCAGATACATTCGCGCATCTACTTGCAGCAAACAGGTAATTTTCATAACGTAGTTGGCCCTTAAGCGCCCTACATCACGGAGGTACTAGGTTTTCTGTTCTGTCGGGTTGTTTTGGGTAGAAAGGTTATAGTCTATGTTCTGCAATGCCTGTCCTTTGATATTCCCTCTGTTTGTCTATTTCTGCTAGTCTGCCTGTCTAGGTTCAAGCGACTGTGTCATGCATACAACGGTTCCTCTGAAAGACATGCAACATGTTGTCTGTACACAACTGTTTGAACTAAACAAGCTAAATCCACGGAAATTACCATGTTAATTGCGAGACGTGGACATGGCTCAGAACTGATTACTGTACTGTAATCCCTGATTAATGCCTGATATGCACCTTCCCCCTCCCCCACTGTTTTCCCATTTCCCCTATAAGCTACACTTAATTCTACTGCCAACTGTAACTATAATGCTCGTACTGTCACCGTATTTCCTAAAAAACTACATGCATAGCATTTTGCATCACTGCATTCCTGATTATGTCCTTACCTGAGATTTTAGACTCCTAGGTGAACTCTCTGATGTAGTACTGACCCTGAACCCGAGGACCTGTTCTCAAAATTGACATCTGATGTAACGGGTGGAACGGAGCTCACAGATTGTGTTGCTGCAGTCGACCCAATTTTTTCTTCCGAGGTTTAAGTCTAAGTCTTTTAAGAATGTTCATATCTGTAAATCTTCTTGAAATTCTGGTGGTGTTTTGTTATAAATGCTCTGTTGACATTTGTTTTATTGTGTTTCCTTTCCCTCGATGTCTGAAACATCTGGATCTGCTAGTTCTCCCTTTTCAAGGTCATGCATCGGAATTGGTTCATCGATTCTAGAGCTATCCATGGCAATTGGTTTTTTGAAACCTGTCATTTGTATGCAGGTCTTAAACCTGTATGTCCTTCTGTTGTGCTCGAGAACCATGTTTTTGAATTGGTTTGAGATCTCAGACTTTCATGCTTCTGTCCTTTAAGCTCTCTGTCTATAATGTTTTCTGTTAAAGTTGTCAAATCTGCCCTTTTTTAAACCTGCATCTTCCGACACGTTTATGTCATCCACGCGATAGTCCCACTGTTCATATTTTTGTCTAGCTCATCCCACACGTGAACAGTTGAATGTCATCGTCTTAGTTACTTCTGCCGTTTCATCCTGTCCTCGCAGTTTAACTCATAGTCGATGACGTCACCATAGCTTTTCTTCTGCGTGTTACTTTACTTCCTTTATCTGCGCTGTACATCATCACATCTCTGATGATGTCATCACTTAATCCGATTCGTTTATTGCCCGCTCTACCACCGGCTGAGCGTCATCTCCTCTTCCGATGATTCATCCATGTTTTCAGTTCTTTGACGATTGACTTTAATGACTACAGCTGCTGGTGACTCATCCTATCTTCCGATGACGTCATCGACCTTCTGTCCTTTCGTTTACTATCGTATCTGCCGATGACGTCTGTCTCCTCTTTCCGTGACGTCATCCATCTTCCGCTGACGTCAGCACCGTTCATCCATCTCAGCTGCTGCTGTTCCTTCCGTCGACTGTCAGCTCTTCTTCTGCCTTGCTTGTATCTTCCGTCTGACTGTCATTTCAGCCGTCCGCCCATATTTAAAACTAAGTGTTTTGCCTTTCTGCCTATCTCCGTATCCGACTTCATTCCCTGTTTTCTGCTGTTATTTACACCTGTTACTCACTGTAGTTTTCTTCTTTCTCCCTCTATAAGCTATCTCTTTTAGGGTATTGCATGGACAGGCTGTTTCCTGTCATTCCATTCTGTTTTCTTTTGTAAAATATTAAAAGTATAATGTCTAACTGTTTTGACCGATCTGTTCAAGAAAATCAGTCACAGTTTTTCCGTTACTGTCCCAGAGTGATGGCTCTGATCCCGTACCCCGATCGGGTTTGTTTTGGGTCGTCACACAGTTCGATTCCAAATTGCTTATTTATCGGTCCAACCTATCACCCATTTACCCCTACGTAAAAAGAAGCATCCAGTGCAAATTTAATTCAATTGCAAAAAACTAATTAGAATGAATTTTAAAATGAATTAAAAAGGATAAATTCCAACATAAACCAGAACTATGAGTATTTCTCGTAAAACCCTCAAACTAAATCCGTGAAATTAAAACCTCAAGTATTGAAATGTAACACCCTTCCTCTTTGTTATGTACTAGTTCCCGAACCATTTCTCGGGATTATTTAATATAATGCAATATTGTGTTTGAATGGAACCAAACAATGTTTAACTAAACCAAAACACGAAGTTGAAATGCATGGGAAGGGTAAAGTGGGGAGAAATTAGGTTGGTGGGAGATATCCAATGGTTGCGTGGCATCTGGCAACTTGTTGAGAGCTAAGTTCCATCCTTTTCCGTGAAACCTCTGTCACTTCTCTTCTCTGCTCTCTCTCTCCTCTCTCCTTTTGTCCTCTCTGATTCTCTCTTCCAGTCGACAAGCAACCATCGAAAATTTACTATCGATCTCCCTCATTTTCTTCTGCTTCCTCCAATAGTGTAAACATCTACTACTGCACAAGTTTGGCAAGTTTATGTAGTATTTCCCGAAGTTTTGGGTTATGGCATTTTGTGAAACTCACTGTCTGTGGCTGAACACACACCGTTTTTGTTTTTTCATAAGGTTTGGAATAGTTTGGAACAGACTCATTCTGACTTATTTGTTAGCTTTGCAGCTGGTTTATTTTTGAACGTACATGTACAGGTTCTGCGACTTTCCGAGCTTTCTTGTCTAAGGCCATCGCAGTATACAGTAAGTTCATACCCGAGGTTGTCCCTTAAGCCGCGTACCTCCCGGAGGTACTAGGTTTCCTTGTTCTGTCGGGTTGTTTTTTGATTAGAAAGGTTTGTCCTATGTTCTGAACTTTCTGGCTTCGATTTCCTTCTGTTGTCTTATATTCCTCTCTGTCTGTGTATAGTTCAGCAAACCCGTTTCAGCATACACGTTTTCTCTCTGAAAGACATGCAAATGTTTTCTGTACACTGTTTGAACTAAACAAGATACAATCCTACTGAATGTAAAACCCAGGTTAAGTGCGAGATGGGTACTGGCCCCGAACTGTTTACTGTCCTTTAAGCACTGATTGGTGTGCTCGATGTGCACCTCCCCCTCCCCCACTGTTTGCCAGTTCCCCGTATAAGCCTCCAGTCTAGTAATTCTACTGACACTGTAACTTAATACTCTGTTGTCACCTCTTATCTGAAAACCTGCATGCAATACAATTTTGGATCACTGCATTCTGATTATGTCCTTACTGATTATTATCTCATAGGTGAACTCGAACGCTCTGATGTAGGTACTGCACCTGAAACCGAGGACCTGGTTCCTCAAAAATGATGAATCTGATGTAACCTTTTGGATCGACTCACAGGGTGGTTCTTCTTGCAGTTAGACATATTCTGTTTTGAGGTTCAAGTGTTTAAAATATAGTTTATATTGTAAAGTTTTAGAATTCCTGGTCTTTGGTGGTTAAAAGCCCTAGACGAAACTTCTGTTTTGGGAGGTCTGTAAATATATGATTAAGTTTGTAACTGTCTTTAATTTTTAACAATGTATATATTCTGTTTCAATGTTTAAAACGCTGTATTTGACAGTTAATTTTGGATCCTAGATATTCTGGAATTTGTTTGGGATATTCTCTTATAATCTGTGCATGGAGTGTCTCTTCTGGTTTTGGAATATCCTGCCGTTTTTTTCTATCTTCTGTTGATTTTTCTACTTCTGTCTGTTCCCATGCATGTTTTCAAAAAACTTGTTAGAATCGGGTTTGAGGGTTGAAGCCCTTATGCACTTCTGTTTGAAGTTTTTTGTTCCATGCCTTCCTGTTAAAGCTTGTCAGGAGCTTTTGCCTTAAAATCTCATCTTCCGATTTCGTTCACTGCCTCTGCATCCACCAGTGACGTCTCCTCTTCCGCTGACTTCATCTCCTTCTAACCGATTTCGTTGTACTGTCTGTTCCGCCCGGTGAACTCCAATTCTTGTTTTATATAGTCACACATCACCGATTAGCACTGTTTCATCTTTTGTCGTATCTGATCCACCGCCACTTAGTCTTTCCGCCCAGTCTATTTATAGTTTTTTTTGCACTACATCCATCCGGTGACTTCATCCATCTTCCCGGCTGACGTCAGCATCTCCAAAACCCCCCGCTTCGTCTGTTGTCATTAACCTCTGCCCCGATTACGTTATTCCTCTCCGTGACGTCATCCACTGATTACTCCCCCGATTCATTTAAAACTATGTCTCCGGCTGACGCTCTTCAGATCATCCGCCCAGTGTATTTATGTCTTCCGCTGATGTTTTTCAGCAAGTCCTTCCGCCGTTTAAACTCTGTACTTCCGGCTGACGTCACCCAAGTCTTCGCCGTGTAAATTACAATCGTCGGTGACATCATCTGTCTGCTTATTCGATCCACCGCCCACGTATTCGTTTTGTCTATTTAAAACTAATCTCTTCTGTCGCTTATTTATTCTGCTTCTGCTTTAATCCTTTAATTCTGTCATTTATTTTCTGAAGCCCTCTCCAGAATATTATTTTGTTTTCTTCCCGTTCGCTTCGAATACAGGGCTGGTTTTCCTTCCTCTGAAAGGTTTTATGGGTTTTACTTTTTGAAACTCATCCCTTGTATTTTCAAAAAAAAATAGTCCGTTTTCTGATAACTTTCCCCGGAGTGACGGCTCCGATCCTGACCCCATCGGTCGTTTTGGGCTGTTCACAGTTGTGGTATCAAGGACAAGGTTTTTTAAAACCGGTTCTTGAATGTCTGCACTACTGCAAAGCACCCACCACTGAGATCGCTACCACCAACTGTAAGTGTTTTAAAAAAAAAAATTCCTGTAAAAGTTCTGTTTTACGTTGGTTATTCTGTTTATATGGTTTATTAGAAATGATGAAGGACATGCAAGAAGAGTCAAGCGAAAGCTCTCCGGCCATTGTACCGACTGCGAACTGTTGTGGGGCACAGTCACGGAATGTAGATGGCCAAAAGACTATGAACCCTAATCATGGGAATAACTAATCGTGATATGCGCCCGCGAGACAACAGTGAGACAGATTTCGGCGACTACAGCCCCCCCCCCTTCATTTGATGGACTTTCTACAGAGCCCCACCCGTGCTGAAGCCCACCTGCTTCGAACCAATGGGAAAATGGGTTGGATATGCAGAAGTAGAAGACAACCCAAGAAGTTATTTGCGCCACGTTCTATCTCAATCTCACCGAAAGTGCAGGATTTTGGTGGGACAACAGTTGCAGTCAACTACTGGCATTAAGCGGGAAGGATTCACGAGACTTCTACGAGAATACTTTTTTCAGGAGTGAGGAAGGCAGTTGCTTTAATTCTCACATGGTTGCGACAATAGGGTCAGCGCTGAATAATGTTCAGAAATTCGGGCACTGTCCCGATATTCACACATAGGTGCCACCGTGAAGAACCATTGCCCCCAATTCATTTCCAATGTTACAGATGGACCTTCTACCAGGATCACAAACCTAGGATTCGTGATGCACCGTATGATGAGTGGTCGGCCAGGCTATCAGTTGGTTAGGCCTTGTAGATAAAGTCCCAAGACAAAGCGATTTCACCACGAGGGGATTTTTTAAAATTATTCGAAATGTCCGCAACAACACAAACAGCAACCACAACAAAGGTTTCAAACCTGCAACCCAAGCAACAAAACGGGGCATTAAGAGGCCCAATGGACATCACTTCACTTACCCCGACAAAGGCAAAGAGACCGATTGGAATCTTCAGCCCACTATATGTCCACTTGGTAGAAAGCCACCGAGGGCTAGTGTAGTTTATCACTGGCGCTTTGTTTTCCGATGTTGCAAGGGAGGCGCATCATTCCCGTGATTGCCCGATACCGACCCGAGACAAAATCAGCCGTGCAGAGTCCTTTCAATGAGGGAGGAGCGTTGATGATCCTGATTCTGCACACATCATTTACAGTTACAATGTTGGTGTGTAACATACCTCTGCATATACTTTGTTAGACACGGGGTGCCACTCTTCATTTGTTGCCATGGACTTGCGGTAAAAGAAACTTGTGCCTTGCACTGTCCGATCAGCCTTACATGTCTGCTACCGTCCGGAGAGTTTTATGCAACTCCGAGCAGGGCAGACAGGGTGATATAATGTCAGTTGAGACCAGAAATTGTATCCCATCTATCGTCATCGGAGAAAGGATACGATGTGATTCTGGGATGGACTGGCTAGTTAGACCTCATGGCACATCTACGTAGGTCCGCCTCGTGACTTTTAACCGCCGAACAGTAGAGTTCCTCCTATGGCAGTACCGAAGAAACATAGTATACTGTTTATAATCGTTCGTGAAAGTTTTCAACAGCGGATGAGTCAGTGATGTGTTGATTTCTGTGCCCACGTAGTAGAATTTCGGAGCAAGGTAGTCGAACTCTCAAATATTTCCGTTGGTTCGAGATCTTCCTGAGGTTGTGGTCCCCCTTGAGATGACCTACCGGGAGTGCACCATCGTGAGATAGAAGTTTGCGATCGATGTTTATCCAGGTGACGGCACCAGTACGAAGAATCCGACCTATGGCACCATTGAACTGAAGGAATTGAAGGCTCAGCTGAAAAGTTTAGTGGACAAGGGTTTTGGTGCGCCCATAGGTTCTTCCGTGGGGTGCTCCCATCTTATTGTTACGAAGCAGGATGGGTCCCTGCGGAATGTGTAACATTGACATACCAAAAGTAGAGCTGAACAATTTTGACTATCCATAATAAGTACCCTTTCCAAGAATTGACGATTTTGTTTTGATCCGCTACAAGGGTCTTCGGGTATTTTCTAAGAATAAAGACATTAGCGCTCCGCTATTACATTTAGTTAAGGGCTGAGCAATATTCCAAAGACTTGCCTTCAGGACTCCTATATGGCACTATGCGTTCTTGGTAATGTCTTTTGGATTAACCAATGCTCTGCGGCATTTATGACTGGATTAACCGAATTTCCAGGCTTCCTGATAAATTATTTGTTGATCGTATTTATCGACACCTTCCTGTGTATTCTAGAAGTGCAGCCGAACTGAGTTGCACTTGAACTCATGTCCTGTCAGTCCTAAAGCATCATCATTTATATCCAAAGTTATCAAGGTGATTCTGGCTGAACGCATTAATTTCCTTGGCCACGTGGTCACTCGCTGAAGAGTATCTGTGGACCGGCCAAGATTGAATGCTGTACGAGACTGGCCAAGGCCGAGGATGCAAGCAATGTACGGAGCTTTAACGGACATAGCTGGTTTTCTTACAGGAATTCATCAAGGGATTTTCTGTGATACATCAAACCCAGGACTGCTTGCAAATAGAAATCAAGTTCAGATGGTCCTGAAGCTGTGAGGTGAGCGTTCAGACACTTAAGCAAAAATTAACCACCTCCTGTGTGGTATTGCCAATTTGAAGACGCAAGTTTCGCGTATATTGTTATGCGTCACAAATTGGCTTGCGGGATGCGATATTGATGCAAGAAGGCAAGTGATCGCCAACGCTCCACACCCATTGAAGAGCCATGAAGAAAACTAACCCTACTCATGCCTTGAGTTAAGCCGCAGTTTTATTTGCGCTGAAGGTATAGACACCACCTCTATGGACAGTCAGTTAGGTGTTTTCGACCACAAAGTTTGAAGTACCTCTTTACTAAGAGGAGTTGAATATGAGACAGAGGCGGTGGTTAAATTTGTAAAAGACTACATGTTTTAGATCAAATCCCATCCGTATTGCTAGTGGTAGCTGATGACACTGAGCAAGATGCCAACTACTGTGCCCAACCAGCTAGTGGGGGGTGCGTATCAATGCCTTTTGAGGACGAGATAACAGAAGTTCTATATGGAGATAGTTTGTCTGGCTATTGCCATACTATAGGCCAGACTTAACGCTAACGCCCTCGCCTGGACCGAATTAAGGAAGCCCAGAAGACCAATTCAAGGATGGCTGATATGGTGACCAGGTACCAAATGCCTCTTCTAGTTCCAGCTATTACGGGAGCTGGTATCCGGCAAGTTCAGAGATTAGATGTATTTCCAAGGATAGAGTTTACGGAAGCACATCTTTGTCGGAAGCCCACTCATCTTCTTTCTCTGTACAGCCCGGTAGCCACGATTGTATCAGACTTTCAACTCACTTCTGGTGGCCTATATGAAGAATGAAGTGGCCAATATTTTATTCTTGTAGGTATTTCAACAGGTCAAAGCGTAATATCACGACCAGTGGAACAGCTCAACCTCTCCCGAATTCCCGATTGGAAGTGGGAGAACATCACAATGGACTTGTTGTTGGCCTTCCAAGAAACAGCTAAATGCCACAATCATATGGTCATAGTGTACAGATTGACGAAGTCAGCCCCTTTTCTATCTGTGAAGACGACATTCTCCATGGTCAGTTAATGCGAGCTATATTAGTGAGATTGTCACGGCTGCTGCTATTCCGGGTCAATTGTTTTCGGACCGGGATCCCTAAGATTCGATTCTAGGTTTTGGAAAATAGTTTGCAGGCTCCTTGGTCACATAGATTAGACTTCAGCACTGACATTTACATCCACAAACTGACGACAAGTCTGAAGAAACAATCCAAATACTGAGATATGCTAAGTCTTGTCGTACTGGAATTCATGCTCCCTTGGAGTCGATCTGCCACTCTGGAATTTTGCATACAACAATACTATCAGTCTACGATTGGTATGGCTCCATATGAAGCCCTTTACGGCAGAAAGTGTACATCCCCGTTGTGTTATGATGCGTTCTTGAGAAACACTGCTTATCGGCGGGACCCTGAGATATTACAGCATATGTCCGACGGTGATAGCTGCTAGCAAACAACGAAAAAGATTGCTCAGAGTACGACAGAAAGAGTTATGCGGCAATAGAAGAAATAGACTTAGACTTTCGCTGGGGCGAGGAGGTATTCCGGAAAGTTTCACGCTTTGCACAAGGCGTATGAGATTCGGTAAGAAATGAAGCTCAGCCCACAGTTCATTGCCCTTTGCCCCATCCTTAAGCGTGTTGGGAAACTGGCTTAGCGACTACAATTGCCGCAGTCCAATCTGGATGGAGTTCACAATGACTTCCTGTTTCGATGCTGAGAAAATGTGTGCGGATCCAACTCCGATCGTTAAACAGTGGCTTGATATCATGCCCGATGCTGCCCTAATGACGAAGTCCTATCAGATATTGATAGTCACTCAAAGTGTTGCTAATCCGGTTGATCCAATTGTGAAGTTTTGCGGCGAAATCATAATGGGAGGAGCCCGCTGGAAGACAAGAGGATGTTAGACCCATCTCCGAGTTTTTGCTTAGTCAATTTTAGGACACAATTTCTGTTAAGGTGGGTGGAATTAACACCCTGCCTTTCTGGATGTAATTTATTTCCGAACCCGTTCTCGTGATTACTTTAATATAATGCATATGTGTTTTGATAGAAAACCAACTAATGATTTTAACTAAACAAAAACACTAGTTGCCAGCAGGGGGTAACACTTGGGGAGAAATGAGGTTGGTGGGAGATAGCCCATGGTTGAGTGGGCACTGTCAACTGGTTGAAGAAGCTAGTTCACCTTCTACGTGAAACCCTCTTCCACTTCTCTTTCTGCTCTCATCTCTCTCTCTCTTCTCCTTTTTTCCTCTCTGCATTCCTACTCTTCCAGTCGAGAAGCACCCATCAAAGATTACTTTGAATCTCCGCAGATTTTTCTTGCGCTCCTCTGCTAGGGTAAACATCTACTAATGCTAACATTTGGACAAGTTTATGTGGTTTTTTCCCAATTTTAGGGTTATGCATTTTGTGAAAAACTCATTGTCTTTGGATGAAAACACACCGGTTTTGTTGTCTAAGGGTTTGAATGAGTTTGAACAACTCTTCTGATTATTGTATGTTAGCTTGCACTTTTTATTTCTGAACGAACTGTACAGGTTCGAAATTTCTGAGACTTTCTGGCTGAACTTCCTCGCGGATAATAGTTAAGTATCATAACCGTAGGTTGGCCCTTAAGGCTCGACATCACGAGGTACTAGTTTCCTGTTCTGTCAGGTTGTTTTGGGTCTGAAAGAGTTTAGTATTGTTCTGAAATGTCTGGTTCAAGTTACCTTCTGTTGTCTTATTTCTGCTGTCTGCCTCTTTAATTTCAGCACCGTTCATGGCATACACGTTTTTCTCTGAAAGACGTGCAAATGTATTTCTGTACAACTTTAAACAAACAAGATAAATCCGACTGAAATGTACCAGGTTTAGTGCGACGACGGACTGCCCCCAGAACCTGTTTACGTGTACTGTATCCCTGATTGTGCCTGCTAGTGCACCTCACCCCTCCCTCATCACTGTTGCAGTTTCCCCTATAGCTCCACTTAATTTCTACTACCACTGTAACTTAATGCTCTTTACGTCCCGTATTTCTGAAAAATTGCACATAAGCATTTTGCATCACTGCATCTGTTATTCCTTACTGCGTTTTTGACTCAGGTGAACCTCTCTGATGTAGGTACTGAACCTGAAATCGAGTACCTTGTTCCTCAAAAGGATGATCTGTGTAACTGGTGGATCGAGCTCACAGGTGGTTCTGGCTGCAGTTAGACATAATTCGTTATGAGGTTCAGTTTTTAAATATAGTTTATATTGTAAAGTTTTTATGAATTCTGGTCTTTGGTTAAAAGCCCTGTAGAAACTTCTGTTTTTGGGAGTTTCGTGTAAATATATGTTAAGTTTTGTAACTGGCGTGATTTTGAAACAATTATAGATTCTTTTCATGTTTAAAAAACGCTGTATTGACTTAAGTTTGTATCCTAGAGTATTCTGGATTTGTTTGGGATATTCCTCTGATAATCTGTGCATGGATTGCCCTTGTTTGGAAGAAGCCCTGTCGTTGTTTTCTGATCTCTGTTAGATTTCTAACTTCTGTCCTGTTCCCATGCAGGTTTTTTTCAAAACTGTGGTTTAGAATCGGGTTTGAGGGTTTGAAGCCTTATGCCTTCTGTTTGAGTTTTTTGTTCCTATGCCTTCCTGTGTAGAGTGGGTCAGCTTTGGCCTTAAAGCTGATCTCCGATTTCGGTCACTGCTGCATCCCCCGGTGACGTCATCCATCTTCCGGCTGACTTTTATCTCCTTCTACCGATTTCGTTTACTGTCTGTTCCTACCAGTGACCTCATCTTGTTTATAGTTGCACACCACCGGTACACTGTTCATCTTTTGTCGTATCTGAGTCCACCGCCATCTTAAGTCTTCCACCAGTCATTTATAGTTTTTGCCTACTCCCCGGTGACGTCATCCATCTTCCGCTGACGTATCATCTCACCCGTCTTCGTCCTTTGTCCATTTACCTCTTCCGATGACGTTATTACCGTCTCCGATTACGTCATCCACTGTTACTTACTCCCCCATTCAGTTTAAAACTATGTCTTCTTTCTCCGGCTGACGTCTTCAAGGTCATCCGCCCTTTATTTATGTCTTTCCGGCTGCTGTCCAGCATAGTCTTCCGTCCAGTTAAAACTCTGTCTTCCGGCTGACTTCACCCAAGTTCTTCCGCCAGTGTACTGACATCTTCTGGTGCATCATCTGTCTTGTCTTATCGAATCCACACCGCCCAACAGTATTCTGTTTGTATTTTATAAACGACATTCTGTCAGCTTATTTATTTCTGCTTCCGCTTTATTCCTTTAATTCTGTCATTTTTTTTGTAAGCCGTCTCCTAATATTATTTTTGTTTTCCCGTTTCGCTGTTGAATACCTGGGATGTTTTTCCCCATCTCCCTTCCCTGAAAGGGTTTTATGAGTTTACTTTAAAGCTTCAGCCTGTTATGTTCAAAAAAAAAAAAAGTCCACCTTTTCCGATAACGTCTCCAAGTGACAGCTCCGATCCCTGACCCGCGTCGATGGTCGGTTTTTGGGCTGTCAAAGAAAAATATCGCCATAAACCCCACGGAGGCCGCATGCCCCCCGAATTGCATTCGGGGATGACTTTTCATATCGCGTCCCAAGCATGGCCAAATTTGGGCGATGGAGGCTGTCTTTGGCCCTCGTGCACAGCGCGCGGCACTTGAAACTGTTGGCAGGCCACGCTGCAAATCGGTCCCCTCGCTCTACATGGTGGTTGAGACCGGAGGGTCGGAATCACCCACTCGCACGTGCAATGCACAGGACCAAACCCGGCAGGGCTACAAATATGAAGTCGGCCCCCTGCTAGATCTAACAATTTAATGCGGGGGGGCCAAGTTTTCCGACTCGTCCCCCCGAACATTATCATGTTCCTTATCGCTAGGGCTACACTTCTAACTCGTCCCCCCTAATGTCCTCCCCAGATTCAATATTGCTGGGATGGGAAGGCAGGGGACAGCAGAATTCGCAATTCCCGGAAATCCCCTCCTAGATCAATAATTGATCTTTGGGTGGTATATCGCCTCAGGACCGCGATCTATGCCCTCCCCCCACATTCCCCAACCACAATATCAATAATTGATCTTGGATGGATCTTGGGGGCTTATCAATTTGCGTCCCCCGAAGGTCCCATATGTAGATCAAGTATTGGATTTGTGGATGGATATCGGGGAGCCTATCAGATTCGCGGCCCCCCGATAAGCCCATCCAGATCAATATTGATCTGTGGATGGGATATCGGGGGGTCGCTCAGATTTCCTCGGCCCCCCGATCATAATTTTTACAAGACGCAAGGGGGCCGCGTCGAATCTAGCGGGGGGGCCAACAGCCTTTATTATTAAGGACTCCGCGCCTTCATTCGAAAAACACGACTTTCGCAACAATTTTTCTCTTCTTGCGCAGACTCTTTTTCTATTGTTTAGCAAGGACGATGATTCTGATCCAGCTAGATTGTTGAATTAGACGAGGAAGTAGTAGTGAATGCTGAAATGTTTGTATTCGGACGAGACTCCGCACATGTGATGATGCTCGATGAAATGAAAAAATACCAGTTTGTTTCTACACCCAGAACTTAGACGAGCAGCTTCGAAATCGGTTATATCGAACGATGATGAGGTTGACAGCGTTCAGTAAGGGAAGAAATTCACGATGGAATTTTTTGTTCTCGAAATATCCATCTTTAAAAGAGCTGAAAGATAAATAAAAGAGTATCCTGTCAAAACATATTAAGATAGTATTCACTAAAAGTGAAGGAGCCGATTGAGGGTAAGTGTTTCAAAGGGGTTAGTGCTTTTGATGCCTTGCAAAAGTCCAGTGAGCTCGACCTTTGAAATAAACATTTAAATCATACTCACAGCTGTGTGAGAAAATATTTTTAGAATAGAACACGTAGTGGCAAATGGTGGCAAACCGTGTATCTGGCTAGGTTCAAAATGTCACCCTAGGTTGGACCTATCGCCATTGTGGAGTAGTGCGGAGGACCACGATCTCACATGACACTTAGTCTTGCTAGAAGAGTAAGAAGCATTGCTTCACACGTAACAAAGGCAAGACTTATGAACATACAAGTTTTAATATGGTCGTATAGAGCAAATATAGAACAATCCGGACACTTCGAGATGCAATACGTACGATCGGGGGATACATCGTGTGCCAAAGAGTGGATATGTGTGGTTTTATGGCACCCGCTTGCAATGTGAGTTTGCTAGCAATTTGGTCACCCATTATCTATTTGGATGACTGTCACTATGAAGGCTGTGTCCCAGACATTTTCTCACAACCGTTAGTATTGACCAAACGACAGAAATATTCTCGTTGCTGTTGCCAACGTCAAAACTGAGACAGAGGAAACATGGACGTGTTTTTAAAACTTTTGAGGTAGCAATTGTCACTGGACTGGAGTCGGATGGACGCTTGTTTTCTGATCACAAAGGTATGTTTTTAATTAAATTAGTTGTGGTTGTACATTAATGTGTAACTAATGTTTGTTTTAATATCAGGGATTGAGGAATGCGGTTGATGATGATTTGAATGAAATGAACACCGCTTCTCTGCCTCCAGCACATGTCCCAAACTTTAAGGGCTGTTTCAGTGGAAAACTACAGAGCAAGCATGTTGAAGCAGCTAGGGTAGACCCACAAGATTTGGGCTAGTCAGGCGTTCTTCTGATTCTCAAGTGCGATTTGGGCTAAAAATTTGTGTGTAGTCATTTATTGACTTATATTCCTGCCATCACAAACTGTCCTCACCATGTTCAAGACGTCCTAACATACATGATGACCTCGCATCGTTAAAAAATTAGGAAGATAGCCTAATTAACAACCCTCTTGTTTTCCCTAAAATAGAAAAGATGGGAACTTAGTCGATGCGCTGCAAATTTTTTTTTGGGAAGCCCCTACGCTTGGGGGAGGTTTTCACGATTTCAATGAGCAAATGGCAACGAACAATACTTGTTTGACATGATACGTGGGTGTGCCCTGCACGTGGCCGCTTACCTGGAAATCCCGGGGGTCCATGGTGCATTCATGCATATTTTTCTTGAGAGTGGAGCTGGAAATTATGTGCATCCATGCTATCACTAGTTGAATTTTTTGTAGATGTACGCCTATTTATTTCACCTATGAACGATCATTAATGTGGCCAGATGTGCCAGGTATGGGGGGAACTATTCCCCCGCCCAAGAGCTATCCGCTCAACCTGGTAGACCCAAGAAGACAAGAGTCATGAATGTCGATGAGAATCGTCAGTTCGGAGCTAGTAGGCGGAACTCAAAGATGTGGTGTGGGTTATCTGTCGGCAGTACGGGCACAATAGTCGCACTTGTCCTAACCGAGGATCCAGTTATCAAGCAACTGCTGGTTCCCAAGACACGATTTATGATTACAACACAATGATGAGACACAAGGCACGTTCTAAATATTTTTGCTCATAACTACGTATTCATTTCTTTGTTAATATAGTTTTCATGCTATGCGAAGAATCTATACAGCGCGACCGAGGCAAGAGTAAAGAATTGACTGTTGTAAATTGTGTTGATTTCATCATATATTGGAATTTAAAAAGATCTTTTCACATTATAATTGTTTAAATTAGTTTTTAAATAAATATTAATTAATTTACTTACCATAATCTTTAAATACACTAAGTAATTGAATAAATCAATTGATTAATGAATTATTTTTTTATGCTTTGGTACATTAATTAATTGAAATTTATAACTTATTTCAATACATTAATACTTACTTAATTGCAATTCATACGTGACTAAAGTAATGATATTAATTAAAATTCATTATTACAAATTAATTTGATACATTACGTTATTATTTATTACTAAATATAATTTAGATGCATTACTATTTTGAATAGATTAATGAGGTAATAATATATTTTAACATTATCACTAATTTATTTTATAACCTTAGTGAGTTCAATTCCTTTGACCAAGTGAAAAATTGGCAGTTTCGTTTGTTTTATGACCCCCCATATCTATCTTCAAATAGTTCATGAAATTTAATAACCCCTATATCCCCAAATATTTGGCAGTAAGTATAATATAATTTACATTAACGCAAAATAGAACAATTAGAAACATCAAAATCAAATAAAATACTCAAATGAAATAAAACAATAATGCACATCAACTACTCCGGGGTATATCGGCTTTGTCGTTTTCTCTGCTGGCTCACCAATCATCCTCAGCTTCACAGTGACCTCTCTAAGTGACTCACTGAGATAGTCCTGTGACTCAACTACCTTCTTCTAGCCCAGGGTTAGCTGTCGTAAAAAAAGCACTGCCTATGAGGCACTCAACTATAATCAAAAAAAATAATATAAAATATACACATAAAAAATGAAAAAAACATGGTAAATAAAAAATTTTACCCCTGGCTTCATCGCTGCCGCTTCTGACGCTCCTTCAGAAGCATCTGCTGCATCATTTCCCACATCCTGCCAACCTCAGGGGCAACTTGCAGCACCGTCCATAGTGGTTGGGTGACCTCCTCCTTAGACATACCCTCAGCGGGAGCATCCTGTAGCTGGAGCGTCCTGCGCTGGAGCGTCCCCGAGCTCCCCCTTAGCCATCCAACAACCCGGCCACCTCGACTAGACCCCATCCTAGATAGATGAAGCCGTCAATACATCCAAGGTGCGGAGCTCTCAACTGCTCTCCCGCGCGCATCTCGACCTGTGATCGCTCATGACTGCCAATCAAGTACCATATACGACAGATTTTTTTTCGTTACACGCAATCTCGTGCTTGCGCCCCAATCATGAACCCGGGTTCTAAGAGTGTGCTGCTGTACATCTTCTCCATCACATAGAGATCCACCGTTGAACATCTCTATGGCCTCCCTGCCATTATCGAGTGGCTGATAAGTTTTGAACAACCCGAGTTTGGCGTTCATTGTGAACGGCCCTTAATAATAAACCCCCGGTTCGTTACTCAATATACTGAACCGAACTATGACTTTTGATGAAAACTTTTAAATTTTCATTCATGATCAAGATTTGAGTTCTTAAAACACATTACCTTCAGCGAAATCATTGTATCAAAGACAATTTTTGCTAAAGTATGGAAAATATTCCAGCGGTTAAAGGGTAAAGAAACTAACACATCGACCGATCCTAAACACAAATATTTCTACTCTTCGATAGATATAAAACTCGACTCTGCCGATCACTAAACGACAAACTACTACTTCTAACGTCTTCGCGATAGATTTAAAACTCGCCATCCCCGATCACTACCCACAAAAGCCTCACCCACATCCACCGCTCAATAAAATGACAAAAGCCTAACGTTCAAATCGCACCGATTATGATACAACTCAACATCCCCCCCGATGACATAACACTCACATCCACCGGTGGCTACCTTCACCGATAGACGGTAACACTCAACATCCACCGGTTACTAAAATCCACCGATAAGCCGAAAATGCTCAACATCCACCGGTGGACTACATCCACCGATAAAGAAACACTCAACCCATCGTTGGTAACTAAATGCCCGTCGCAAAATGCTCAACACCACCGATGGAACAGCATCCACCGGGGATGGTTGAGCTTACAATTTCCCAAAAACATTCAAACAACCTGACCCTAAGAAACTTCTGAAATCTGAAAAAAATATTTTAAACCAACATGTGTATGATTTAACCATAAACTCCCTAAAATAGCAATCTGTAACCAAAACCAAATCAGGTCTTCATATCAGAAGAAAAAAAAAACTCAAGACATTCTAAAACCCTTCAACTAGCACTATCCATCAAAACCTCTACACCACTCAACAGAACATCTGAAAGTTAACTCACATACGACAATAGTTTAAACCGCCTCAATCAAGAATCACAAAATCCGTGGCCTGGAAGTCTCCCCCCACCAACCTAGTCCTCACATGCTCAGAGAACACACTGTTGAAGCTCAAGCACCTACATCCACAAACTACATTATTAGCATAATGCTAATACAGTAAAGCCGTAATGAATGAAATGTGAACATAAATTACTAGAAACATGCATTATCTACTTGTCTCATCCTCATTGCATCACATTCAATCATAACTGATCTAATACCATACCCCGTTCCCGTGAGTGGATATAGTTTCTCAGGTCTCACCCTCATCCTCTACTCTATTAAGGGGCGGATGAATTCCCTTATAGCTGATATGATCCCTCAATTCCATTGAAGTGGATCAATTTTTCCAAGTTATAAATCCCTTCATAATTAAGGGGTGGATTCGTTCCCGTCATAGTTTTCTGTTCATTCAGTTCATGCCTTACCAGTCTTTACATGTAAATTCATTTCGTAATCTTTCCAACATGGATGCATACTACCGACACATTCACACAATATTTCCTACTGTTTTGTTTGTAGACCCGAGCACATTCAATACTTCACTGTACTGGTCTCCTGGCAAATATTGGGTGAAAGACTACCTCGGTAGCTCACATTCGCACCTAAAGGCATGACAGAACATACATTAGACTCTCTCTAAACTCCATTCTCACCTTCTAAATATTCTAAAGCCCTAGTTTGACAACTTAGTTTCATTAAGCATTCCCGATTTACCACAAACCTGAACTAGCTCACCTATTCGCATTCCCAAACTCGCATTTATACTCTCCCCAATCATCGTAGTACTAGTCCGCAAGAAATTGAAATAGGGCTCACTTAGTTTGGAACGATTTCAGTAAGAATCGCTAGCAGCTCTGCTGCTTGGCTTGAAGATCGAAAGATAGAAAAATGAAGAAATAGTGCCGGCTACAGGCATTAACCCAAAACCTCTTTCCTAATACGTTATCCATTTAAATTTCTAATTACACTTATTCCCTTCGCCTAGTCATTCAATTACCCTACCTTTATTATTGCCATTTTACAGTGGCCATTATTTAAAAGAATAGAAATTGGTTTGATAGAACCGGGTGTTACAATCTACCTCCTAAAATAATTTGTCCCTCAAAAGTCGTACCTGAATAACTCGGGATGTTGGTCCATCAGGTTCTTGCTGGCGTTCCCTTGTTGTCTTCCTCTATGTTCCGGTTATGCCATAAGACTTTTACTGTGGAACCTCTTTGTTGCGTAATACCGTCACTGTATAGTCTAAGATCCTACGGGTTTTCTCCTCATAGGTAATGGTAGGATGAACTGCCATGTCCTGCTGCTACACAACTTGATATGGATGATCCCTCATGCACTTCTTCACATAGAAACATGGAATACACTGTTTCCCCTCCATTGAAGTCGTACTGGCACTGATAGGCTCTCTCCCCACTCTATTCATACATAGTGAATGGTCCAATAAATCTGGGTTCACTTGCCTCGGCTTCACCGATCTCACAACTTCTTTAAATGGTGATACCTTTAGGAAAACTTTCATCACCTCCCTCAAACTCCAATTCTCTACTACTCGTTTACAGGCATACCTTTTGTCGGCTCTGAGCTGCCAAAATGCTCTGTCGGGATGAAGACCACCTTCTCACAGTTTTGTGGCACCAGGCAGGACCCAGCCTGTGCTTCACCAACTTCATCCAGTACAAAGGTGATCTGTATTTTTTGTCCATACCCAATGCTCAGACTTTGCCTCACCGATAGTTGCCTGAAAATGTTAATCAAGAACTCCACCAAAGAGAAATACTTACTCCAAGAACCCTGAAATTATAATACAACATGCCAGCATATCCTCTAAGGTCTGAATAGTTCTTCCCCCCCCCCCCCCTCGAGTGTCCATCCTGTTGAGGGTGAAAAGCTGTGGCTAAAACTAAGCTGTGTTTCCCATGGCCTTGTGCAACTCTTTCCAAAATTAGATGTCAATATAGAGTCTCGTCCTAAAACTATAAGTGTTTTTGGACTCCATGCATCTAACACTCATCCACATACACTCAGCAAGGTTGATCCTCGAGTATTTCCAGCTTATAGGCAGAAAGTGGTAGATTTGTTTAACAATCAACTATCCACCCAGATTGATCATGTCCCTTTCTGTTCTAGGCAATCCCATACAAAGTCCATCGTTCTTTTTCCCATTTCCAATTCAGGAACTGGTAAGGTTGTAAGTTCCTGGGGCCGCTTATGCTCAGCTTTACATCTGCTGACACACAACATGATCCCCCATACTCTGTGCCACACACCTTTTCATGCTTCGCCACCATAATGCTGTCTAAGGTCCTGTTACATCTTCCGTACGGTTCGTGAAGGGGTGAACAATAATCTGGAAGAATGTGCTTCAGAAGAATCTCATCTCGAAGTTCTTTAATGGCGGGAACAAACCATCTACTTTCTAACTTAAGAGATTCCCATCCAAATAGTTCAAATCTGATTTGTCGTAGAACCTTGCTTACTTGTACTTGTTACCCTCGTCATTATATGTCTGCGCTTCCTTTATTTTCTCTCCAGACATAGTAGGCTTTAAGGTATGACGTAAAGTATAACGATACACGAGTAATACTTCTAGATTAACCCGTTGTACACTCAGACATCTAAGCTAATGGCATATCGAAAATCAGGTTGGGGTTGATGTCGTTATCTACTCAAAGCATCTGCCACAACTTTGCCTTGGCAGGTGGTATTTAATCTAAAAATCACTCCTTTTACGAATTCCAACATCGACGGTGCCTCATATTTAATTCTTCTGTGTGAAGATTATTTAAACGTTTATGGTCCGAGAATATTCACATATTGTCATACAGTAATGCCTCCAAATCTTATTGCAATATACCACGAGCTAGTCTAGGTCGTGTGTAAGGGTAATTCTTCTCATGTGGTTTTCAACTGTTTAGAAGCATAGGCTATTGACCTAACCATCTTGCATCAACACACAATCCAAGACCAATTTTTTGGAAGCCTCACATAATGTTGAATTCCATTTTCAACAGGAATGGTTAATCTTCGGGCCGATTAGGTCAGTTTCCTGTTTCAAAGTCCTGGAAACTGTATCACTTCCTCGTCCATGCCTACTTAATGTTTTTCCTAGTTAGCTAGTGAGGGTGTTTGCCTCTTCGAGAACGCTTTCATAAATTTCCTGTAGTAGCCTGGCTATCCAAGAAAAACCTCCAGGAATACTTGTGGCAAATTCTTGGGTTGGCAATCCTTCACCGGTTGAATTTTGCTATCGACAGAGATTCCATCACCAAGATCACGTGCCAAGAACGTGACTCTGTCCAACTAAAAACGCCTTTTTATATTTTTACGCGACACGTACTTACGCTCGAATTAACTCTAAACTCCGAAATTCTCCATAAATTCCTTAAACCATTTATAAATAGGATCATAAGGCGCTTTTCTTTTTGCAAAACGGAATGATTGACATATTTACCAAATGCCATTTATATTAACATATTAATAACCGAAAGCCAGGATATACAACATGCTCATGTACGGAGCTTGAATTTCAACGCACACACAAGGTAAGTTTCTCGTGACTTACTATGCCGATTGGCCTACCCCGTATGTCTAATGCTTGAATAATCTTGGAGTTTGTTTGTTATATTGCTTTGTGGGTATTATATTATTGCTGTTATAGGTTATGCTTTTTATCGTCTTGATGCGTCACCATGCTGTATGTTAATGTTATGCTCTAATTGTTCTTCATCCGTCTTTCAAATAGCATGAAAAGAATTTCTTCACGGTTTTAAGAAAAGAAATGAACTAATGAAACGATCTACGTATCTGTTACTGGTCATGGCGAGATGTTGTTCAGACCATTGCTGTTAGGATTGCAGTAGGTTTTCCTTTCCCACCCGTAAGATTGGAAGGACTGTCCTACCCGACAGCGTGCCTCTCTCATTTGGTGAGAGTTAGACCTCGGTGACATTCTGTTCTGTAATGAATCTGTTCTGTAATGAAATGATCTGCATGATTTATGAACTGCATATCCCAACATGCATTGGCATTTACGAAATTAACTGAGCCTTTATCTCATAGTTTTGTCTTTATGGTGTAGGTGAATTTTGATACATGGAGGATGTGATTCCTCCCACCCGAGCATGAACAGATTGAAAGAAGAATGCTCATCAGGCTTGTGCTGAGTCCGAGGGCTTATTGACCCTTGGAGTAAATGGTTTAGGTATTTTGAGGATTTTGGGTTGTTTTGGGTGATGGGGATAGAGAGGATTTTGTATAGAAAAATCTTTTAAGATGTCTGGTCCCTGGATAGTTGATAGATGAGTGTTTTCATGTTTTAGAAAACTTTGTTGTCTCTGGAGATTTGACGATATATGTTTCTGTTGGAGAAATGTTTTGTATGATTTAGAGATTGTGAACTGGGGTGATTATAATTGAAATCGATTAGATTTTAATGTTGAATTGGCTTAAGGTTGATAAAGTTTTTGATGATCTGAGTGAAAGTGTCGTTTAGGTTGTTTGATGATTTAGATTATGTAGGGGAAAGATGGGAAATAGTTCTATGACAACATCCCGGTGAGCTAGCCAATCGATCGCCATAAAGGGGTGATCGTTCAGGTTATGAGTGAAACAGGACTGTACTCTTTGTAAGCAGTTTTGTCCTAGTTGTTTCCTGTAAGAAAGTCCATTGTCCAAGTCCTTGACGATAGATTTTAGTTAAGTGTTTCTGTAAATCACACAAAAAAAAGTCATCGTGCGCGTCAAAGTCTGTGGAACGCAAATTTAGTTAAGTATTCTGGCAGAGAACGTCCAGTCGCTCACACTGCCTAAGTTTAGTTATAATTCTGCAGAGAAATTCAGTTCCGTTTCCACACTTCCTAATATAGACTAGTCTGGCAGAGAAGGTCAGTCGTGACCACACTTGCCTAAGTTTATTAAGTATTCTAGCAGAAAAAGTCAGTCGTCCCACTGCCTCTTTTTCAACATCCACGCTGTCTCTTATTTCTGTTTGTCCATTTCTATCTTTGTTTTTGTCCTTTTATTTAACACTCCAGTTATCTGCTAGTTTCCGTCGTCCTTCCTGTCTACTATTTTAAACGTCCATATGTCTGCAATTTACACGTCCTTCTACTCTCAGTTCTGTCGTCCATCCTTTTGATAAAAACTTCGAGAGGAAACATAATTCCTTCAATGAACCCGCATAGAAAAGTTTAAGATTTTCTACTGTCCTTTGGGAAACCGAGAGGAAAATTTATTCTCTGCCCATATTTCTATTGTGTTTTAGTGCATTCACAACCTAGTTTTAAGTTTCTTTTAGGTTTTTCACAGTGAAATAGTCTTCCGCGGAAATACCCTGTACATGCACGATGAAAGTATGAACGAACGTTTAAAAATTTTTGTACTTTTAGAATATACGAGGATAATTTACGGGGGTGGTACACCATCTCACCCCCGTTGTCCAGCCTAAGGCATAAATCGATCCTAAATAAACAAATTCCAACTTAATCTAAGCTCCTGCGCCTCACCCAAGCTAATTCCTCTACGAATCTATGATTCCTTCTTTCAGGCAAATCATCGAGCACATTGTCTCACAAACTCTTACGCATTAATGATTTCTCAATTCTCCACACAAATGCCTTAATAATTTTCAAAGCAACCACAATACAATTACATCACCTATCACCAACCTAACTCATCCCTAACCTAAAATGACAAATTCAAGAAAAGTCCCAATCGACCCTACCGAAAACCACCCAGAAATGACAACTAAATTGAGCCTAGACGCTTAAGAGCTTACCTAGGGTGTCTATTGGGGATGAGAACAATGTAAAGAAATTGCGAAATAGGGAGCGTCGGATCGGTCGAAGAGAAACGGTAAGGGAGACAGGGAATGTCGCCCATAGAAGAGAAATTCTTCCCTAGAAAATCGTGAAGTGTATGAGGGAGGAGGATTTTTGGTGTTTGAAATTAATCCACCTCACACATACTCTTGCTTATGTTCATTATTTGGTTCCTCCGAAACTTTCTTATTCCTCCACATATTCCTCTTTTTGTGTTGGGGCTGGATGAACTTTTGTGAAACCTCGCTTGGTCCAGCACACTTCCTTTCGGCCTCTTCCACTTCCAGAGCAGTGGACACAACTTCGCTGAGTGTCAAGCCTTTAATGCCACAAAACTTAACTCCTCGATAGATTTCTGGTTTCAGTCCATGCACAAATTTGAACACCTTATCCTCGTCCTTGTGAGCAAAATGTCCAGCAAACCTAGACAGGGACTCGAATTGCATACTGTACTCGGCCACAGACCCTGTCTGCTTCAAGTTCAGAAACTCCAACTTCTTTGCGGTCTGGACAGTGTTGTTAAAATACTTCTCATAGAATATGTCCTTGAATTGTGACCAAGGCGTCGCCAAAACATCAGTGGTGGTCTCTATTGTTTCCCACCAAAGTTGAGCATCACCAGCCAAATGAAATGTCGCCAACGTGACCTTATCTCCCTCTCCAATGTTGGCACACCTAAACATACTCTCAATCTTCCTAAGCCATCCCTCAGCAATAACTGGGTCAGATGACTGTCCATCGAACGTGGGTGGTTGTAGCCTCCTGAATCTATCTCCAGAATGTTCATTGCTAGAACCCGAGTTGGCACTTCCCTGTACCTCTCGGTTCAACAGCACTCCTAACTGATAGGACTGCATACGCACTAGGTCTGTTTACTGACGCACCAAATCTGTCAGCTGCCTAATCATGCTAGGATCTTCCTCACGTCCCGGATTCGGTACCTCTCTTGGTACCCTTGGTCTTCCTGGTCATCTTGACATCTTACTATATTCCTGGACAAGGTTAATTATTCTCATAAATGTCTAATAGCTAAGGTTAACCTAAACACTTACAGTTGTTGAAGTACTTCCATGCAATGATTGGCACTGATGAGTAATCTTTTGAATGGTTTAACTGAATGTCTCTGATACCATACTGTGACGCCCGAATTATATAAACTCGTATCGTTACTCATAATACTTAACCGAACTATGACTTTTGAGAAAAATTTAAAATTTCATTCAATGATAAAGATTTGACTCTTAAAACGTTAAAACTTGCAGCGGAAAATCATTGTATAAAAACAAATATTTGCTAAATAGTGAAAATATTCAAGACGGTTGAAAGGGAGAAAAAAAACAGAACACATCGACCGATCACTAAACGACAAAACTATTTCTACGTCTTCCGATAGATATAAAACTCGACATCTGCCGATCACTAAACGACAAAACTACTTCTACGTCTTCCGATAGATTTAAAACTCTTCATCTGCCGATCACTAAACGACAAAAGCCTAACACTCACATCCACCGATCATAAAATGACAAAAGCCTAACGTTCGCATCCACCGATAGACGATAACACTCAACATCCACCGGTGGACTACATCCACCGATAGACGGTAACACTCAACATCCACCGGTGGACTAAATCCACGGATAGACAAAAAAACGCTCAACATCCACCGATGGACAGCATCCACCGATGGTTGAGCTTGCAAATTTCACTGAAAACATTCAGAACAACCTGACCCTAAGAAACTTCTGAAATCCGACAAAAACAATTTTAAAACCAACATGTGTATCATTATCCAATAAAACTCCTAAAATAGCAATCTGTAACAAAACCAAATCAGGTCTTCATAATCAGAAGAAAAAACTCAAGAAATTCTAAAACCTTCAACTATCACTATCATCAAAATCCTCTACACCACTCAACAGAACATCTGAAAAATTTGACTCCACATACAGAAAATAGTTAAACCGCCTCATCAAAATCACCAATCCGTGGCATTGAAGTGCTCCCCCAACTAGCCTAGTCCTCAACATGCTAAGAGAACACACCTGTTGAAAGCTCAGCACCTACATCACAAAACTCATCTATTAGCCTAATGCTAAGTAAGTAAAGCAGTAATGAAATGAAATGCTGAAACATAAATTCCTAAACATGCAATTTCTACTTTCTCATCTCAGTTGCATTCACATTCAATCATAAATTGATCTGATCCCTCGGTTCCCTTAGAAGGTGGATCAATTTTCCCAAGGTCCTACATCCTCTACTCGATTAAGGGGCGGATGAATTCCCTTAATAGCTGATCTGATCCCTCAATTCCATTGGGAAGTGGATAAATTTTTCCAAAGTTATAAATCCCTTCATAAGTTAAGGGGTGGATTAGTTCCCTTAATAGTTTGTCTGTTACATTCAGTTCATGTCTTACCATTCCTTACATGTAAATTCATTTTCGTAATTTTTCAAAAACATGATTCATGACATACAGACACATTCACACAATACATAATCCTACTGTTTTGTGATGTAGGCCCGAAGACACATGCATACTTCACTTACCTTGTCTCCTGGAAAATATTGGGTGAAAGACTACCTCGGTAGCTCACTCGAACCTAAAGTCATAGACAGAACATACATTAGACTCTCTCTAAACTCCATTCTAAACTGCTAAAATTCTAAAGACACTAGTTTGGAAACTTAGTTCATTGAGAAATCCCGATTTACCACAACACCCGAACTAGCTCATCCATTCGGCATTCACAAAACTCGCATTTATACTCTCCCCAAACATCGATAGCTACCAGTACAGCAAGAAATTGAAATAAGGCTCACCTAGTTTGGAGAAGATTCGAGTAGAAGAATCGCCTAGAGAGCTCTGCTGCTTGAGCTAAAGATCGAAAGAGAGAAAAATGGGGAATAGTGGCAGCTACAGTGCATTAAACCCAAAACCTCTTTCCTTAAATACGTTATCCACTTTTAAATTTTCAATTACACTTATGCCCTTGCCTAGTCATCCATTAACCCTACTTTTATTATTGCCAATAAAAGTGTGCCATTAATTTAAAAAGAATAAAGAATTGGTTTGATAGAATCGAGTGTTACACATGACTTGTGGTTAGAACCTATATTGTCCATTTCACCTTCAAGGTTTTAACTTGAAGTAAAGAGAACGACGTGTATTGAAGACCCAATAACCATCAAGGATGCGTAATTAAGACTTAGTAATGCGTTTGATGAAGTATGAGAAACTTCACTTCAATCGATTTGTTCCAAAATAACTGAACGTTTCTAGCAAATGAGATTGACTGTTACATGACTTGTGGTTAGAACCTAAGTAATCCATTTCACCTTCAAGGATTTAACTTGAAGGGATGAGAACAACGTATATTGAGGAATCAATAAGCTTCATGGAAGCGTAATTAAGACTTAGTAATGCGTTTGATGAAGTATAAGAAACTTCACTTCAATTGTTTTGTTACAAAAAAACTGAATGTATCAAGAAATTGAGGTTCACTGTTACATGCCTTGTGGTTAGAACCTAAGTTTTCTATTTCACCTTCAAGGTTTTAACTAGAAGTGATTAAAACGACATGTGTTAAGGATCCAATAAGTTTCATGGACGCATAATTAAGACTTACTAATGCGTTTGATAAAGTATAAGAAACTTCACTTCAATCGATTTGTTCTAAAAGAATTGAACGTATCAAGCAAATGAGGCTAACTATTGCTAGACTTGTGGTTAGAACCTAAGTAAACCATTTCACCTTCAAGGTTCTAATTAGAAGTGAAGAGAACGACGTGCATTGAGGACCAAATGAGCTTCATGGACGCGTACTTGAGATTAATAATTCGTTTGATGAAGTATAAGAAACTGCACTTCAATAAATTTGTTCCAAAAGAACTGAACATATAAAGCAAATTAGGCTGACTGTTATTAGACTTGTGGTTAGAACCTAAGTTATCTATTTCACCTTCAAGGTTCTAATTTGAAGTGAAGAGAACGACGTGCATTGAGGGCCCAATGAGCTTCATGGACGCGTAATTGAGACTTAGTAATGCGTTAGTTGAAAAGTACAGGAAACTTCACTTAAATCGATTTGTTCTAACAGAGCTGAACGTATCTTGTGAATGATGTTGACTGTTACATGACTTGTGGTTAGAACCTAAGTTATCCATTTCACCTTCAAGGTTTTAACTTGAAGTGATAAGAACGATGTGTATTGAGGACCCAATAATCTTCATGGATGTGTAATTAAGACTTAGTAATGCGTTTGATGCAGCATGAGGCGCGGGCAGCAGCAAGGTGGCGCGTGGGCAGCTGCATCTGGCCGATGATCTAGCACGCGCGCAGATCCTGATCCTGACCGCTGATGGCCGAGCGCGGGAAGGCATCTAGGCCTTCGGATGGCGTGCCACTGATAGCGCCTCCTCTCCGTTGATGGCGCGCGCTGCGCTGATGATCTGGACCGCATGATTGGTGTAACGACCCTAAATCTTATTCCTCGAAATTCCTGTAAAATCGGTCGACACCTTGTCTGAGGGGTCAACACTTCAAAGACAGTTTTGCTCTCGGGTTGCATTCCTTTGTAAGATCGGTCGACACCTTGTCTGAGGGGTCAACACTTCAAAGACAGTTTTGCTCTCGGGTTGCATTCCTTTGTAAGATCGGTCGACACCTTGTCTGAGGGGTCAACACTTCAAAGACAGTTTTGCTCTCGGGTTGCATTCCTTTGTAAGATCGGTCGACACCTTGTCTGAGGGGTCAACACTTCAAAGACAGTTTTGCTCTCGGGTTGCATTCCTTTGTAAGATCGGTCGACACCTTGTCTGAGGGGTCAACACTTCAAAGACAGTTTTGCTCTCGGGTTGCATTCCTTTGTAAGATCGGTCGACACCTTGTCTGAGGGGTCAACACTTCAAAGACAGTTTTGCTCTCGGGTTGCATTCCTTTGTAAGATCGGTCGACACCTTGTCTGAGGGGTCAACACTTCAAAGACAGTTTTGCTCTCGGGTTGCATTCGGGGGAGGGGGTCGACACTTCAAAGGTCTATTTCCTCTCGGGTTGAATCCCTTTGTAAGTTTGGTTGAAACCTCGGCTGAGGGGTCGACACTTCAAAGGCGGTTTTACTCTCGGGTTGGACCACTTTGTAAGATCGGTCGACACCTTGTCTGAGGGGTCAACACTTCAAAGACAGTTTTGCTCTCGGGTTGCATCAAACGCATTACTAAGTCTTAATTACGTGTCCATGAAGGTTATTGGGTCCTCAATACACGTCTTTCTTATCACTTCAAGTTAAAACCTTGAAGGTGAAATGGATAACTTAGCTTCTAACCACAAGTCCAGTAACAGTCAGCCTCATTTGCTTGATACGTTTAGTTCATTTGGAACAAATCGATTGAAGTGAAGTTTCGTATACTTCATCAAACGCATTACAAAGTCTTAATTTTGCGTCCTTGAAGGTTATTGGATCCTCAATACACGTTGCTCTCTTCACTTCAAGTTAAAACCTTGAATGTGAAATGGATAAGTTAGGTTCTAACCATAAATCCAGTAACAGCCAACTACATTTGCATGATACATTCAGTCCATTTAGAAAAAATCGATTGAAGTGCAGTTTCTTATACTTTATCAAACGCATTATAAAATCTTAATTACGCATCCATGAAGGTTATTGGTCCTCAATACACGTCGTTCTCATCACTTTAAGTTAAAACCTTGAATGTGAAATGAATGACTTAGGTTCTAACAACAATTCAAGTAACAGTCAGCCTCATTTGCTTGATATATTCAATTCTTTTGGAAAAAATTGATTGAAGTGAAGTTTATTGGGTCCGCAATACACGTTGTTCTCATCACTTCAAGTTAAAACCTTGAATGTGAAATGGATAAGATAGGTTCTAACCACACTTCAAAGACAGTTTTGCTCTCGGGTTGCATTCCTTTGTAAGATCGGTCGACACCTTGTCTGAGGGGTCGACACTTCAAAGATAGTTTTGCTCTCGGGTTGCATTCCTTTGTAAGATCGGTCGACACCTTGTCTGAGGGGTCGACATTTCAAAGACAGTTTTGCTCTCTGGTTGCATTCCTTTGTAAGATCGGTCGACACCTTGTCTGAGGGGTCGACCCCTTGCCTGGCAAGGTGTCTACCCCTGCAGGCACAGATCTACCCCTGCAAAGGCAATTTTTACATTTTGTACATAATCAACACCTCCAATCACCTCCAAACTTAACCAACTCTACCTATTCAATATCAATTCCATCGCCATCCATAAACCGAACATTCAATCTCATCAAATCCCGACCCATCACCATCCATAAACCGAACATTCAATCTCATCAATCCCGACACAAAACAACATATTCATCTCCAAAATATCCGAACTCATTCCAAACCCGTTCTATTTCATCAAACCTATCCCAAAAATCAATACCATGTTTATTTCATCAAAATATCATTTTATCCATCAACATTCATCTATACATAGCGGAAGCTAGTCAAAATCATCAAAATAGGCATCCTATACATACGTTCACAAACTATCCAAAATAATCATCAAGACCTAAGCATCCTAAAATGAGTTCTATACAATTCATCCAATAACATCGCCCATCCGCCCGTTTCAACCCAAAATAACCAAAAATACATAACCTACAGCTCCCACGGGTCGTGTACGCATCGACTACGCCAGCCGCTCCTGCGAACATCGTCCTTCAAGCTGTAGGCTCGTCGGGTGGGAGGACATCGTCCTCACCTTGCTCGTAGTCACCTACACCATAAGGACACCTATGAGATAAAAATCTCAGCAAGTTCTACGTAAATGTATATGCATGATCATGTATGCAATAAAAGCCGTCCATGTCATTTCATTTATCAATACGTGTCAGTCTATGGTTATCGGAAACGCTCAACGGATGGATAGGGCACATCAAGCGGTTAGACAGCCCACACCATCTGAAGGGAGGAAAACTCACTCACCACGGAATGCCGGGTCTGAACCTTATCCCCGATAACCCCATGCCATGGTTGTTTACTGTGATACTTTACTTGCCTTTACATGCATTTCCTTTTTCATAAAAACCGATGCGCAAATTCATTTTCATGACGTTTTAAAAACCGTGATGCATGTGCAATTCAATGAACAATAAAGCATACATGACGAGCATACCATCAAAACCTCACAATTACTATCAAGACATCACAATACTTAAACTATAAAATAACTAAATCCTAACTACCAAACCAAAACAATTAAACAAACAATGCACCAAACAATCCTCAACACAATTTCTGACATACGATGTAGGCCAACCGGCCACAGTAAATCACGAGAACTTACCTCTCGTCCTGTGCACACCGAGCTCCTCGTCTCGAACTTGGTCACCTAAATCAATCCATAGCATCCTTTGTTAAAACCGAGCTTAAACGTAAAGTTTCAAAAATTTACGAAACTCCTAACTAAAGGAAATTTCCTAAAACTCTAATAAATCTCTCTCGGGCATTTCATCGAGCAACTTATGCTCAAAAATGACAATCCTCCATTAGTGGAGGTTTTCCAAAGCTCCATACCCGACTTTTCAATCAAATGCAAAAATACACTCAAACGTTTCACCTAATAACGTTCAATAATCACCAATAAAGCAATAACTAACCATTCCTAACCTAACCCGGTTGTTTTCAACGAAATCCAACAAAACCCTAACGGTTTATCAACTTAGAATCGAGAATAACGGCCAGAAAATGCTAGAAACTTACCTAGAATCACGAGAGGAGAAGAAATCTTGAAGGAACCTTGAAGATTGGAGGAAGAATCGATGAAGTGTTGAAATGTCGTGGAGGAGAAGCAAAAATCGCCGTGGGAGGGAAAATTTGGAGGAAAGCATTAAGTGAGGGGAAGAAGAAAGGGTTTGTGTATTTAATTAACCTTGACTTGTCAAATGACAGGTTTGTCCCTCCATTTGATTTTCTATTTATCTCGTTGTTTGTCTCTCGGTTCATTTTCTCCAAATTTCCTTATTTCTCCAATAATTCCCATTTATTTCTAGAGCTCTAATAAAACTTTCCCTTCGTCAAACAGACATAATTAGCTATTTCTACGAATTAAATCGCTATAGGGTCAAAACCAGAAACTTAAGCATTATATTTCGGTTTGATTTCCATAAATTTCCATAATTCTCCCAAAATTCATATTAATTATAAGGACTCCATTAAAACCCTCGGTTTGCAAAACGGGCATATTTCAATTATTTACAAAATTGTCATTGCGCGCACAATTCAAAAACTCGTAAAACCGGGTGTTACAATTGGGGCGGTGATGCGCCCTCCAATCAGCAGCGCGTGCGCAGATGCATCCCCATGGCCGCCGATTGCTTGCATCCAATGGCTCTAATTCTTCCTTCCAATTTTTTCAAACCTTAATCCACCAAGGTTGCCTATAAATGCATAGCATTGGTGCATGTATTACAATTTTTGCCCAATTTATAAAATAACCTATTTCCCTAATCTTTGTGTTGGTTTGCCTTCGGGTTTCCTCGATTCTTGAATCGAGTGGAGTAGCCCTCCATTGTTAGCCTAGCCTTCGGGTTGCTAGGTTAACTCTTAACTTTTCCCTCGCCTTTCTCCATTTGGAGTTAGGAGTTGAGGATGGAAACCTAGGCCTACGGTGGTCGTTTTTCTCTGGGAAAACGTGCACCCGAGAGCTCAAACGTAGGATAGCTCCTCGGGTCCGCCAAATGTATTTCCATTTTCTTCATTTCCATCACATTTTATCACACACTTCACCATTAAATTTTGGCCATCACTTTCACCCACTTCACCATTTAATTTATTGCAATTTTCTCTTTTCTCCTTAACATTTCTTCACGGTTTTTTTCACACACATTTCACCACCTTCATCTACTTGTTATTTCTTGCATTTTCTTCCATTTACTCTCTTTAATTTTCGGTCATCACTCACACACACATCACCTTCATCTTATTTCCTTTCTATAGTCATTTTCTTTACTTTATCCTCAGATTTGTGCAACACCATTCACCCGAGCACCCTTGCTATATTTTGTGGGTTACACGACCCTTTTTCTAAGGACCACCGTGTCAAGTGGTATTAGAGTGCAAGGTTCTTCCAACGATGCATTTTAAAGCCTTGACATTAGTCAAAAATCGGCTAATAGAAGTGGATTTACACGAGATACACCACACCCACAAGAACCAAATTGGGTTAGGGACACTCTCCCTCCCAAACACACATGTCACGAGGGTGAGACTAGCATGCAAGGTGGCATGCAAGGTCAAATCGAAACCTTAACGGGCTTGGTTAACACCCTTGCTCAACAAGTCAAAGAACTCATGAACAATCCTCCCCGAAGAGAATCACATGAATGAATTCCTTCACAAGAGACCTCCTCTAGGATTATTCCCAAACATCCTAGACGTCGTACCCCTTTCCCCAACCTTTAGAGGAAGAAGAATGGGCTGAGCCCCAAAGAAGGAGATCCCATTATGATACAGAGGATGAAGATTTGGTGGGAGACGATGAAGATTACCGTTCAAATCGTCATTGGGACAACGATGACCTCCGTAACATCAAGATTACAATTCTCCCTTTCAATGGAATGTGTGATGGGCACACTTATTTAGATTGGGTTGATAAAGTTGAGAGAGTTTTTGAGTGCCATGATTATTCTGAAAGAGTAAAAATCAAACTCGCCTCTCTTGAACTTTTGGGCCACGCCGCACTATGGTGGTCCAACCTTAAGGCCCAACGAATGAGAACGCTAGGATATCCTGTTTCAACTTGGAATTCCATGAAAGACCTAATGCACCATAGGTTCATCCCCCAACACTACAAACATGAACTCTTCCATCAACTCCACAACCTCAAGCAAAACAATCTCTCGGTCGATGAGTACCTTACGTAATTCGAGACTCTCAATATGCGATGTGCTATTGATGAGCCTGAAGAACAACTCATCGCTCGATTTATACTAGGTATGAACCGTGATATGGGCGACGCGGTAGAAATGCAACAATTGGAGACCATGGATTTGGTCATACAATTAGCCCTCACAGTGGAGAGACAATTGAAGAGCAACCGTAAAACCGAATTTCCTAACAAATTTCCACCACGAAACTTCAATTCCGACAAGACTACTCCAAGACAAGAAGAAAAGAAGCCATTCAATCGTAATTGGCCTCCTAAGTGATCAAACACCACTCACAACTCCCCACCCGCAAACAAAACCCAAGAAAACCAACCAAAAGGACCAAGAGCATGTGACGTGGAATGTTTTAAATGTCTAGGAAAATGACACTATGTGACTGAATGCACTAACCTCCGTGTGATGGTCATTAAGGAATCCACCGGTGAATGAGAAAGTGAAGAAGACGAAGGTCAATATAATAAGGTCAAAGAAGAGGAAGTAGTAGAAGAGAGTGACGAAGAAGCCGATGAATGTACGGCTCAAGAAGGACCTCTACTACTTGTTATAAGACGAGCTTTAATGTCAAAGAACGTGGACAAGGACTGTCAACATGAAAATCTTTTCCATAGTAGATGTGCCGTAAAAGACAAAGTTTGTTCGATGATAATTGATGGAGGAAGTTGCATAAATGCGGCCTTCCAAGACATGGTCGATAAATTAAGGTTAGAAACCATTAACCACCCTACTCCTTACAAGCTTAGTTGGTTGGACGATGAAAATGAACAAGTGATAACTAAGCAAGTAATCGTAGAATTAACCATAGGAAAAATACAAGAACTCGGTTATTTGTGACGTTGTTCCGATGAGTGCCAGCCATATCCTATTAGGACGACCATGGCATTATGACTGAAGAGTTAAGTATGACAGATTCATCAACCGTTACACCTTTAATTTTGGAGGAAGAAAAATTAATTTACTACCTATGACGCCCGAGCAAGTGGCTCGTGATGAGGCCACTCGTAAAGAAGGCAAAATTAAGGAAAATCTTTTAATATCAAAGCACGGTTTGGAAACAAATATAGAACAAAAGCCCTCTCACATTAAGTGGCATTCCAATCCCTTATACGACGAAGAGATGCCATTGGAAGACGTACCCTTGTGGTTTCAAAAGAAAGAGGAGTTAAATGAGGAGACTATTTTTAGACTAAGTAGTATGATTATTGCTCCATTTCTTCCCTTTTTAAAACATGAGGAAATTCCTATACCATTTCCACTAATTAGGAAGAAGTTAGTTTATGGTCTTGAGCCTACCTATTACCTTCCTACAGCCTTTCTTAGAGCTATTCAAGTAAGTAGAAATTTTACTCCCTTTGTGAACAACAAACGCTCTACCTTGCAATTGGGAGAATTACCAAAACTATTTACCCTACCGTGTAATTATTACAAATTTTACCATCGAACAAGGGACAACGTTCGGCTAAATGGTAAACTCGTATTTATGGTCATAAGGAAAAATGGATTATTTCTTTGGTCGGAGGATTATAGCATTTCCACCTCACTACATGACGGATTCGACTACTTTGGAAAATTTCATTCCATTATCGAGCAATCGCCCTCCAAAGTAGCCATCGAATTCAATTTTACCACCCTCGCCAAAGAAAACGTTAGTAAGACAACCCTGCTCCTAGTGACACTCCTAAACTCAACCTTTAGTGTTCAAGTGTTGATTCCTTTCCTTGATATTGGGACCCTTGAAGACGTGGCTGAACCAATTGATGTGCCCCGTAGGCCCGTTACACGATCCCAGACCCGAGTCCACAATTTTACTAACACACTTGTCTCTTTTGCAGGTCATGGTACGTGTGAAGACTTGGAGGACACCGTGGATGACTTGAAGTGGGAGATTAAAGCTGGGGACGTTGACCAACCAAAGTATCTTCTCATGTGGAAAGACTAAAGAGGCACCTTAATGCTCACATGGGAATTTGTCTTCCCGAGCTTTGATATTTGTTGCTTTTTTTGAAATTTTGAACTTATTGGCAAACGTTGGCCTTCTTGTTTAAACTTTATTAGATGCATGTTAGGATTAGATGGATGTTAGGATTACATGAATGATAAGATTAGTTGGTGGCTTGGTTAGGCCCATTGAAGTTGAAGACATGGCTCAAGCCCACATGATGACCCATCATTCCCCTTCCAAGCCCAAGCCCAAAACGAAGCCCGCCATTAGGTCTATATATTCATGGCATTGGTGTTTGTAACTTTTTTTGGTTGATTTATGAGCACCCACGGATTTCTCTCTCAATAGAAGAAGAAGCTTGGAGCAAGGAGCTTCCAAGGTAAGCTCGGTTGACAACAACAGAGGGGTTGTGCCCCCGAACCATTCTTCTAGCTTGGTAGCTAGTTGGAGTGGATTTTGCCACCTCCTTCTCCCCTCTTTTGAGAGCGGAAAACAGCAAGGAGTGGCCATAACCGATTCCTTGAATCGAGTTCTCTTCCTTTGAAGAAACTCTTGTTGGAAGCTCCATTGAAGCACTCACCGGCCGATTGTCGGAAAATAGTCCATAAATCCTTCATCTTAACGAATCTGGACCACGATTTTCACCAGCACACACCTCACTCACTTCACAAGATTCACCTAAAATTTCATTAAGTTTCGTCATCTGATGAGCTCCGACCTGCAAATAGGACTCAAGAACTCGAAAGAAGAGCGTTAGCTCCGGGTGACACAAATCTGAGTAAATCCGATAATGAAAAATGTAAAAGAAATATCAAACGTGCTCGAAACTTAATGAAATTTTAGGTGAATCTTGTGAAGTGAGTGAGGTGTGTGCTGGTGAAAATTGTGGTCTAGATTTGTTAAGATGAAGGATTTATGGACTATTTTCCAAGAATCGGCCGGTGAGTGCTTCAATGGAGCTTCCGGCAAGAGTTTCTTCCAAGGAAGAGAACTCGATTCAAGGAATCGGTTATGGACAATCCTTGCTGTTTTCTGCTCACAAAAGAGTGGAGAAGGAGGTGGCAAAATCCACTCCAACTAGCTACCAAGCTAGAAGAATGGTTCGGGGGCGCAACCCCTCGGTTGTTGTCAACCGAGCTTACCTTGGAAGCTCCTTGCTCCAACCTTCTTCTTCTATTGAGAGAGAAATCCGTGGGTGCTCATAAATCAACCAAAAAAAGTTACAAACACCAATGCCATGAATATATAGACCTAATGGTGGGCTTGCGCTTGGGCTTGCGCTTGGAAGGGGAATGATGGGTCATCATGTGGGCTTGAGCCATGTCTTCAACTTCAATGGGCCAAACCAAGCCACCAACTAATCCTATCATTCATGTAATCCTAACATCCATCTAATCCCAACATGCATCTAATAAAGTTTAAACAAGAAGGCCAACGTTTGCCAATAAGTTCGAAATTTAAAAAAAAAACAACAAATATCAAAGCTCGGGAAGAAAAATTCTCATGTGAGAATTAAGGTGCCTCTTTAGTCTTTCCACATGAGAAGATGCTTTGGTTGGTCAACGTCCCCAGCTTTAATCTCCCACTTCAAGTCGTCCACGGTGTCCTCCAAGTCTTCACACGAACCATGACCTGCAAAAGAGACAAGTGTGTTAGTAAAATTATGGACTCGGGTCTGGGATCGTGTAACGGGCCTACGGGCACATCACCAATGGATTTGAGGTCAAATCCTCAGCCACCTGGAGGGGATGATGTGCCACCGAGGCCCAAAACTAGATATGACCCAAGGCCCATAAATTATTTAGCATTTTTACTAATGAAAATTATTTTCTTTATTGGCAGGTAGTTGATGATCGTGTTGAAAATTCAACTTAGAGCACTTGGAGGAAGCTACAACTTGGCCCATGGAAATTTGTCTTCCCGGCCCAATAATTTATGTAATTTTTGGTTCGAACTTATTTGGCATACATTAGCCTTTATTGTATGGATTATTATAATTGCATCATACATTAGATTGTGTGGTTAGGGTTAGATGTATGTTGGTGGATTATGGGTTGAAGACATATCCAATAAATTCAAGCTTATCAACAAAAGGGAGCCCAAAGGAAGCCTTAGCCCAAAGAAGAGACCAACTTTAAGGTATGGATTTTGCAGGTACAAGTGTTAGTGGCAACATGGATTGATGACGTGGACAAACTTCAGCCTTTGATCAAGAAGTGGCTCGGCCTTCATCCTCACCAACCAGCTGGCGCGCACGGGGCAGCAGCATGAGGCGGGAAGTAGCAAGGTGGCGCGCGGGCAACTGCATCTGGCCGCTGATCTGGCACGCACGCAGATCCTGATCTTGACCACTGATGGTCGAGCACGGGAAGGCATCTAGGCCTTTGGATGGCGCGCCACGGATAGCTCCTCCTCGCCGTTGATGGTCGCTCTACGCTGATGATCTGGACCGCACGATTGGCGTGCTGTTGTGCCCTCCTATCAGCAGCGCGTGCACAGATGCATCCCCATGGCCGCCGATTGCTTGCATCCAATGGCTCTAATTCATCCTTCCAATTTTGCCAAACCCTAATCCACCTAGGTTGCCTATAAATGCATAGCATTGGTGCATGTATTACAACTTTTTCCCAATTTATAAAATAACCTATTTTCCTACACTTTATGTTGGTTTGCCATCTGGTTTCCTTGATTCTTCAATCGAGTGGAGTAGCCCTCCATTGTTAGCCTAGCCTTCGGGTTGCTAGGTTAACTCTTAACTTTTCCCTCGCCTTTCTCCATTGGGAGTTAGGAGTTGAGGACGGAAACCTAGGCCAACGGTGGTCGTTTTCCTCCAGGAAAACGTGCACCCGAGAGCTCAAACGTAGGATAGCTCCTTGGGTCCACCAAAGGCATTTCCATTTTCTTCATTTCCATCACATTTTATCACACACTTCACCTTTAAATTTCAGCCATCACTTTCACCCACTTCACCATTTAATTTCTTGCAATTTTCACTTTTTTCCTTAACATTTCTCCACGGTTTTTTTCAAACACATTTCACCACCTTCATCTACTTGTTATTTCTTGCATTTTCTTCCATTTACTCTCTTTAATATTCGGACATCACTCACACACACATCACCTTCATCTTATTTCATTTCCATAGTCATTTTCTTTACTTTATCCTCGAATTTGTGCAACACCATTCACCCGAGCACCCTAGCTATATTTTGTGGGTTACACGGCCCCTTTTCTAAGGGCCACCGTGTCAAGAGTTATGGTTAGAACCTAAGTTATCCATTTCACCTTCAAAGTTCTAATTTGAATTGAAGAGAACGACATGCATTGAGGGATGCGTAATTGAGACTTAGTAATGCATTTGATGAAGTATAAGAAACTTCACTTCAATCGATTTGTTCCAAAAGAACTGAACTTATCAAGCAAATGAGGCTCACTATTACTAGACTTGTGGTCAGAACCTAAGTTATCCATTTCACCTTCAAGGTTCTAATTTGAAGTGAAGAGAACGATGTGCATTGAGGACCCAATGAGCTTCATGGACGCGTAATTAAGACTTAGTAATGCGTTTGATGAAGTATAAGAAACATCACTTGAATCGAGTTGTTCTAAAAGAGCTGAACGTATCTTGCGAATGAGGTTGACTGTTACATGACTTGTGGAAAGAACCTAAGTTATCCATTTCACCTTCAAGATTTTAACTTGAAGTGATAAGAACGACGTGTATTGAGGACCCAATAACCTTCATGGATGTGTAATTAAGACTTGGTAATGCGTTTAATGAAGTATAAGAAATTTCACTTAAATCGATTTGTTCCAAAAAAAACTGAACGTATCAAGCAAATGAGGTTGACTGTAGCATGACTTGTGGTTAGAACCTAAGTCATCCATTTCACATTTAAGATTTTAACTTTAAATGATGAGAACAACGTGTATTGAGTACCTAATAAGCTTTATGGACGCGTAATTAAGACTTAGTAATGCGTTTGATTAAGTATAAGAAACTTTACTTCAATTGATTGTTCCAAAAGAACTGAATGTATCAAGGAAATGAGGTTCACTGTTACATGCCTTGTGGGTAGAACATAAGTTGTCCATTTTACTTTCAAGGATTTAACTTGATGTGATTAGAACGACGTGGATTGAGGACCCAATAATTTTCATGGACGCGTAATTAAGGCTTAGTAATGCATTTGATGAAGTATAGGAATTTTCACTTCAATCGATTTTTTCTAAAAGAGTTGAACGTCTCAAGCAAATGAGTTTGACTATTACATGACTTGTAGTTAGAACCCAAGTAATCCATTTCACCGTCAAGGTTTAAACTTGAAGAGATGAGAACGACGTGTATTGAAGACCCAATAACCTTCATAGACGCATAATTAAGACTCAGTAATGCATTTGATGATGTGTAAGAAATTTTATTTAAATCGATTTGTTCAAAAAGAACTGAACGTATCAAATAAATGAGGTTGACTGTTACATGACTTGTGGTTAGAACCTAAGTTATCTCTTTCACCTTCAATGTTTTAACTTGAAGTGATGAGAACGACGTGTATTGAGGACCCAACAACTGTCAAGGATGCGTAATTAAGACTTATTAATGCGTTCGATGAAGTATAGAAACTTCACTTCAATTAATTTTTTGTAAATGAACTGAATGTATCTTGCAAATGAGATTGACCGTTACTGGATTTGTGGTTAGAACCTAAGTTATCCATTTCACCTTCAAGGTTTTAACTTGAAGTTATGAGAACAACGTGTATTGAGGACCAATAACCTTCATGGAGCGTAATTAAGGCTTAGTAATGCGTTTGATGAAGTATAGGAATTTTCACTTCAATCGATTTATTCTAAAAGAGCTGAACGTCTCAAGCAAATGAGTTTGACTATTACATGACTTGTGGTTAGAACCTAAGTTATCCATTTCACCTTCAAGGTTTTAACTTGAAGTTGATGAGAACGCGGGTCTTGAGGATCGCTTACCCTTCCGCTCTTTCCTTTTTTTCTTATTTTTGCTTTCCCCCACCCCCAACAACTGTCAAGGATGCGTAATTAAGACTTAGTAATGCGTTTGATGAAGTATAGAAACTTCACTTCAATCGATTTATTCTAAAAGAACTGAACGTATCAAACAAATGAGGTTGACTATTACATGACTTGTGGTTAGAACCTAACTTATCCATTTCACATTCAAGGTTTTAACTTGAAGTGATGTGAACAACGTGTATTGAGGACCCAATAAACTTCACTTCAATCGATTTTTTCCAAAAGAACTGAACGTATCAAACAAATGAGGTTGACTATTACATGACTTGTGGTTAGAACCTAAGTTATCCATTTCACCTTCAAGGTTTTAACTTGAAGTGATGAGAACGACGTGTATTGAGGACCCAATAACCTTCATGGACGCGTAATTAAGACTTAGTAATGCGTTTGATGAAGTATAAGAAACTTCACTTCAATCGATTTGTTCCAAAAAAAACTAAAAATATCTAGTAAATGAGGTTGACTGTTACATGACTTGTGGTTAGAACCTAAGTCATCCATTTCACGTTTAAGATTTTAACTTTAAATGATGAGAACGACGTGTATTGAGTACCAAATAAACTTCATAGACGCGTAATTAAGACTTAGTAATGCGTTTGATGAAGTATAAGAAACTTTACTTCAATTGATTTGTTCCAAAAGAACTAAATGTATCAAGGAAATGAGGTTTATTGTTACATGCTTTGTGGTTAGAACATAAGTTGTCCATTTTACCTTCAAAGATTTAACTTGATGTGATTAGAACGACGTGGATTGAGGACCCAATAACCTTCATGGAGCGTAATTAAGGCTTAGTAATGCGTTTGATGAAGTATAGGAATTTTCACTTCAATCGATTTATTCTAAAAGAGCTGAACGTCTCAAGCAAATGAGTTTGACTATTACATGACTTGTGGTTAGAACCCAAGTAATCCATTTCACCTTCAAGGTTTAAATTTGAAGTGATGAGAACGACGTTTATTGAAGACCCAATAACCTTCATAGACGTATAATTAAGACTTAGTAATGCGTTTGATGAAGTATAGGAATTTTCACTTCAATCGATTTGTTCCAAAAGAACTGAACGTATCAAACAAATGAGGTTGACCTATTACATGACTTGTGGTTAGAACCAAGTCATCCATTTCACCTTCAGGTTTTAACTTGAAATGAGGAGAAGCGACGTGTATTGAGTACCCAGAAGCTTCAGGAGCGCGGAATTAAGTACTTAGTCATGCGTTTGATGATGTAAAAAAAACGTCACTTGAAGAATTTGTTCGAAAGAGTTGAACATACCAAGAAAATGAGGTTGAGTGTTACATGGCTTGTGTTAAAACCCAAGTTATCCATTGCACCTTCAAGGTTTTAAACTTGAAGTGATGAGAACGACGTGTACAGAGGAGCCCAATAACCTTCAATGGACGCGTAATTAAGACGCAGTAAGGCATTGATAAAGTATAAAGACTTCACGTCAATCGATGGTTGTCAAAAGAAACTGAACCGTATCGAGCAAAATGAGTTAAGTGTTACATGACTTGTGGTTAGAACCTAAGTTATCCAGTTGACATTCAAGGTTTTAACGTGAGGTGACGAGAACAACGTGTATTGAGTACCCAATAAACTTCACTTCATCGATTTTTTCCAAAAGAACTGAACGTATCAAACAAATGAGGTTGACTGTTACATGACTTGTGGTTAGAAGCTAAGTTATCCATTTCACCCTCAAGGTTTTAACTTGCAGTGATGAGAACGACGTGTATTGAGGACCCAATAACCTTCAAGGATGCGTAATTAAGACTTATTAATGCGTTTGATGAAGTATAGAAACTTCACTTCAATCGATTTTTTATAAATGAACTGAATGTATCATGCAAATGAGGTTGACTGTTACTAGATTTGTGGTTAGAATCTAACTTATCCATTTCACATCCAAGGTTTTAACTTGAAGTGATAAGAACAACGTGTATTGAGTACCCAATAAACTTCACTTCAATCGATTTTTTCCAAAAGAACTGAACGTAACAAGCAAATGAGGCTGACTGTTACTGGACTTGTGGTTAAAACCTAAGTCATTCATTTCACATTCAAAGTTTAACTTCAAGTGATGAGAACAACGTGTATTGAGGACGCAATAACCTTCATGGACGCGTAATTAAGACTTTGTAATGCGTTTAATGAAGTATCAGAAATTTCACTTAAATCGATTTGTTCCAAAAAAAAAAAATGTAAAAAATATTAGGAGTTAAATGAGGTTGACTGTTACATGACTTGTGGTTAGAACCTAAAGTCATCCATTTCACCTTCAAGGTTTTAACTTGAAGTGATGAGAACGACGTGTATTGAGGACCCAATAACCTTCATGGACGCGTAATTAAGACTTAGTAAGTAATGCGTTGATGAAGTATAAGAGACTTCACTTCAATCGATTTGTTCCAAAAGAACTGAACGTATCAAACAAATGAGGTTGACTGTTACATGACTTGTGGTTAGAACCTAAGTCATCCATTTCACGTTTAAGATTTTAACTTTAAATGATGAGAACGACGTGTATTGAGTACCAAATAAACTTCATAGACGCGTAATTAAGACTTAGTAATGCGTTTGATGAAGTATTACAAACTTCACTTCAATCGATTTTTTCCAAAAGAACTGAACGTATCAAACAAATGAGGTTGACTATTACATGACTTGTGGTTAGAACCCAAGTAATCCATTTCACCTTCAAGGTTTAAATTTGAAGTGATGAGAACGACGTTTATTGAAGACCCAATAACCTTCATAGACGTATAATTAAGACTTATTAATGCGTTTGATGAAGTATTACAAACTTCACTTCAATCGATTTTTTCCAAAAGAACTGAACGTATCAAACAAATGAGGTTGACTGTTACATGACTTGTGGTTAGAACCTAAGTTCATTCATTTCACATTCAAGGTTTTAACTTGAAGTTGATGAGAACGCGGGTCTTGAGGATCGCTTACCCTTCCGCTCTTTCCTTTTTTTCTTATTTTTGCTTTCCCCCACCCCCAACAACTGTCAAGGATGCGTAATTAAGACTTATTAATGCGTTTGATGAAGTATTACAAACTTCACTTCAATCGATTTTTTCCAAAAGAACTGAACGTATCAAGCAAATGAGGTTGAGTGTTACATGACTTGTGGTTAGAACCAAAGTTATCCATTTCACCTTCAAGGTTTTAACTTGAAGTTATGAGAACAACGTGTATTGAGGACCCAATAAACTTCACTTCAATCAATTTTTTTCCAAAAGAACTGAACGTATCAGGCAAATGAGGCTGACTGTTACTGGACTTGTGGTTAGAACCTAAGTCATTCATTTCACATTCAAGGTTTTAACTTAAAGTGATGAGAACGACGTGTATTGAGGACCCAATAACCTTCATGGACGCGTAATTAAAACTTAGTAACGCGTTTGATGAAGTATTACAAACTTCACTTCAATCGATTTTTTCCAAAAGAACTGAACGTATCAAGCAAATGAGGTTGACTATTACAGGACTTGTGGTTAGAACCTAAGTTATCCATTTCACCTTCAAGGTTTTAACTTGAAGTGATGAGAACGACGTGTATTGAGGACCCAATAACCTTCAAGGATGCGTAATTAAGACTTATTAATGCGTTTGATGAAGTATAGAAACTTTACTTCAATCGATTTTTTATAAATGAATTGATTGTATCATGTAAATGAGGTTGACTGTTACTATATTTGTGGTTAGAATCTAACTTATCCATTTCACATCCAAGGTTTTAACTTGAAGTGATAAGAACAACGTGTATTGAGGACCCAATAAACTTCACTTCAATCGATTTGTTCCAAAAGAACTGAACTAACCATCAAATGAGGCGGACTGTACCTTTGGACTTGTGGTTAGAACCTAAGTTATCCATTTCACCTTCAAGGTTTTAACTTGAAGTGATGAGAACGACGTGTATTGAGGATCCAATAACCTTCATGGACGCGTAATTAAGACTTACTAATGCGTTTAAAGAAGTATAAGAGACTTCACTTCAATCGATTTGTTCCAAAAAACTTACAGATCAGGCAATGGGTTGCCCCTATTACATGACTTGTGGTTAGAACCAAGTTATCCATTTCACCTTCAAGTTTTTAACTTGAAGTGATGAGAACGACGTGTATTGAGGACCCAATAACCTTCATGGACGCGTAATTAAGACTTAGTAATGCGTTTGATGATGTAAAAAAAACTTCACTTGAATCAATTTGTTCTAAAAGAGTTGAACGTACCAAGAAAATGAGGTTGAGTGTTACATGGCTTGTGGTTAGAACCCAAGTTATCCATTTCACCTTCAAGGTTTTAACTTGAAGTGATGAGAACGACGTGTACAGAGGACCCAATAACCTTCATGGACGCGTAATTAAGACTTAGTAATGCGTTTGATGAAGTATAAGAGACTTCACTTCAATCGATTTGTTCCAAAAGAACTGAACGTATCAAGCAAATGAGGTTAAGTGTTACATGACTTGTGGTTAGAACCTAAGTTATCCATTTGACATTCAAGGTTTTAACTTGAGGTGACGAGAACGAACCTTCTTGGACGCGTAATTAAGGCTTAGTAATGCGTTTGATGATGTATAAGAAACTTCACTTGAATCAATTTGTTCTAAAAGAGTTGAACGTGTCAAGCAAATGAGGTTGAGTGTTACATGACTTGTGGTTAGAACCTAAGTTATCCATTTCACCTTCAAGTTTTTAACTTGAATTTGTTAGAACGCCGTGGGACTGAGGACCCAATAACCTTCATGGACGCGTAATTAAGACTTAGTAATGCGTTTGATGAAGTATAAGAGACTTCACTTCAATCGATTTGTTCCAAAAGAACTGAACGTATCAAGCAAATGAGGTTGAGTGTTACATGACTTGCTGTTAGAACCTAAGTTATCCATTTTACATTCAAGGTTTTAACTTGAAGTGACGAGAACGACGTGTATTAAGGACCGAATAACCTTCTTGGATGAGTAATTAAGGCTTAGTAATGCGTCTGATGAACGTTTCAAGCAAATGAGGTTGACTATTACATGACTTGTGGTTAGAACCAAAGTCATCCATTTCACCTTCAAGTTTTTAACTTGAAATGATGAGAACGACGTGTATTGAGTACCCAATAAGCTTCATGGACGCGTAATTAAGACTTAGTAATGCGTTTGATGATGTAAAAAAAACTTCTCTTGAATCAATTTGTTCTAAAAGAGTTGAACGTACCAAGAAAATGAGGTTGAGTGTTACATGACTTGTGGTTAGAACCTAGGTTATCCATTTCACATTCAAGATTTTAACTTGAAGTAATGAGAACAACGTGAATTGAGGAACCAATAACCTTCATGGACGCATAATTAAGACTTAGTAAGTTGTTTGATGATATATAAGAAATTTCAATGGAATTAATTTGTTCTAAAAGAGTTGAACGTATCAAGCAAATGAGGTTGAGTGTTACATGACTTGTGGTTAGAACCTAAGTTTTCCATTTCACATTCAAGGTTTGAACTTGAAGTGACAAGAACACGTGTATTGAGGGGCCAATAACCTTCATCGACGCGTAATTAAGACATAGTAATGTGTTTGATGAAGTATAAGAGACTTTACTTCAATCGATTTGTTCCAAAAGAACTAAACGTAGCAAGCAAATGAGGTTTAGTGTTACATGACTTGTGGCTAGAATCTAGGTTATCCATTTCACATTTAAGATTTTAACTTGAAGTGATGAGAAAAACGTGAATTGAGAACCCAATAACCTTCATGGACGCGTAATTAAGACTTAGAAATGCGTTTGATGATATATAAGAAACTTCAATTGAATTAATTTGTTCTAAAAGAGTTGAAAGTATCAAGCAAATGAGGTTGAGTGTTACATGACATGTGGTTAGAACCTAAGTTATCGATTTCACCTTCAAGGTTTTCACTTGAATTGATGAGAACGACATGTACTGAGGACCCAATAACCTTCATGGACGCGTAATTAAGACTTAGTAATGCGTTTGATGAAGTATAAAAGACTTCACTTCAATCGATTTGTTCCAAAAGAACTGAACATAGCAAGCAAATGAGGTTGAGTGTTACATGACTTGTGGTTAGAAACTAAGTTATCCATATCACCTCAAGGTTTTAACTTGAAATGATGAGAACGACGTGTACTGAGGACCCAATAACTTTCATGGACGCGTAATTAAGACTTAGTATTTCGTTTGATGAACTATCAGAAACTACACTTCAATCGATCTGTTCCTAAAGTGCTGAACGTATCAAGCAAATGAAGTAAAGTGTTACAAGACTTGAAGTTAGAACTTAAGTTATCCATTTCACATTCAAGATTTTAACTTGAAGTATTGAGAACAATGTGTATTGTGGACCCAATAACCTTCATGGACGCGTAATTAAGACTTAGTAATACGTTTGATGAAGTATAAGCAACTTCACTTCAATCGATTTTTTCCAAAAGAACTGAACGTATCAAGAAAATGAGATTGACTGTTACATGACTTGTGGTTAGAACCTAACTTATCCATTTCACATTCCAGGTTTTAACTTGAAGTGATGAAAACGACGTGTATTGAGGACCCAAAAACCTTCATGGACGCGTAATTAAGACTTAGTAATGCGTTTGATGAAGTATAGGAAACTTCACTTCAATCAATTTGATCCAAAAGAACTGAACGTATCAAGCAAATGAAGTTGAGTGTTACATGACTTGTGGTTAGAACCTAAGTTATCCATTTCACATTAAAGATTTTAACTTTAAGTGACGAGAACGACGTGTTTTGAGGACCGAATAACCTTCATGGACGCGTAATTAAGGCTTAGTAATGCGTTTGATAATGTAAGAAACTTCACTTGAATCGATTTATTCTAAAAGAGTTAAACGTATCAAACAAATGAGGTTTTGATTGTTACAAGACTTGTGGTTAGAATCTAAGTTATCCATTACACATTCACGGTTTTAACTTGAAATGATGAAAACGACGTGTATTGAGGACCCAAAAACCTTCATGGACGCGTAATTAAGACTTAGTAATGCGTTTGATGAAGTATAGGAAACTTCACTTCAATCGATTTGTTCCAAAAGAACTGAACGTATCAAGCAAATGAGGTTGAGTGTTACATGACTTGTGGTTAGAACCTAAGTTATCGATTTCACCTTTAAGGTTTTAACTTTAATTGATGAGAACGACGTGTGCTGATGACCCAATAACCTTCATGGACGCGTAATTAAGACTTAGTAATGCGTTTGATGAAGTATAGGAAACTTCACTTCAATCGATTTTTTTCCAAAAGAACTGAACGTATCAAGAAAATGAGATTGAGTGTCACATGACTTGTGGTTAGAACCTAACTTATCCATTTCACATTCCAGGTTTTAACTTGAAGTGATGAAAACGACGTGTATTGAGGACCCAAAAACCTTCATGGACGCGTAATTAAGACTTAGTAATGCGTTTGATGAAGTATAGGAAACTTCACTTCAATCAATTTGATCCAAAAGAACTGAAACACACCAAACCACGATCAAGCAAATGAAGTTGAGTGTTACATGACTTGTGGTTAGAACCTAAGTTATCCATTTCACATTAAAGATTTTAACTTTAAGTGACGAGAACGACGTGTTTTGAGGACCGAATAACCTTCATGGACGCGTAATTAAGGCTTAGTAATGCGTTTGATAATGTAAGAAACTTCACTTGAATCGATTTATTCTAAAAGAGTTAAACGTATCAAACAAATGAGGTTTTGATTGTTACAAGACTTGTGGTTAGAATCTAAGTTATCCATTACACATTCACGGTTTTAACTTGAAATGATGTAAACAACGTGTATTGAGGACCCAATAACCTTTATGGACGCGTAATTAAGACTTAGTAATGCGTTTGATGATGTATAAGAAACTTCACTTGAATTGATTTGTTCTAAAAGAGTTGAACGTATCAAGCAAATGAGGTTGAGTGTTAAATGACTTGTGGTTAGAACCTAAGTTATCGATTTCACCTTTAAGGTTTTAACTTTAATTGATGAGAACGACGTGTGCTGATGACCTAATAACCTTCATGGACGCGTAATTAAGACTTAGTAATGCGTTTGATGAAGTATAAGAAACTTCACTTGAATCGATTTGCTTTAAAAAGGTTGAACGTATCAAGCAAATTAGGTTGAGTGTCACATGACTTGTAGTTAGAACCTAAGTTATCCATATCACCTTCAAGGTTTTAACTTGAAGTGATGAGAACGACGTGTACTGAGGACCCAATAACCTTCATGGACACGTAATTAAAATTTAGTAGTGCGTGTGATGAAGTATAAGAGACTTCACTTCAATCGATTTGTTCCAAAAGAACTAAACGTATCAAGCAAATTAGGTTGAGTGTCACATGACTTGTAGTTAGAACCTAAGTTATCCATATCATCTTCAAGGTTTTAACTTGAAGTGATGAGAACGACGTGTACTGAGGACCCAATAACCTTCATAGACGCGTATTTAAAACTTAGTAATGCGTGTGATGAAGTGTAAGAGACTTCACTTCAATCGATTTGTTCCAAAAGAACTAAACGTATCAAGCAAATTAGGTTGAGTGTCACATGACTTGTAGTTAGAACCTAAGTTATCCATTTCACATTCAAGGTTTTAACTTGAAGTGATGAGAACGACGTGTATTGAGGACCCATAACCTTCATGGACGCGTAATTAAAATTTAGTAGTGCGTGTGATGAAGTATAAGAGACTTCACTTCAATCGATTTGTTCCAAAAGAACTTAACGTATCAAGCAAATGAGGTTGAGTGTTACATGACTTGTGGTTAGAACCTCATCAAACGCATTACGTGTATTGAGGACCCAATAACCTTCATGGATGCGTAATTAAGACTTAGTAATGCGTTAGATGATGTATAAGAAACTTCACTTGAATCGATATGTTTCAAGAGAGTTGAACGTATCAACCAAATGAGGTTTAGTGTTGCAAGACTTGTGGTTTGAAACTAAGTTATCCATTTCACATTCATGGTTTGAACTTGAAGTGATGAGAATGACGTGCATTGAGGACCCAATAACCTTCATGGACGCGTAATTAAAACTTAGTAATGCGTTTGATGATGTATAAGTAACTTCACTGGAATCGATTTGTTCTAAAAGAGTTGAACGTATCAAGCAAATTAGCTTGAGTGTCACATGACTTGAAGTTAGAACCTAAGTTATCCATTTCACCTTCATGGTTTTAACTTGAAGTGATGAGTTCGACGTGTACTGAGGACCCAATAACCTTCATGGACGCGTAATTAAGACTTAGTAATGCGTTTAATGATGTATAAAAAACTTCACTTGAATCGACTTGTTTCAAGAGACTTGAACGTATCAACCAAATGAGGTTTAGTGTTGCAAGACTTGTGGTTTGAAACTAAGTTATCCATTTCACATTCATGGTTTGAACTTGAAGTGATGAGAATGACGTGCATTGAGGACCCAATAACCTTCATGGACGCGTAATTAAAACTTAGTAATACGTTTGATGATGTATAAGTAACTTCACTTGATTCGATTTGTTGTAAAAGAGCTGAACGTATCAAGCAAATGAGGTTGAGTGTTACAAGTCTTGTGGTTAGAAACTAAGTTATCCATTTCACATTCAAGGTTTTAACTTGAAGTGATGAGAACGACGTGTACTGAGGACCCAATAACCTTCATGGACGCGTAATAAGACTAGTAATGCGTTTGATGATGTATAAGAAACTTCATTTGATTCGATTTGTTGTAAAAGAGCTGAACGTATCAAGCAAATGAGGTTTAGTGTTGCAAGACTTGTGGTTAGAACCTAAGTTATCCATTTCACCTTCATGGTTTTAACTTGAAGTGATGAGTTCGACGTGTACTGAGGACCCAATAACCTTCATGGACGCGTAATTAAGACTTAGTAATGCGTTTGATGATGTATAAGAGACTTCACTTCAATCGATTTGTTACAAAAGAACTGAACGTATCAAGCAAATGAGGTTGAATGTTACATGACTTGTGGTTAGAACCTAAGTTATCTATTTCACATTCAAGGTTTTAACTTGAAGTGACGAGAACAATATGTATTGAGGACCCAATAACCTTCGTGGACGCGTAATTAAGACTTAGTAATGCGTTTAATGATGTATAAAAAACTTCACTTGAATCGACTTGTTTCAAAAGACTTGAACGTATCAAGCAAATGAGGTTTAGTGTTGCAAGACTTGTGGTTAGAAACTAAGTTATTCATTTCACATTCAAGGTTTGAAGTTGAAGTGATGAGAACGACGTGTATTGAGGACCCAATAACCTTCATGGACGCATAATTAAGACTTTGTAATGCGTTTGATGATGTATAAGAAACTTCATTTGATTCGATTTGTTGTAAAAGAGCTGAACGTATCAAGCAAATGAGGTTGAGTGTTACAAGACTTGTGATTAGAAACTAAGTTATCCATTTCACATTCAAGGTTTTAACGTGAGGTGATGAAATCGACGTGTGTTGAGGACATAATAACTTTCATGGACGCGTAATTAAGACTTAGTAATGCGTTTGATGAACCATCAGAAACTTCATTTCAATCGATTTTTTCTAAAAGTGTTGAACGTTTCAAGCAAATGAGGTTGAGTGTTACAAGTCTTGTGGTTAGAACCTAAGTTATCCTGTTCACGTTAAGGTTTCAACTTGACGTGATGACAAAAATGTGTATTGGGGACCCAATAACCTTCATGGACGCGTAATTAAGACTTAGTAATGGTGTAACGACCTCGACAGGAGCCGTCACTTAGTCATAATCTTTCATTAATCATTGACTAAACTTCTAACTTTTCTCCTCTATTTCCAGTCTAGTATTTACATACATTTTTTTAATTCCTCTTAGATGCTAACAGACGACTTATATAATAAGGGAACCGCATCCCCTCAGAACTCGATTTTTCCTTAAATCCTGTCGGCTAAATCTTACAAAGAGTCAGGCGACTAAGCTCGGTCATTTGATCAGTGACTTAATTGGGTAGGGAAGAAAATGCCCCAGCCACTCGACATTAATCAGATCGGTTTGCATGGGTTCGCATGCAGCGGGTGACGAAGTATTTATCATCTGACTTGTCACGTGTGCCCTGCGTGACTCAGTTATAGACGCCCAGTAGAAAACATCTACCGGTGGACATGGGCATTGCACGTGTCTAATTAAAGACATTGCCCGGTCTCGAACATTCTCCACTAGATGTTCATATTTACACTGCATCGACCGTGGTCTGTGCGCCTCGCGTGACTAATTAAAACATTACTCAGGCACTAAACGACAAGAAGATATCAAATCGTCACGGTGACCTAAACATACTACATCATCCGGGACTAACGACCAAAATACATTCCATCATCCGGTGACCAAACATACTACATCATCCGGTGACTAAACGACAAACTACATTCCCATCATCCGGAAGAAAACATACTACATCATCCGGTGACTAAATGACAAGCTACATTGCCATCATCCGGTGATGTAAGCCAGAAGACTCAATGTGACACCCCGAGTTATCTAAACCCGGTTCATCCACATTTATGTTCATGTGTCTAACCGTACTCGAAAATCCTATAAATTTTTTT
>CM039505.1:39598540-39694754 GCA_022432975.1 Begonia masoniana | reverse complement strand
TGGTTAGTTGGTTTAACTTGGTTTTGTTCGTTGTTTTGTAATTTAAAATATATAAATATTCTAAATGCCTGATCTTCGAAATTGAGTACAATCGTCTATCGGTGGATGCGAACGTTAGTTTTTTGTCATTTTATGATCGGTGGATGTGAGTGTTAGGCTTTTGTCGTTTAGTGATTGGCAGATGTCGAGTTTTAAATCTATCGGAAGACGTAGAAGTAGTTTTGTCGTTTAGTGATCGGAAGATGTCGAGTTTTATATCTATCGGAAGACGTAGAAATAGTTTTGTCATTTAGTGATCGGTCGATGTGTTCTGTTTGCTTCTCCCTTTCAACCGTCTTGAATATTTTCACTATTTAGCAAATATTTGTTTTTATACAATGATTTTCCGCTGCAAGTTTTAACGTTTTAAGAGTCAAATCTTGATCATTGAATGAAATTTTAAATTTTTCTCAAAAGTCATAGTTCGGTTCAGTATTATGAGTAACGAACCGGTTTATATAATTCGGGGCATCACATCATGTAACAGTCAACCTCATTTGCTTGATACGTTCAGTTCTTTTGGAACAAATCGATTGAAGTGAAGTTTCTTATACTTCATCAAACATATTACTAAGTCTTAATTACGCGTCCATGTAAGGTGAAATGGATAACTTAGGTTCTAACCACAAGTCATGTAACAGTCAACCTTATTTGCCTGGTACGTTCAACTCTTTTAGAACAAATCGACTGAAGTGATGTTTCTTAGACTTCATCAAACGCATTAGTAAGTCATAATTATGCGTGCATGAAGCTTATTGGGTCCTCAATGCACATCGTTCTCATCACTTCAAGTTACAACCTTGAAGGTTAAATAGATAACTTAGGTTCTAACCACAAGTTATGTAACAGTCAACCTCATTTACCTGATACATTCAGCACTTTAAGAACAAATCGATTAAAGTGATGTTTCTTGTACTTCATCAAACATATCACTAAGTCTTAATTACGCGTCTATGAAGGTTGTTGGGTCCTCAATACACGTCTTTCTCATCACTTCAAGTTTAAACCTTGAAGGTGAAATGGATAACTTAGGTTTTAACCACAAGTCCAATAAGAGTCAGCCTCATTTGCTTGATACGTTCAGCTCTTTTAGAACAAATCGATTGAAGTTAAAATTCCTATACTTCATCAAACGCATTATTAAACCTTAATTACGTGTCCATGAAGGTTATTGGGTCCTCTATCCACGTCGTTTTATTCAATTCAAGTTAAAACCTTGAAGGTGAAATGGACAAGTTAGGTTCTAACCACAAGGCGTGTAACAGTGAACCTCATTTGCTTGATACATTCAGTTCTTTTAGAACAAATCAATTGAAGTAAAGTTTCTTTTACTTCATCAAACGTATTACTAAATCTTAATTACGTGTCTATGAAGGTTATTGGGTGCTCAATACACTTCGTTCTCATCACTTCAAGTTAAAATCTTAAAAGTGAAATGGATGACTTAGGTTCTAACCACAAGTCATGTAACAGTCAACCTCATTTGCGTGATACGCGTCCATGAAGGTTATTGGGTCCTCAATACACGTCGTTCTTATCACTTCAAGTTAAAACCTTGAAGGTGAAATGGATAACTTAGGTTCTAACTACAAGTCATGTAACAGTCAACCTCAGCAAGATACGTTCAGCTCTTTTAGAACAAATTGATTGAAGTGAAGTTTCTTATACTTCATCAAACGCATTACTAAGTCTCAATTACGCGTCCATGAAGCTCATTGGGTCCTCAATGCGCGTCGTTCTCTTCACTTCAAATTAGAACCTTGAAGGTGAAATGAATAACTTAGGTTCTAACCACAAGTCTAGTAACAATCAGCCTCATTTGCTTGATACGTTCATTTCTTTTGGAACAAATCGATTGAAGTGAAGTTTTTTATACTTTATCAAACACATTACTAAGTCTTAATTACGCGTCTATGAAGCTTATTGGATCCTCTGTAATGCTCGGTTTTTTTAGGTTTTCGCTCTAGCGGTATTTTTGTAAATGAGAAATATAGGCCTGTTTTGTGAGCGAGAAGTTTTATTAGGGCCTTAGGAATTTATGAGAATTTTTAGTGGAATAAGTAAATTTTTAGAAATCTAAATTGATAGCCTAACGCAGAGTTTTGGTTTTCCGCCTACAGTGTTTTAAGTCGTAAAAATAGTAAATTAAGTCCGTTTGGCGAACAGAGAGTTTCGTTAGAACCCTATGAATAAGTTGGAATATTTGGAGGAATAAGAAAGTTTCGGAGGAACCAAATAATTGAACATAAGGGCAAAAGAGTAATTTGTGAGGTTTGATTTATTTAAAACACCAAAAATCCTCCTCCCCTCATACACTTTCACGATTTTTCTAGGGAAGAATTTCTCTTCCTCTGGCGACATTCCCTTTCTCCCTTACCGTTTCTCTTTCGACCGACCGACGCTCCCTATTTTCGGCAATTTCTTTCCATGTTCTCTTCCCCAATCGACACCCTAGGTAAGCTCTAAGCTCTAGGCTCATTTAGTTGTCATTTTCTGGGTGGTTTTCGGTTAGGGTTTCGATTGGGCTTTTCTTGAATTTGTCATTTTAGGTTAGGGATGAGTTAGGTTGTTGATAGGTGATGTATTTATTGTTATTGTGGTTGATTTGATAAATTATTAAGGAATTTTTGTTGTTGGAGAATTGAGAAATCCATTAATGGAGTTTAAGAGTTTGTGAGCACAATGTGCTCGATGATTTGCCTGAAAGAAGTAATCATAGATTCTAGAGGAATTAGCTTTGGCGAGGAGCTTAGATTAAGTTTGGAATTTGTTTATTTAGGATCGATTTTAATGCCTTAGGTGGACACGGCTATTGGTGTAACACCCCGTAAATTATCCTCGTACTATTCTTAAAAGTCACAAAAAATTTAAACTTTCGTTCATTCCTTTTCATCGTGCATGTACACGGGTATTCAGCGGAAGACTATTCATTTGTGAAAACCTAAAAGAAAATTAAACTTAGGTGTGAATGCTAAAACAATAGAAATATGGGCAGAGAATAAATTTTCCTCTCGGGTTTCATCAAAGGAACAGTAGAAATCTTCAACTTTTTCTATCGGGTTTCATTGAAGGAATTATGTTTTTCCTCTCGAGTTTTATCAAAAGGATGGACGACAGAACTGAGAGCTAGAATGGACGTTTAAAATTGCAGACATAATGGACGTTTAAAATAGTAGACAGAATGGACGACGGAAATAGCAGATAACCTGGATGTTTAAAATAAAGGACAGAAACAGAAGATAGAATGGACAACAGAAATAAGAGACAGCGTGGATGTTTGAAAACAGAAGGCAGTGTGGACGACTGACTTTTTCTGCTAGAATACTTAATTAAACTTAGGCAGTGTGGACGACTGACCTTCTCTGCCAGAATATGTAACTATACTTAGGCAGTGTGGACGACTGACTTTCTCTGCCAGAATACTTAACTAAACTTAGGCAGTGTGGACGACTGACTTTCTCTGCCAGAATACTTAACTAAACTTTATCGTCCACAGACTTTGGACGATGACTTTCTTACAGAAACACTTAACTAAAATCTATCGTCCACAGACTTTGGACAATGACTTTCTTACAGAAACACTTAGCCAAAACTCTTACAATTTCCCTCCTGTTTCACTCATTACCCGAACGATCACCCCTTTCTGGCGATCGATTGGCTAGCTCTCTGGATTTTGTCCAGAGAACTATTTTCACCATCTTTCCCCTACATAATCTAAAATCATCAAACAACCTAAAACGACACTTCTCAACTCAGATCATCAAACCTATTATCAACCTTAAGCCAATTCAATTCATTAAAATCTAATCTATTTCAATTATCAATCAACCCAGTTCATCAATCTCTAAACATACATAAACATTTCTCCCAACAGAAACATATATCGTAAAATCTCCAGAGACAACAAAGTTTTCTAAAACATTAAAACATCCATCTATCAACTATCCAGGTACCAGACATCTTAAAATGATTTTTTCTATACAAATCTCCTATCTAATCCACCATCAACCCCAAACAACCCAAAATCCTCAAAATACCTAACCATTTACTCCCACGGGTCAAAAGCTCCTCGACTCAGCACACTCCATGAGCATTCTTCTTCAATCTGTTCATGCTTCGGGTGGAGGAATCACATCCTCACATGTATCAAAATCACCTACACCATAAAGACAACTATGAGCTAAAGGCTCATTAATCTTCGTAAATGCAATGCATGTTGTGCATATGCAGTTCATAAATCATGCAGATCATTTCATTACAGAACAGATTTCATTACAGAACAGAATGTCACCGAGGTCTAACTCTCACCAAATGGAGAGGGCACGTCTGGCGGTTAGACAGTCCTTTCCATCTACCGGGGGGAAAACATACTTCAATCCGTAAACAGCCATGTCTGAACCCCATCTCGCCATGACCAGATAACAGATTACGTAGATTCGTTTCATTAGTTCATTTCTTTTCTTAAACACGTGCAGAAATTCTTTTTCATGCTATTTGAAAGACGTGATGCATGAACAATTAGATGCATAACATTAACATACAGCCTGTGTACCATCAAGACGATAAAAGCATAACCTATAAAAGCAACTAATTCTAACTACCCAACCAAAGCAATTAAACAAACAAACTCCAATATTCTTCAACGCAACTTCGACATACGGTGTAGGCCAATCGGCCATAGTAAGTCACGAGAACTTACCTTGTGTGCGTTGAAATTCAAGCTCCGTCCATGAGCATTGTTGTAATATCCTGGCTTTCCGGTATATTAATATTTTAATATAAATGGCATTTTTGTAAATATGTCAAATCATGTCCGTTTTGCAAAAAGAAAGCGCCGTTATGATCCTAATTATTAATATGGATTTTAAGGAATTTATGAGAATTTTCGGAGTTTAGACGTTTAATTTCGAGTAATTACGTTTCGCGTAATATAAAAGGCGTTTTAGTAAAAATAGTAAACGAGGTTCGTTTTGCGAATGGACAGTTTTAATAGAACCTAAATAATAAGATGGATTTATTGGTGAAATATGGAGATTTGGAGAAACCGAATAGTTAGCCAATTAATGAAACGAAGGACGAAACAAAATAGAAATAAGAGCTAAGGGCATTTTGGTAATTTGCCAAACCAAATTATATTAAATCAAAGTTTTTCTTCTTCTCCCTCACTTCTTCTTCTTTCCTGCTCTTCACGAAAACGCCAGAGAGCATTTCCTCTCTGCCGTCGATGCCGATTCAACATCCGACCTCCGTTTTCTCCTCCGATCGTCTCGATTCTTCGCGATTTCTTCCCCAATCCCGATCCTAGGTAAGATTCTAAAGTTTTAGAGCGTTAAACTTTGAGTTTCGTAGAGTTTTACGTTTAGGGTTTTCGTTAGGTTTTCGATTAAAAACGAGATTTAGGGTTTGTAATTAATAGGTTTGCCGTAATAAAGTATATATTGGACGTATTGAACGTTATTGGACGAATTTGATTGATTTAGGACGAATGTTAAAATTTGAGAATTTTCAGGTTTTAGGGAAAAACTCGTAAATTGTAGTTTCGAGGTATCAATCGTAAATTGTTTAACGATATGTTTCGAATAATTAAGTTGGACGTTTTAAGAAATTCTTTAGTTAAGGTTTTGTTAATTAGGACATTTAGAAGCTTAATTGTTTTAACATCGACCGTTATGTTTTGCCTCAGACAAACAACGCTCGTGGACGGAGCTTGAGCTGCTTTGGACACGAGGTAAGTTCTCGTGATCTTCTTTGACCGATTGGCCTACACCGTACGTCGAAGTCGTCTCAAGGAGTTTTGGAGATGCGTTTGTTTAAATTGTGTCGGTTAGGTAGTTAGGTTAGACGTTTATAGGTTATGTTTGTTTATCGTCCTGATGGTACACATGTTGGTTGTTTACTGTATGTATTTGACTGCTCATGCATCATGTCATTTAAAGCATCTGGTTAAGAGAACGAAATGAATCTACGTAATCTGTTATCTGGTCACGTCGAGGTGGTTTAGCCTCGGTGACAATCTGTCTGCGACCTAATTAAAAAGTAAAACGAACCAACGAACGAAATGAATCTACGTAATCTGTTATCTGGTCACGGCGAGATGGTTTAGATTTCGGTGACATTCTGTCTGCGACCTAATTAAAAAGTAAAATGAACCAACAAAATCTACGTAATCTGTTATCTGGTCACGGCGAGGAGGTTTAGCCTCGGTGACAATCTGTCTGCAACGTAACGAATCTGAATCTGATATCTGCATGTTTAACGAATGACATATGTACTGCACGCATCTGCACGCATTTGCACGCATCTGTATTTACGTATAGTTTACTGAGATTTATATCTCATAGTGTATTGTATGGTGTAGGTGATCCCGATACAGGTGACTACGAGATCCCTCCACCTGAGGAGTGATACAGTTGACGGAGAATGGCCCGTGGGAGTGTGCTGAGTAGTCGAGGCGTATTTTGACCCGCGGGTGTATGGTTAGGTGTTTTGGGATTGTTTGATGACTTTGTACAGTTAGAACATTTTAGGGTGCTTGGTTCTGGTAGTTGATAGGTTTACGTTTGAGGTTTTAAACGTTTTGAAAACTTGTTTTTATAAACTGCTTGGATGTTTTAAAACAGTAGGAAAAGTATAGTTTTGAATATACCCATGCAGTTTGTTTTCTTAAAGTTTGATTACGTTAATGTTTGGATGATTATGAGGTGTTAGTAGGTTAATTGAGGATGAAATTGAAGATGTATTGAAGTTGATAGTTGCAGGGTATGTTGTTTGAGGATGAGGTTTGCTCTCTGGAATCGGATTCCAGAGAGTTGATTAAGTGTTTGCTCTCTGGAATTCCAGAGAGCAGATCGCAGGAGGCGATCGCTGCACTGCAGTGTGCAGCGATTGATCGCTGCAGCAATGCAGTGATCAATCGCTGCTAGCTGCAGCAAATGCAGCGATCAGTCGCTGCAGATTGCAGCGACTGATCGCCGCTAGCTGCAGCAAATGCAGCGATCAGTCGCTGCAAATTGCAGCGGCTGATCGCCGCTGGCTGCAGCAATTGCAGCGATCGGTCGCTGCAATGTTGGGTGACTGATCGCTGCCCCTGTTTTTACATAGCTGGACAGTTTTGCCCTCCCGTTCTTTTAATTGATTTTATAGATTTAATTATTTTATTTAACTTGTTTTAAGTTGTTTTTTAAATGTTTTAAATCATAGATTTTAATTCTGATTTCGATTTTAGTTTCGATTTCGGTTTAGGTTCCGCTCATCGTTTAGTTAAAGTATATAAAAAAAAAAATAGTACGGGAAATACGGGTACAGTATTAGGGTCGTGACAATTGTTCACCTAGGGCAATACACAACAATCACCATAAACTGAGTTTAGACCGTTAAACTTCTAAACTAACAAAACCTTAATCATTTAGCCACCTGAAAACGGGAATAAACCCTCCAAAAACATTGAACCTTACATAAGGTGGTCGGTTGGAGAAAGAAATGTGAAGAAACTTTGGAAACTAGAGGAACAACAACGAAGAACCGTGGATAAGAAAATTGCCAGAGCACCTTGGAGAAGAAGGAATGTCGTGAAGTGTTCTGGGAGAAGAAAAGGCTTTTGCCTTATTTTATAAATTGACTTGTCAAATGACCGTTTTGCCCTTCCTTTGATTTTATATTAGTTTCGTCCTTTGTTTCGTTATTTTGTGATGTGCCCCGTAGGCCCATTACACGATCCCAGACCCGAGTCCACAATTTTACTAACACACTTGTCTCTTTTGCAGGTCATGGTTCGTGTGAAGACTTGGAGGACACCGTGGACGACTTGAAGTGGGAGATTAAAGCTGGGGACGTTGACCAACCAAAGCATCTACTCATGTGGAAAGACTAAAGAGGCACCTTAATGCTCACATGGGAATTTGTCTTCCCGAGCTTTGATATTTGTTGCTTTTTGAAATTTCAAACTTATTGGCAAACGTTGGCCTTCTTGTTTAAACTTTATTAGATGCATGTTAGGATTAGATGGATGTTAGGATTAGATGAATGATAGGATTAGTTGGTGGATTGGTTTGGCCCATTGAAGTTGAAGACATGAAAGCCCACATGATGACCCATCATTCCCCTTCCAAGCCCAAGCCCACCATTAGGTCTATATATTCATGGCATTGGTATTTGTATCATTTTTTGGTTGATTTATGAGCACCCACGGATTTATCTCTCAATAGAAGAAGAAGCTTGGAGCAAGGAGCTTCCAAGGTAAGCTCGGTTGACAACAACCGAGAAGTTACGCCCCCGAACCATTCTTCTAGCTTGGTAGCTAGTTAGAGTGGATTTTGCCATCTCCTTCTCCACTCTTTTGAGAGCGGAAAACAGCAAGGAGGGGCCTTAACCAATTCCTTGAATCGAGTTATCTTCCCTGGAAGAAACTCTTGCCGGAAGCTCCATTGAAGCACTCACCGGCTGATTCTCGAAAAACAGTCCATAAATATTTCATCTTAACGAATCTGGACCACGATTTTCACCAGCACACACCTCACTCACTTCACAAGATTCACCTAAAATTTCATTAAGTTTCGAGCACGTTTGATATTTCTTTTACATTTTTCATTCTCGGATTTACTCGGATTTGTGTCACCCGGAACTAACGGTCTTCTTTGAGTTCTTTAGTCCTATTTGCAGGTCGGAGCTCATCAGGTGGTATCAGAGCTTGGATAGCTCCCTTAGGGTGAGGGAAACCAGATCGGTTTGGTTTTCCAAACCCATTTGGTTGCCCAAAGCCGAGGCACCAAAACCGGGTGCTTGCTGTTCTTCATTTCGGTTTGCTGTTCTTACTATTTTTGCTTGTCATCTTGTTTTATTTTCTTACAAAAACGATTTCCAGAACGTTTATTAGTTGTCTGCAACTTTGAGCTTGAGTTTTTGAAAAGTATTCCACCATTTTCGTAGAACAAACCCTAACAAACTTAGTACTTGCTGTTTTTCTTTCTCTTTTTAGTTTGCTGACTTGGCTGCTGTGTATCTTACTTTTCCAGCACTTAAGAACATTTTGTTATAATCACAGATCTGAACATTAAGAAATATGTTTGATTAACATCATTTTGTGTTGGTTTAAGTTGCTGTTTAGTGGTTTAAGTTGCTGTTTAGTGTTCTAGTTTAATGTTGTTGCATATTTAAATCCGAGCTTCATGTTTATAATGTTCTGTTGATGCAGTCTTGGTACATTAATCTACTGAGAATATTTACCTTTTCATTTGAATTACATTGGTAAAGTAAAACGTTGCTAAAATGAGTAAATGCTAGTGAAAGTACACAATCTAATTGGACCACTATTTCTGGTGTTGCTTTATGTCGCTTTCACTATGTGCTTTGATGAGATTTTTATTTAAAACGTTCTGTTGGTAAGATAGTTGGCTGTAATTGCATGTTTGGGAATATATGTATTAAGTTCACTAAGACATTAAAGAGCATGTACGAATTGATTATCTCTGTTTAGTGGATTTAAAACTTTTTTGTTAGTGAATTTGACCTTTCCCCACTATAACGGCCATAACTTTGGCTACAAGTGTCAGTTTTTGACGAGTCACCTGGCACATCGAAGCTATCGAAAAGATCTATAACGGTGTTACACGCTATGCTTGTGTCAATCACGTTTCAATCCCAAAAACGGTCGTCTAAGCTCTCAAACATGCGTTTCAAAATTTCTAGGTCGAAAGTCTAGTTAGGTTCCCCACCTTTACCTTCCCTAACACCCGTGATCAACTTGAACCTAATTAATATTTACTTCCTAAAACTTTAGTATTCACATGAATGAAGACTAGGAGTACAATTAACCGAGAGCTAAACCAAGATATGAATCAAGAACCGAACCGAGACAAGGACATTCCCCAACCCGAGACTCACACCCCACAAGAGGGAGAGTCTAGCATGTAAGGACAATTAGATGGACTTAGTGGAGAAGTTAACCATATAGGCCAACAACTTAAGGACTTAACCCTTAGCATGAAACACATAATGGAAGTCCTTAATACGAGAATTCCAAATGAAGCGACCCGAGAACCCCCACCTCGATTTAGACCCAAAAATCCTAGGAGACGGTTTCAAGAACCATATCCCACCTCGGATGAAGAAAGACCTGAGTATCCTAGGAGAAGAAACCCGCTTTATGAGGATGAGGAAGAATGGACCTTAGATGAAGAAGAGACTTTTCGACCATATAGACGAAAGGATCAAGAGGACCATAGAAATGTCAAGCTACATATACCCCCATTTGACGGGACATGCGATGGAGATACCTTTCTTGATTGGATTGATAAGGTAGAGAAAGTTTTCGACTATTATGAGTACTCCGATAAAGTAAAGATCCAGTTAGTATCCGTAGAGCTATCGGGATATACGGCCCTCTGGTGGTCCAATATTAAGCTCCAAAGGAAGGATAGAAGATACCTCCATTACGACATGGAGAGCAATGAAATCGCTCATGACTAAGAGGTTCATACCCACCCATTACCGTCAAGATCTATTCCTTCAAATCCAAAACCTACGACAAGGAAGTCGATCCGTTGAGGCTTACCTACCCGAATTTGAAACTCTAAGGATACGAGTAGATATGGAAGAACCTAAGGAGCAGGTTATTGCTAGATTCATTTGAGGCTTCAATAGAGACATAGGAGACACCGTTGAAATACACCCGGCAGAGTCCTTAGATGCAATTGTTCATATGGCCATGACGATTGAGCGACAGCTCAATAGAAAGAGGAAATCCACCTACCCTCCTAAGTTTATCCCCCACATTCCACCCAAAGTCACCCCTAAGTCACCCGCGCCAATCAAGCCCTTTGACAAGGTTGAAGGAAAGAAGTCTTTTAACCCTAGTTGGATACTTAAGGAGTCCAGTAGCAAAACCTTAGTTGATAAAGCCAACCCACTTAGAGCGAGAGAAATTAAGTGTTATAAATGTCAAGGTCTAGGTCATTATATGGCTCAATGTCCGAAATCGACGGGTGATGATTATCAAGGAAGATACGGGAGAAGTTGAGAGTGAGGATGACCACGAGGTAGGAGTAGAGGACAAAGATGTTGAGGAGAGTGACACTGAGGACCAAGTCGTGCGCGCTCCTGAGGGACCCTTGTTGATGGTTAGGAGACGAGTCCTTGTGACTAAGAATTCAGGAGAAAATTGCCAACGTAAGAATATCTTTCATAGTATATGTGTTATCAAGGATAAGATATGCTGTTTAATTATAGATGGAGGAAGTTGTGCCAATGTGGCATCTGATGAGTTAGTTAAGAAGTTAGGATTAAAGACAACTACGCATTCCCACCCTTATAAGTTACGATGGTTAGATGATAGGGATGATGTTAAGGTCTCTCGACAAGTGAGAGTAGATTTTGCTATTGGAAAATATCAAGATTCTATTTTATGTGATGTCGTGCCCATGAGTGCTAGCCACTTGCTTCTTGGACGACCCTAGCAATTTGATCAAAGAGTGAACCACGATGGATATTCTAACTACTATTCCCTTAAGTTTGGTTGTAAAATAATTAAGTTAGCACCTTTGACCCCCGAGGAAATATCCAAAGACGATGCCGCTAGAAAAGAAGCGAAGAATAAAGCAAATCTTTTTATGACTAGATTGGAGATAGAGGCATCGGTGCTTCGAGGAGATCCCATGATCCTTATACTAGTTCGAGATAGAGTTATGGAGCTAGGAGTAATCCCTGACCCTGTAAAGAAGTTGCTCAATCAATTCCAAGATGTGTTTCCTGAGGAACTGCTCCAAGGATTACCACCTCTACGTGGTATAGAACATCAAATTGACCTCATACCTGGGGCCACACTACCTAATAGACCGGTCTATAGAATGAACCCCGAAGAAACCAAGAAACTCCAAGATCAAGTTCAAGATTTATTGGATAAATGATACATACGAGAGTCAATAAGCCCCTGTGCAGTTCCCTCACTTTTGGTACCCAAGAAAGATGGCATAATGAGGATGTGCGTTGATAGTCGAGCCGTGAATCAAATCACCGTAAAGTATAGATACCACATTCATAGGCTCGAGGATATGTTGGATGAACTTAGTGGAACCTCAATATTTTCTAAGGTGGACCTTAAGAGCGGTTACCACCAAATTAGAATGAAAGAAGGTGACGAGTGGAAGACGGCATTTAAGACTAAGTACGGGCTTTTTGAGTGGATGGTGATGCTCTTCGGGTTATCTAACGCGCCCAGTACCTTCATGAGACTTATGCACCACGTACTGAAAGATTTCCTAGGAAAATTTATTGTTGTCTATTTTGACGATATTTTGGTGTACAGTCTAGACCTCCCACAACACCTCAACCATCTTAGTGTACTTTTCCAAACCCTACCAAAAGCTCAATTATTTAGGAATTTAAGCAAATGCTCATTCGCGCAAGATAAAGTTTATTTCCTAGGGTTTGTCATTTCTAAAGATGGCATGGAAGCCGATGTTGACAAGATCAAGGCTATTAAGGATTGGCCTACCCCCAACTCTTTAACCGAATTACGTAGCCTCCATGGTCTGGCCTCTTTTTACCGGAGGTTCATAAAAGACTTTAGTTCAATAGTCTCACCGCTCACTGATTGCACTAAGAAGGGAAAAGAGTTTGTCAAAAGAGCTTTAAGCTAATCAAGGACAAGTTATACCACTCGCCAGTGTTAGCACTCCCTGACTTTAACAAGGTATTTGAAATTAAGAGTGATGCTTCCGGAGTTGGCATTGGAGCTGTGCTCATGCAAGAGGGAAAGCCCATTGCATACTTTAGTGAGAAACTGAAAGGAGCCATGCTAAACTACTCCAGTACGATGGAATTTTATACCATTATTAGAGCATTGGAGCATTGGCAGCACTACCTCTTGTCAAAAGAATTTGTTATCAATACTGACCATCAATCTTTACGACACATTAAGAGTCAACATAAGTTGAACAAGAGGCATGCTAAATGGGTAGAATTTTTTGAGAGGTTCCCGTATATTCTGAAGTATGTGAAAGGAGAAAATAATGTAGTCGCCGATGCACTTTCGAGGAAACGCATTCTCCTTACCGAGCTAGGGACTCGATTATTTGGATTTGAATGGATCAAACATAATTACGAATCTGACCCTGACTTTGGATCTTATTACACCAAGTGCGAGGAAAAGGCTGAAGGAGAATATCGACTGATGCACGGCTATTTACTAAGGGCGGGAAAATTATGTATACTGCAAGGAAGCATGAGGCGAAGTCTTGTAAAAGAAGCCCATTGTGGAGGATTAGTGAGTCATTTCGGGGAGAAGAAGACCCTCGATATGCTTAAGGAACACTTCTTTTGGCCATATATGAAAAGAGACGTGCACCGCATGGTGGAGACATGCGTCGTGTGTAAGAAAGCAAAGAGTAAGGTTCTACCACAAGGCTTATATATGCCCTTACCCATTCCTTCGCACCCTTGGACTGAAGTTAGTATGGACTTCATTTTGGGATTGTCACGAACTGCTCGTAATAAGAATTCGATCATGGTGGTTGTGGATCGTTTCTCTAAGATGTCACATTTCATTCCTTGTGCAAAAACGGATGACGCCTTTTCTATAGCTGACCTATTTTTCAAAGAAATTGTTTGCCTACATGGTATACCGCATTCCATAGTGTCGAACCGGGATACTAAATTTTTGAGCTCCTTCTGGACCACTTTGTGGAAAAAGTTGGGGACGAAGCTGTGTTTTAGCACATCTTTCCACCCCCAAACTGATGGGAAGATGGAAGTTGTTAACAGGACCTTAGGCTCCCTCTTACGCAGTATTGTAGGTAAGAAACTATCCAGTTGGGATGTAGTCCTTCCCGGATTGGAATTTTCCTACAATCGCACCCTTCATTCCACTACTGAGCAAATTCCCTTTGAGGTTGCCTATGGGTTTAACCCATGTACACCATTGGACCTTGTTTCGTTACCCATTAATGAGCTGGCCAACCCATCAGGAGCAAACAAGGCCGAGCAAATTAAGAAATTACATGAGAACGTGCGTCAAGCCATCGAGAAGAGAAATGCGAGCGTGGCCAAACGAGTAAACAAAGGCCGAAAGGAGGTTATCTTCAATGAAGGAGACTTGGTTAGGTTGCACCTATGAAAAGATAGATTCCCCGACAAAAGAAAATCTAAGCTTCTTCCTCGTGCGGATGGACCCTTCAAGGTGTTGCAGCGGATCAATAACAACGCTGATAAGATTGAACTGCTTGGAGATTACGGAGTATCGGCAACGTTCAATGTCATGGACCTATCACCCTATATAAGCGATGACGAAAACTCCGAGAGGCCTGACTTAAAGGATTTGAGGTTAAATCCTCAATCACCTGGGGAGGATGATGTGTCCCTTAGGCCCATTACACGATCCCAGACCCGAGTCCTCAATTTTACTAACACACTTGTCTCTTTTACAGGTCATGGTTCGTGTGAAGACTTGGAGGACACCGTGGACGACTTAAAGTGGGAGATTAAAGCTGGGGACGTTGACCAACCAAAGCATCTACTCATGTGGAATGACTAAAGAGGCACCTTAATGCTCACATGGGAATTTGTCTTCACGAGCTTTGATATTTGTTGCTTTTTTGAAATTTTGAACTTATTGGCAAACGTTGGCCTTCTTGTTTAAACTTTATTAGATGCATGTTAGAATTAGATGGATGTTAGGATTAGATGAATGATAGGATTAGTTGGTGGCTTGGTTTGGCCCATTGAAGTTGAAGACATGGAAGCCCACATGATGACCCATCATTCCCCTTCCAAGCCCTAGCCCAAGCCCAAGCCCACCATTAGGTCTATATATTCATGGCATTGGTGTTTGTATCTTTTTTTGGTTGATTTATGAGCACCCAAGGATTTCTCTCTCAATAGAAGAAGAAGCTTGGAGCAAGGAGCTTCCAAGGTAAGCTCGGTTGACAACAACCGAGGGGTTGCGCCCATGAACAATTCTTCTAGCTTGGTAGCTAGTTGGAGTGGATTTTGCCTTCTCCTTCTCCACTCTTTTGAGAGCGAAAAACAGGAAGGAGGGGCCTTAACCGATTCCTTGAATCGAGTTATCTTCCTTGGAAGAAACTCTTGCCGGAAGCTCCATTGAAGCACTCACCGGCCGAGTCTCGAAAAACAGTCCATAAATACTTCATCTTAACGAATCTGGACCACGATTTTCACCAGCACACACCTCACTCACTTCACAAGATTCACCTAAAATTTCATTAAGTTTCGAGCACGTTTGGTATTTCTTTTACATTTTTTATTCTCAGATTTACTCGGATTTGTGTCACCCGGAGCTAACGGTCTTCTTCGAGTTCTTGAGTCCTATTTGCAGGTCGGAGCTCATCATTTAGCTAACCATTCGGTTTCTCTAAAATTTTCTTATTTCTCCTAAAATCCATATTAATCATTAGGATTCTAATAAATCTCTCAATTCGCAAAACAGGCTCAATTTAACATATTTACCAAATTGCAACTATATAACGGAAATTCTAAAATCCCGTAAAACCAGGTGTTACATTCCATCCACCTTAATTAAAATTTTGTCCTCAAAATTTGACTTAGCTTATAATCCTAGACATTATTGTCTCATGTTTTACGGCCTTATACTTCGATTTACAATCGCTCCGTTCCTTTTAAGTCTCTTTCCTCCATTTTGCCAAAATTTTCGAATTTCCAATTTAAGAACATCAATTCAATCCATACCTGAGGTCAACCTCTATGGTTTAAACCATAATCCTTAAAAAAACCAAATGACGCAACGTTAGCCTTCCAACAACATCCACTGCGTTTGACTTGATTAATCAAGTCCTTGGTTATGCATTGCGTGCTATCGACCTCTACATCTCCGATTTTGTAACACCCGGCTTTACGGGATTTGATTTATTTCAATATAAAAGGCATTTTTGTAAATACATCAAATTAAGTCCGTTTTGCGAACGGAAGGTTTTAATGGAGCTTTAATATTAAATTGAAATTTATGGTGAAATAAGAAAATTTGGAGAAAACGAATCGTTAGTTAAATAACGAAGTAAGTAAAAAAACAAGTAGAGAACAAATAGAAGGGCAAACTGGTAAATTGACAAACCAATTTTTATAAAAACACAAAAACCCCTCTTTTCTTCTTCCTCCTCATGCGAATTCTTCTTCTCTTCCCATTCCAGGCGATTTCTCTTTCCCTTCGTGCGATTCTCTTCTCCGGCGTCGAAAGCTTGTTCTCCGGCGATCGTTTCTTCCCGTTTTCTTCTTCAAACCATACTCTAGGTATGAATCTATAGATTTGGAGCTTTAGATTTCCATTTCTAGGGTTTAAAACGGTTAGGGTTCGTTAGGGTTTTTGTTGAAAACGTGAAATAGAGTTTGAAATAGATAGGTTAACCGTATTTATGGCTCTAAGGGGCGTATTTATGGTTGTTTGTAGGAGTTAGTTGAATTAATGAGGGTTATTAAGGTTTTGGGTGGTTGGAAGTTTTAAAAACTCCATTAATGGAGGTTTGAAAATTCACGAGCACGAGTTGCTCGATAAAATGACTCAATGAGGTGTTTTAGAGTTTAGGAGATTTTCTTTAGCTAGGAGTTTGTAATTTTCTAAACTCGATAGTTTAGAATTGATTTAAATGACGAATGTTGTGCATTGCCATAGGTGAACAACGCTCGTGGACGGAGCTTGAATTGCAACGGACGCGAGGTAAGTCTTTGTGATTTGTTTGGCCGTCTTGGCCTACACCATAACAATGTACGTTAAATTGAGGAATTGGAGATATATTGCGTTTGGGTAATTAGAACGGGCAGTTAGTTTTAGGTTTGGTTAGGTTGTTAATTGTTAAGTTTATTGTTTGTATGTTTCTATTTATTTCTATTTCGTTCATGGCATAATATTGTTCACGCATCATTGTTTTCGAAAACGGCACGAAAAGGAATTTCTATGCATGTTTTTACAAAAAACGAAAAGGTAAATGAATTTAATAATGGTCACGTCGGTGGCGGTGGTTCAGACATGGCTGTCAGGTGAGGCATGTTTTTCCCCAAGTTAGATACGAGGGGCTATCCAATCGACAGATGTGCCACTCCTATCTAGCGAGAGTGAAGCCCCGGTGACATAAATGAAATGATTAGCGAAAAGGTAGGATGCACGATTTATGAACTGTACATGCATAGCATTCATGTGCATTCACGTAGATTTACTGAGCCTCTAGCTCACATTTTTAATTCTATGGTGTAGATAATTTTGAGACAAGTGAGGAAGACGTCCCTCCACCTGAAGTATGAGCACGTTGAAGAAGAATGGCCCGTGGGAGTGCACTGGCAGTCGGTGCTTATTTTGACCCGTGGGGACATAAGTAAGTTTTTTGGATTTTGATAGATAGAAACGTGGGAAAAAATTGTATAGATAACCCATTTTAGGATATTTGGTGACTGGTTAGATAATATATAGTGTTTTGTAGTGTTTTAGATATTTTCAAACAGGGAGAAATATTAAACTTTTAAACAGAACCACGTGGTTCGTTTTTATAAAATTTGATTATGTTTGAATGTGCTTTGAGTCGTTTTTTTTTGGACGATTGGTAAAGTGTGGATTGTACGTGGGGAGTAGAGTATTTGTGTTGAAGTGTTGTTATGAAAGGTAATTGAAGAAGTGATGGAGATATGGGGGAGAAAAGAGAATTGTGAAGTGTGTGTAAATTGGTGTGCAGGGTAACGGTGAAAAAGGCAAAGGAAGAAGGAGCAGCTCTCTGGATTTCAAAATCCAGAGAGCCTGCCGATTGATCGCAAGGAGATGCGATCAATCGGCAGAGGAGGTGCGTGTAACACCCGGATTTACGGGATTTTGTAAATAAATAATATAATGGCATTTTTGTAATTATGTCAAATCAAGTCCATTTTGCGAAAAGAAAGCTCTATTACGATCCTAATAATTAATGAGGATTTTAAATTTTTTTTGGGAATTTTAGAAGTTTAACGCTAATTTTACGAGAATTACGTTTCTCGTAATATAAAAGATGTTTTAGTGAAAATAGTAATCGAGGTCCGTTTTACGAACGGACAGTTTTAAAAGAACCCTGATAATAAGTTGGAGTTATTGGCGAAATAAGGAAATTGAAGAGAAACGAATCGTTAGCGAATTAACGAAACAATGGACGAAACTAATATAAAAACAATAGAAGGGCGTTATGGTAATTTACCAAGCCAAGTTTTAATTAAAAACCTTAACTCTTTTTCTCTTCTCCCTCATTTTCTCTCTGCCTCGCGAACCAGAAGCCTCCCCTGCGATTTCCATTTCTCCTCTTGTCGTTCTCTCTCTCCGTCGACGATTCCTCCTCCGTTCGTCCTCCGTTCTTCCCGTTTTCTTCCCCAAACTCGATTCTAGGTAAGGTTCTATGGTTTTTGAAAGTTTATTCGTAGTTTTCGGGCCGTTTAACGATTAGGGTTTCGTTTAGGGTTTCGTTAAAAATGCGAGTTAGAGTTAGAAATCGTTAGGTTTACTGTATTTATGAATATTATGGAAGTATTGAGCGTTATTGGACGAAGTTAGGTCGATTTCTGAGAAATGTTAAAATTTGAGAATTTTAGGGGTTTTGGAAAAACTCGTTAATGGAGGTTTTGAGGTGTCGAGCGTGAATTGCTCGGTGAAATGCCTCATTGAGCTAAGATAGAATTTTAGAAAAATTTCCTTAGTTAAGGTTTCGTTAAATTTGGATATTTAACGGTTTGAACTTGTATTGTTGACGATTGTTGTGCTTTGCCTCAGACGAACAACGCTCGCGGACGGAGCTCGAAGTCCAGCGCGCACAAGGTAAGTTCTCGTGACTTACTTGGCCTAGAGGCCTACACCGTACGTCGATGTCGCATCGAGGATCTTTGGAGAATTGTTAATTTATATGTTTTGGTCAGGTAGATAGGGTTAATTCTTTTATAGGTTATGTTTTTATGGTCTGAATGGTATATATGATGTTTGTTTATTTTATGTCCTTATCTGTTCATGCATCACGTATTTTAAAATAGCATGAAAACGGATTTCTGCACGTGTTTAAGAAAATGAAATGAATGAACGAAATGAAATTATGTAATCTGTTATCTGGTTACGCGAGGTGGGGCTCAGGCACGGCTGTTTACGGATGTGAGCGTGTACCCCCCCCGTTAGGTGAAGAGGGCAGTCCGACCGCGGGATGTGTCCTCTCCATATAATAGGCTGAGACCTCGGTGACATTCTGTCTACGATGTAATGATAAGAAAATGTTGCATGATTTCTGAAATTCATACGCACAGCATGCATTACATTCACGAAACTTGCTGAGCCTTTAGCTCATAGATTTTCTGTATGGTGTAGGTAATATCGAGACAGGTGAGGACGACGTTCCTCCTCTTGATGCATGAGTTTAGTTGAATAAGAATGATCGCGGGAGTGTGCTGGAGCAGTCGAGGCGTTTCATGACCCGTGGGGACGTATGTAGGTATTTTGGGTTAAATTGGATAGAAAATGTTTAAGGAAAAATATTGTACAGATAGAACATTATAGGATGTTTGGATCTGGACTAGTTGATAGGTTTATGTTTTGAAGTTTTTAAACATTTTAGAAATTTGTTTTGTAAATGTTTGGTAATAGGGATATGTTCGGTTTTTAAATATATCCATGTAGTTCGTTTTCGTGAAAACGTATTTCGTTTTAAAATACGTTTAGAGTCGGTTTTGAGTGAGATTATGGAGATGTATGGGTATCGGGTGGTTTGATGTTGAAAAGTATAATTGAGATGTAAGTAGAGTTGTGTTAATGTGATTGTGGAATTGAAATTGAGTTAAATGTGTATGCAGGGAAAAAGGGTGAAAGAAGAAAGAAAGGAAAAGAAACAGGGAGGGGGCCGAGCTCTCTGGAAAAATTCCAGAGAGCTTGGTGATCGATCGCCTCTTTGGGGCGATCGATCGCCCCTCATTGCTAGGCGATCGCCTGGAGTGGCGATCGCCAATCGAAATGGTCGATCGCCGAAGGGCGATCGATCGCCTGTTTTGGGCGATCGATCGCCCCTCGGTTTTGTGAACTGGCGATCGATCGCCCGTTTAGGGCGATCGATCGCCCCTTTCTTTCTTTGGCCAAGTGCCATTTTTACCCCTACTTTGTTTCTTAAATGATTTTAATTGTTTTCTTTATATATATTGTTTTAAAGTTTATTGATTTTAAGATTTGTTTTGAATGGTTTTCTAAACGACTTTAACGATTTTTCTTTCAACTGAAATTCCGCTCAAATGTTATGAAAATAATTTACCGCTTAAACTTAGGATTATTATAAAAATATATATATATATACGGGAAAATTAAGAATAGTGTAAGGGTTGCTACAGAGCACCTCTATGGAAAAATTCCAGAGAGGTAGCCGATCAATCGCCCAAAAAGGGGCGATTGATCGGCTATGAAGAGAGAAAAAAAGAAGGGGGGGGGGGGGGTGATCGACCATGGCGATCGATCGCCCAAGTGGTTCGCCTCCTCCATTTTTGCCACAGCCGATAGATCGGCTAAAATGGCCGATCGATCGGCCATGAAATTTACGGGCAATCTGCCCTTTTTGCCCCTACTTTTTTCTTTTCCCCTGTTTCATTTGTTTTATATGTTTTATTTGGTTATTTAGTTGATTTTAAGATTTGTTTTAAACGATCTTCTTAACAATGTTAATGATTTCGATTTCAATTTAAATTTCCGCTCAAACGTTACGAAGTTTATAAGGATAAAAAAAATATATACGGGAAAATAAGGGAATAGTGTAAGGGTCGTTACAGTTATGGTATCAAAGCCCCCGGGTTTTAAAAACAGTTCTGTAAACTGCACGACTGCGCAGCCACTACGCGGACATCCTTCATCAACTGTAAGTACGTTTAATTACTTTATTTAAATTCGATTTCTTAGGATTATTTGTTTTAACTTTTATAGGAGTTATAGAAAATGGTTCGAGGTAGAGACGGCAGAGACGATACCTTAGATAGGCTGACTGATTTGCTGGACCGTCAGGTTCAGCATATGGACAGGCAAGCACAACAGATTGAAAGTCTAATAAACCGAGAAAACCAGAGAGCCAGGGATATAGTAATTTCGGACAACCATAGCATGGAGAGATTTCAAAAGCTAAGGCCTCCAATATTCAATGGACAATCTACGGACCCTTCTATTGCTGAGGAGTGGGTTCGAACGATGGAGGACATGTTGGCGTATGCCAAAGTGGACAATGCTGAGAAGGTCCCGTGCGTCACATTCCACCTGGCATTGGATGCTCGATCTTGGTGGGATTTTGTTAAGGCGACGACAGACGTGGCACTGATGAGGTGGGAATGGTTTAAGACCGTGTTCTTTGATAAGTATTTCAGCCGTACAGTGAGGGCGGCAAAGAGAGCAGAGTTCACACAGTTAAAGTAGACCGGTACAGTTGCGGAATACATCAGGAAGTTTGAAGCTTTGTCCCGATTCGTACCGCGCCTAGTCAGCGATAATGAGGACAAGGTGCAACAATTTATGGATGGACTAAATCGGGAGATTCGAAAGAACCTTATAGTATCCGGCATTCTAGATGTGCCCTATGAGGATATTGCAGCAAGAGCCCTGGAATTCGAGGCTGCAGAGTTGACCTGCGTTAAGCCGAGGGAGCCTGCTAAGGGCTTCTTCCTGGAGATCCAGCCTCAAGTACGGAATCGGGGTTGGCAACCTAGCGGACAACAGCCGCAGCAACAACAGCAAAGAGGCGTTAAAAGGCCTCATGAAGGAGGAAATGATCAGGGCAAAGGGAAGCAAGTTCAAGGGGCTGCTCAGAAGCCTGTTTGTCCTAAGTGCCAGAAGGAACATTTCGGCGAGTGTCGGTTGGGTACCAATAGCTGTTATAGGTGCAGAGAAGTTGGCCCTTATATTATGAACTGCCCGTTATTGGACCGAAATCAGCCAGGTAAAAATCAACAAGGCAGAGATCAGCGAAGAGTTATACCGAGGATCTTCGCATTTATTGAGCCTGGAGATGTCAACAACGAGGCACAACCATCTGTCATAGCAGGTACTATTTTAGTCATGGTGATAGATACGGGAGCTACGCACTCTTTCATTTTGACTGCTTGCATGATTAGATTGGGGCTCGTATCTGAGTTAGCTGAGTATGAGTATAGAGTGATTGTGTCTTCCAAGGCAACGTTGTCTCGGTGGGGATTAATACCCTCTATGCTTGCCTGATAGTTATGAGCATAGAGCGGTACGATCTAATTCTGGGGATGGATTGGCTTTCACGTCACTTCGCCACCATTGACTATCGATCCGAGTTGGTAACTTTTCGGCCTCCGGATAAGGAAGAGTTCTAATATCAGGCATTGAATAGGTCGAGTGGGTCGTCTATTTCTTATTCTATGAAGGTTCAAGAGCAGTTTAAGGGCGAATGCTCTGTTTATTTGGCCACCGTGATTGATACTCGGTTACTCAGCGAGGTAAAACTAGAGGACCTTCCAGTAGTTAGAGATTTCTCAGAGATCTTTCTTGATGATCTTCCCGGATTACCGCTGGACAGAGAGATCGAGTTTGTGATTGATGTGTATCCAGGCTCTGCGCCTGTATCAAAGAATCCTTACAGACTGGCACCTGTTGAATTAAAAGAGCTGAAGTCTCAGTTAGAGGAGTTGTTAGACAAGGGGTTTATCCGACCCAGCTTTTCTCCCTGGGGTGCGCCAGTGCTGTTCGTGAAGAAAAAGGACGGAACTCTCAGAATGTGCGTTGATTATAGACAGTTGAATAAGCTAACGGTGAAGAATAAGTGTCCACTGCCTCAGATTGACGACCTGTTTGATCAACTGTAGGGTGCCCGAGTATTTTCGAGGATAGACCTACGCTCGGATTATTATCAGTTGAAGGCCCAGAGTGAAGACGTCCAGAAAACAGCCTTCCGAACGAGGTACGGACATTACGAATTTCTTGTGATGTCTTTTGGACTTACGAATGCTCCTGCAGCTTTTACGGATTTGATGAACCGTGTTTTTAAGGAGTATTTAGACAAGTTTGTCGTCGTCTTCATTGATGACATCTTGATCTATTTGAAGACAAAGGAAGAGCACGAGGAGCATTTGCGAATTGTTCTGAAGATTCTATGCCAAAATCAATTATATCCGAAGTTCTCTAAGTGCAAGTTTTGGCTGGATCGAATCAGTTTTCTTGGCCATATCATATCTCAGGAGGGAATTTCAGTGGGTCCAACAAAGATTGAAGTTGTTAGAGATTGGCCACAACCTAAAAATGTGCGAGAGGTACGTGGATTCCTCGGTTTGGCTAGATATTACAGGAAATTCATTGAGGGATTTTCAAAGATAGCAGTCCCTCTATCCCGACTGACAAGAAAGAATGAAAAGTTTGTATGGTCGCCTGCTTGTGAAAAGAGCTTTGTGGAGCTGAAACAGAGATTGACTACGGCCCCAGTTCTGACACTGCCAGTTGAGGGTGATAAGTTCAGTATTTACTGTGACGCCTCGAGAATCAGACTGGGATGTGTATTGATGCAGGAAGGCAAAGTCATTGCTTATGCTTCTCATCAGTTGAAGCCGTATGATCAAAATTATCCTACACACGACCTTGAGCTTGCAGCGGTTGTTTTTGCGTTAAAAATCTGGAGACACTATCTGTACGGGCAGCAGTGTGAGGTGTTCTCAGATCACAAGAGCTTAAAGTATTTGTTTACGCAAAAAGAACTTAATATGCGATAGCGACGGTGGTTAGAGTTCGTTAAAGATTATTATTTTGAAATTAAATAGCACCCAGGGAAGGCAAACAAAGTCGCTGATGCCCTGAGCAGAATGCCTATTGCAAGCCAGCCTTCACTAGCATCGATGTCGGTAACGTTGAGGTCTGAGATTGAGAAGTTGGATATGGAGATTGTGGCAGAGTTGTCCAGCATGCTCACCAACATCTCTCGTAGACCGACGATTTTTGATAGAATACGAAAAGCTCAACAGAACGATTTGGAGTGTGAAAGGCATCGAATGAGCATGACATCTAGAGACTTGTCTGATTTTAATTTGTCAGAAGATGATATTCTAAAGTTCAAGCATAGATGGTGCCTAACGATGAGGAGCTAAAGAAGAAGATATTGGCCGAGGCACATTCTTCAACTTATTCTGTGCATCCAGGAAGCACGAAAAATGTATAGAGATTTGAGGCAACACTTCTGGTGGCCGAACATGGAAAGAGAGATTGCTAGGTACGTAGAAACCTACCTGATTTGCCAACAGGTTAAGGCAGAACATCAGAGGCCAGCCGGAACCTTACAGCCACTACCTATTCCGGAGTGGAAATGGGAGAAAATCTCCACGGATTTTATAGTTGGACTACCGAGAACGACAAAGGGGCACGATGGTATTTGGGTGATAGTGGACTGTTTGACAAAGACGGCCCCCTTCCTGCCAGTAAAGATGACCTATTCTATGGATCAGCTAGCTGAGCTGTATGTGCAGGAGATCGTTAGGTTACACGGAGTACCTATTTCAATTGTCTCCGTTAGAGATGCCATGTTTACTTCAAAGTTCTGGAAGAGTTTACATAAGGCGATGGGAACTCAGTTGAATTTTAGCATGGCGTTTCATCCTCAGACTGATGGACAGACAGAAAGAACAAATCAGATTCTCGAGGATATGCTCAAAGCTTGCGTGCTAGAGTTTCATGGCTCGTGGAGTCGATATTTGCCATTGATTGAGTTTTCATACAACAACAGCTTCCAGGCTACTATTGGCATGGCTCCGTACGAGGCGTTATATGGTCAAAAATGCAGGTCTCCGTTATATTGGGACGAGGTAGGCGAGGCTAGCTTAGTCAGCCCAGATATTTTGTAGCAAACAGCGGAGAAGATCGCTGTTATCAGACAACGTATAGAGATAGCACAGAGCCGCCAAAAGAGCTATGCTGACACCAGACGAAGAGAATTACAGTTTAAGGAAGGTGATGAAGTGTATTTGAAGATTTCTCCGTTCAAAGGCGTTATGCGATTCGGAAGGAGGGGTAAGTTGAACCCTCGTTTTGTTGGGCCCTTTCCTATTCTGAAAAGGGTCGGGAATATGGTGTACAGGTTACAGCTCCCGGCATCTATGGAAGGTATTCACGATGTGTTCCACGTGTCCATGCTCAGAAAATGCGTGCGGGATCCATCACACGTTGTTGAAACAAGAGAGATTGAAGTGCAACCAATTTTAACCTACAAGGAAAGGCCGGTACGAATCCTAGAGTCTTCTATCAAGGTATTGCGCAATAAGGAGATTCTTCTAGTAAAGGTTTTATGGAGGAACCATGATGTAGATGAGTCTACTTGGGAGAGGCAGCAGGATATGATGTTGAAGTATCCTGAACTGTTTGTATAGTCAAATTAAAAGAACAAAATTTAAATAAGGTGGATGAAATATAACACTCGACTTTACGGGATTTGATTTATTCCAATATAAATGGCATTTTTGTAAATACGTCAAATTAAGTATGTTTTGCGAACGGAAGGTTTTAATGGAGCTTTAATATTAAATTGAAATTTATGTTGAAATAAGAAAATTTGGAGAAAACGAATCGTTAGTTAAATAACGAAGTAAGTAGAAAAACAAGTAGAGAACAAATAGAAGGGCAAACTGGTAAATTGACAAACCAGTTTTTATAAAAACACAAAAACCCCTATTTTCTTCTTCCTCCTCACGCGAATTCTTCTTCTCTTCCCATTCCAGGCGATTTCTCTTTCCCTTCGTGCGATTCTCTTCTCCTGTGTAGAAAGCTTGTTCTCTGGCGATCGTTTCTTCCTGTTTTCTTCTTCAAACCCTACTCTAGGTATGAATCTATAGATTTGGAGCTTTAGATTTCCATTTCTAGAGTTTAAAACGGTTAGGGTTCGTTAGGATTTTTGTTGAAAACGTGAAATAGAGTTTGAAATAGATAGGTTAACCGTATTTATGGCTCTAAGGGGCGTATTTATGGTTGTTGGTAGGAGTTAGTTGAATTAATGAGTTTTTTTTTTTTTTTTTTTTTTTTTTTTTTTTTTTTTTTTTTTTTTTTTTTTTTTTTTTTTTTTTTTTTTTTTTTTTTTTTTTTTTTTTTTTTTTTTTTTTTTTTTTTTTTTTTTTTTTTTTTTTTTTTTTTTTTTTTTTTTTTTTTTTTTTTTTTTTTTTTTTTTTTTTTTTTTTTTTTTTTTTTTTTTTTTTTTTTTTTTTTTTTTTTTTTTTTTTTTTTTTTTTTTTTTTTTTTTTTTTTTTTTTTTTTTTTTTTTTTTTTTTTTTTTTTTTTTTTTTTTTTTTTTTTTTTTTTTTTTTTTTTTTTTTTTTTTTTTTTTTTTTTTTTTTTTTTTTTTTTTTTTTTTTTTTTTTTTTTTTTTTTTTTTTTTTTTTTTTTTTTTTTTTTTTTTTTTTTTTTTTTTTTTTTTTTTTTTTTTTTTTTTTTTTTTTTTTTTTTTTTTTTTTTTTTTTTTTTTTTTTTTTTTTTTTTTTTTTTTTTTTTTTTTTTTTTTTTTTAGGCGTATTTATGGTTGTTGGTAGAGTTAGTTGAATTAATGAGGGTTATTAAGGTTTTGGGTGGTGGAAGTTTTAAAAACTCCATAATGGAGGTTTGGGAAATTCACGAGCACGAGTTGCTCGATAAAATGCCTCAATGAGGTGTTTTAGAGTTTAGGAGATTTTCTTTAGCTAGGAGTTTGTAATTTTCTAAATTCGATAGTTTAGAATTGATTTAAATGACGAATGTTGTGCATTGCCATAGGTGAACTGTAACGACCCTCATACTATTCCTAATTTCCCGTACGAAATTTTTCTTTTTAAGCCTCTAAATCAATTAAAAACATCCTCGAAAACCTTTAAAGAAAATTCATTTATCATACAAAACAGTTTACATAAAACCACTCAACCTTCTATCATTCCTCAATTTATCAACTTATCACTTCTTCACAATATCATTTCTATCTCAATTTCAATTATACATTTTACATAAACTTTCCAAACATTCATACGTTCTCGTAACTTTGTCCAAAACCGACTCTAAACACGATTAAAATGAAGTACATTTTCATGAAAACGAACTGCATGGTTCCGTTTAAAAGTGTGACATATCCTTCCTGTTTCAAAAGAAAATACCAAGCAGTTCCATTAAACTTTAGATAAAAACCTTAACAAAACGTTTTATAAAACAAGTCTAACAAAACATCAAAACCCATTTTATCCACTAACCCGAATCAAACCATCTAAACATCAATCAATCAACTAAACAGATTCCAATGAAAATTTTACTAAAACAGTTTATAAAAACAGGTTTCCAAAACGTTTAAAACCTCAAAAGTAAACCTATCAACTACCAGAACCAAGCATCCTAAAATGTCTATACAACTCTCAGTCCAAAACATCTCAATAACCCCAAAATCTATACATACGTCCCCACGGGTCGGTTGAGCATCGACTACGCCAGCACACTGCCGCGAGCATCATCCTCCGTCAACTGCCATCACTCCTCGGGTGGAGGGATCTCGTAGTCACCTGTAACGGGATCACCTACACCATACAGACATCTATGAGATAAAAATCTCAGTAAGCTCTAGTAAATGCAAATGCGTGCTGTGCATATGAATCTGTAAATCATGCATTGTTTTCTTTTCTTTACTTTACTTTACTTTACTTTACTTTACTTTACTTTGCTTTGCTTTGCTTTGCTTTGCTATAAACTATATACCGATTTCTTTGCTTTACTTTGCTATAAACTGTATACCGATGGGCCATTTAACTATATACCGAAGGGTCATGTAAACGTTTCTTTACTTTGCTTTGCTATAAATTGTATACCGACGGGCCATTTAAACTATATACCGAATGGTCATTTAAACTTTTCTTTACTTTGCTTTGCTTTGCTTTGCTATAAACTGTATACCGACGGGTCATTTAAACTATATACCGAAGGGTCATTCTTTCTTTGCATTTACTTTAAAACATCGTGCAGAAATTCATTTTTCATGATCTTTAAAAACACGTGATGCATGAGCAGATATGAACATAAACCAAACAACCAACATGCATACCATCAAGACCAAATTAAAATAACCTATAACAATTATAAACCTATCTACCCAACCAAAGCAATTTAAAACAAACAATCCATTGAGATCCTCGACGCTACATCGAAGTACGGTGTAGGCCAATCGGCCAGAGAAGATCACGAGAACTTACCTGTCGTCCGTAGCTCGCTCATTTTCGGCACGTCAACTTCACCTATGGCTCGACCTATGACAAACATTCGAGCTTCATTAACATCATGCTTACATTCACCAATTTACTCACAAACTACTATTTCTAATCTAATCGAACTAAAACATAACTAAACGGGCCACTATTTTGGGTTTGGTAAAAACCGACCCGAAACTCAAACGTGCATAACTTTTGCGTCGGTTATCGGAATCAAACGATTCCAGCGGCCACGTACTCCTCTAATAACCTATTTTAATATGCCAAAAGAAATTTAAAAACAAACGACCGGAGCTAGGTCAATTTATCAAAAACCCGAAACTGCCCTTAATCGACAATTTCTCCCTTTCCAATTTTTCATCAAATTCCATCAATTCCCTCACCAATCAATCCCAATTAGCCTTAATTAGCCTAAATTAATCGAAAATACCGAATTACAATCAAAAATCCGAAGTGCCCTAAATCGGGAAAATTCCCCTTTTCGATTTTTTATCGATTCACCTCCGATTCAACACCAATCAACTATCCTAACATCCAATTAGTATAATCCAAAGAGAATTTAAGGTTTTAAACCGGAAAACCCGAAATCCCCAATTCGGGATTCACTGAAATTCGCTCAAATTGAGCAATCCACAGCCAATCAATAATAGCAGGCGCAAGGGTTGGCAAACCCACGCCGGAAGTGACCGAAAACGGCCGGCGATCGGAGCTCAATCGAGCTCGCCACCGCCAGCCCCAAACCGAGCCGAAAAAGAAGAAAACCGAGCCTACCTGATCGGTTCGTGCGCGGAGTCAGGCCGGAGACTGGTCGTCGCCGTCGTCTGGCCGGAGGGCGCCGGAAATCGCCGGTGGTTCTCGTCGATCGTCGCTCGCGTCGCCTCCCCTGTCTTCGGCGTCGGGCTCGGGCGAACGACAGAATGGTTCAAAACCATTCTGTCGTTTGTTTTTATTTATTTAATAATAATAATAATAATAATAATAATAATAATAATAATAATAATCCTAATATTCTATTTTATTGAACGTCACTACCTCTCGTGTTTTCAACCGTTTCGAATTTCTTATTTCGCCAATAAATCCAACTTATTATCTGGGTTCTATTAAAACTGTCCGTTCGCAAATCGGAACTCGTTTACTATTTTTACTAAAATTATATTACGAGAAACGTAATTACCCGGAATATAGCGTTATTATTCCGAAAATTCTCGTAAATTCTTTAAAATTCCTATTAATTGTTACGACCGTCTTGACGCTTTCTTTTCGTAAAACAGACCTGATTTGACATATTTACAAAAATGCCATCGAATAATATAATAATAATATTCTCAAAAATCCGTACGAGCCGGATATTACATGAACAACGCTCGTGGACGGAGCTTGAATTGCAACAGACGCGAGGTAAGTCTTTGTGATTTGTTTGGCCGTCTTGGCCTACACCATAACAATGTACGTTAAATTGAGGAATTGGAGATATATTGAGTTCGGGTAATTAGAACGGGCAGTTAGTTTTAGGTTTGGTTAGGTTGTTAATTGTTAAGTTTATTGTTTGTATGTTTCTATTTATTTCTATTTCGTTCATGGCATAATATTGTTCACGCATCATTGTTTTCGAAAAAGGCATGAAAAGGAATTTCTACTCATGTTTTTACAAAAAACGAAAAGGTAAATGAATTTAATAATGGTCACGTCGGTGGCGGTGGTTCAGACATGGCTGTCAGGTGAGGCATGTTTTTCCCCCGGTTAGATACGAGGGGCTATCCAATCGACGGATGTGCCGCTCCTATCTAGCGAGAGTGAAGCCCCGGTGACATAAATGAAATGATTAGCGAAAAGGTATGATGCATGATTTATGAACTATACATGCATAGCATTCATGTGCATTCACGTAGATTTACTGAGCCTCTAGCTCACATTTTTAATCCTATGGTGTAGGTGATTTTGAGAAAGGTGAGGAAGACGTCCCTCCGCTCGAAGTATGAGCACGTTGAAGAAGAATGGCCCGTGGGAGTGCGCTGGCAGTCGGTGCTTATTTTGACCCGTGGGGACATAAGTAAGTTTTTGGGATTTTGATAGATAGAAACATAGGAAAAATTGTGTAGATAACCCATTTTTGGATATTTGGTGACTGGTTAGATAATATATAATGTTTTGTAGTGTTTTCGGTATTTTCAAACAGGGGGAAATGTTAAACTTTTAAACGGAACCACGCGGTTCGTTTTTATAAAATTTGATTATGTTTGAATGTGCTTTGAGTCGTTTTTTTTAGGCGATTGGTAAAGTGTGGATTGTACGTGAGGAGTAGACTATTTGTGTTGAAGTGTTGTTATGAAAGGCAATTGAAGAAGTGATGGAGATATGGGGGAGAAAAGAGAATTGTGAAGTGTGTGTAAATTGGTGTGCAGGGTAACGATGAAAAAGGCAAAGGAAGAAGGAGCAGCTCTCTAGATTTCAAAATCCAGAGAGCCTGCCGATTGATCGCAAGGAGATGCGATCAATCGGCAGAGGAGGGGGCGCCTCTCTGGAAAAATTCCAGAGAGGTAGCCGATCAATCGCCCAAAAAGGGGCGATTGATCGGCTATGAAGAGAGAAAAAAAGAAGGGGGGTGATCGACCATGGCGATTGATCGCCCAAGTGGTTCGCCCCCTCCATTTTGGCCACAGCCAATCAATCGGCTAAAATGGCCGATCGATCGGCTATGAAATTTACGGGCAATCTGCCCTTTTTGCCCCTACTTTTGTCTTTTTCCCTGTTTCATTTGTTTTATATGTTTTAATTGGTTATTTAGTTGATTTTAAGATTTGTTTTAAACGATCTTCTTAACAATGTTAACGATTTCTATTTCAATTTAAATTTCTGCTCAAACGTTACGAAGTTTATAATGATAAAAAAATATATATATGGGAAAATAAGGGAATAGTGTAAGGGTCGTTACAGATTTAAATAACCCAACTGTACTTATATGCTCATAAATAATTTTCACACATGTTAGCTTCCACCTAATCGTCCATAAGTTAAACTTCCTTACCCTTCTGACTTGGCCTTATATTCGGGCTTCCCCGATTAAAGCCTAATTCAAGTCCTCAATTTTCTAATGAAGCAACTTCAAAGTTTTCTTCCATCAAAGTTTCTCTTAACTATTCCTTTAGATTGCATCTATGTCCACACTTCCTAACGTCAGTTAGAACGAATACCGTCTAAAACTTGCTTCCAACTCCTGGGTTGTAACCCAAACTTCTTCGTAATTTCATCGACTCCGTCCACAGTCGGAATGCATGCCAACTCAAATTTCTACATTTTCCTTAGTATCAATCCCTCATAACTATTTTATCAACAGTACCCAAGTTGTATACTTCCTTAAGCACCCTAATGGTCTTAATAACTGTTCCTATGTGGGCTTAACAACTAAAATCTCTCTCTCTATATTTCATACGCTATCTCATCGAAAATCTCTCATGGTCTCAACGAGTCCAACTAGGAGCTAGAGTCGCTACTTTCTTAAAATCTTGGTTCCTTTATAAGTAAAACCCTATAAACATCGCATTTCATTCTAAGCCATAATAATGGGCTCTCTCGTTATGTCCTAGCTGAAATTCTTATACTATCTATAATATGCTAATTTGTCTAACTTAAATCTCTATTGACTTCGAGTACAGTCAAGTCTCTAAATTCCGTCATTGATACGCTCTAATCTACATCTTCTAACTTAAGTCATTTCTGCACTCATTAACCTCGACCTTGTTAGGTACGAGACGAACCTTTGGAACTTTTCTAATTTAGCCCCACTTCTAAGTTTACTTAAATGGTTTCCGTAAAAATCCTCATTCTCTTTATTCCATAAATCGCGAATCTTACAAATCGCATACTATTAAACACCGATCTAGCTTCAAATCTTACTCTCTTATTTAATCCAACAATCTCCTTCACTTTTCCCTGATATCACACAAGGATTACTTTGAGGTTACAAATGATCTACCCTCTTTCGTTCCTCCTAGTCGGTTCTGGATATTCTACTATGTTCCCTTGCAACGATTTATCCAATGATCTTCTTGTTAGCAAACTTGTTGTAGATAAGTTTACATCCTTAGTCCAAATCTACTCAGATTCTAAAATCTTACCCTTCTATTTTCTAGTTTTCTAAAATTTAGAAACACCACTTTATTCAGGTTAACCTTCTTCGTTCATCGAACACTGATGTTCCTACTTCCACCCTAGAGGTAAGTCTTAAGTTTGTGGTTCTTAACTTCAACCGTACCAACTATAGACTCACTCTAGTCGAATCGTCATCCCTTCTATGGTCATACTAGTCGCTTTAACCCCTAAGCACGTCTTCCAATTTAAAGTGCTAAACTTTTCCTCATTAGTTAATGCGTTTAGGTCTTTAAGCTCTTCCTAACTCTTAATTTAGTCATGCAAGCAGTTGAAATGAAGAAGTGCATAGCTCCCATGTCTATTAAAGAAAATACGGCTATGCAGTAACTAAAATACTACCTGCGATAACCGAAGGCTGAGACTCATCGTTGACGTCACCAAGCTCGATAAAGGCAAAGATCCTCGGCATGACTTTCCTCTGACCTCGGCCTGGCTTCGGGCAATCTTTAACGAAATGGCCAACCTCTCTGCACCGATAGCACTTATTAGTGCCCACTCGGCATTCGCCACTATGCTCCTTCTGACACTTAGAGCACCAAGGCATCTGAGGAGCCCCTTGCACCTGTTTCTTCTTCCCCTGATCGCCCCTCCCATCAGAGGGTCTTTTTACTCCCCGTTGTTGTACTTGTTGTTGCTGTTGTCCTCTAGGTTGCCAACCACTATTCTGGGGTTGAGAATGGATCTTACGAAAGAAGCCCTTAGCTGGCTCCCTTGGCTTAACGCAAGTCGACTCTGCAACCTCAAAGTCCAAAGCCCTTGCTGCGATATCTAAGTACGGTATATCTAGAATCCCTGACACTATAATATTCTTCCGAATCTCTGGATCCAGCTCATCCATAAATTGGTGCACCTTATCCTCGTTATCGTTCACCAGACGCGGTGCAAACCGAGACAAGGCCTCGAACTTCCAAATATACTCCGCCACTGAACCTGTCTGCTTCAGCTGCGTAAACTCCGTTCTCTTAGCCACCCTCACAGTGCGGCTGAAGTATTTGTCATAAAATACGGTCTTAAACCATTCCCCAGTCATTATCGTCACATCTATAGTAGCTTTGATGGAGTCCCACCAAAATCGAGCATCCAACGCAAGATGAAATGTAACACAAGCAACCTTCTCCCCATTGTCAATTTTAGCATAGCCCAACATATCTTCCATAGTCTGAACCCACTCCTCAGCAAATGAAGGTTCCGAAGATTGTCCATCGAATACTGGAGGCCTAAGTCTTTGGAACCTCTCCATGCTGTGATTGTTTGGCACAACGATATCTTGGGCTCTCTGATTCTCACGGTTTATTAGGTTCTCAATTTGCTGCACTTGCCTATCCATATGCTGAGCCTGATGGTCCAGCAAATCTGTCAACCTATCCAAGGCTTCGTCCCTGGCATCTCTACCTCGAACCATTCTATAACTCCTATAAAAGTTAAAACAAAATAATCCCAAGAAATCAAGATCAAAGAAAGCATTTAAACGTACTTACAGTTGAGGAAGGATGTCCGCGTAGTTGCTGTGTAGTCGAGCAGTCTACAGAACCGATTTTAAAACCCGGGGGCTCTGATACCATAACCGTAAATTATCCTCGTACTATTCTTAAAAATCGCAAAAAATTTAAACTTTCGTTCATTCCTTTTCATCATGCATGCACACGGGTATTCAGCAGAAGACTATTCATTTGTGAAAACCTAAAATAAAATTAAACTTAGGTGTGAATGCTAAAACAATAGAAATATGGGCAGAGAATAAATTTTCCTCTCGGGTTTCATCAAAGGAACAGTAGAAATCTTCAACTTTTTCTATAGAGTTTCATTGAAGGAATTATGTTTTTCCTCTCGGGTTTCATCAAAGGGATGGACGACAGAACTGAGAGGCAGAATGCACGTTTAAAATAACAGACATAATGGACGTTTAAAATTGCAGACAGAATGGACGACGAAAATAGCAAATAACGTGGACGTTTAAAATAAAGGACAGAAACAGAAGACAGAATGGACAACAGAAATAAGAGACAGTGTGGACGTTTGAAAACAGAAGGCAGGTGGACGACTGACTTTTTCTACCAGAATACTTAACTAAACTTTATCGTCTACAGACTTTGGATGATGACTTTCTTACAGAAACACTTAACTAAAATCTATCGTACACAGACTTTGGACGATGACTTTCTTACAGAAACACTTAACTAAAATCTATCGTCCACAGACTTTGGACGATGACATTTTGTGATGACCCAGATGTGTAAGTATGTGTACGATGGCTGCACGAACCGGAACCCGAATGGCGGTACGTCCGCGCGGGCGAATCGGAAGGTGACGGGTCGTAAAAAGGGGGTCGTCACAATCCCATATCGCTTGGGAAATTATGTGGAAATGAAACATATGTAAAGAGACACTCCAAAGATAGCAAGACGCGTTTTGGAGCACAATTGACAACGGATCCCATAAGAACTCCGAAGTTAAAAGTGCTTCGGCGAGAGTAGTATCAGGTTGGGTGACCGAATGGGAAGTCCTCACCAAACAAAGCCGTGAGGGGAGGATATTGGGCTACGACCCAATCCCTAGAGCGGACAATATCTTGCTGGGAAAATGGGTTGTTACAAATGGTATCAGAGCCTGTACCCAACCAAAAATGTGGCCAACAGGGATGTTGGGCCCCCGAGGGGGGGTGATTGTGATGACCCGGATGTGTAAGTATGTGTACAATGGCTGCACGAACCGGAAGGTGACGGGTCGTCACAATCCCACATCGTTTGGGGAAGTATGTGGAAATGAAACATATGTAAAGAGACCCTCCTAAGATAGCAAGATGCGTTTTGGAGCACAACTGACAACGGATCCCATAAGAACTCCGAAGTTAAAAGTGCTTCAGCGAGAGTAGTATCAGGTTGGGTGACCGACTGAGAAGTCCTCGCCAAACAAAGCCTTGAGGGGAAGATATTGGGCTACGGCCCAATCCCCAGAGCGGACCATATCTTGCTGGGAAAATGGGTTGTTACAAATGGTATCAGAGCCTGTACCCAACCAAAAATGTGGCCAACAGGGATGTTGGGACCCCGAGGGGGGGTGATTGTGATGACCCGGATGTGTAAGTATGTGTACGATGGCTGCACGAACCGGAAGGTGACGGGTCGTCACAATCCCACATCGTTTGGGGAAGTATGTGGAAATGAAACATATGTAAAGAGACCCTCCCAAGATAGCAAGATGCGTTTTGGAGCACAACTGACAACGGATCCCATAAGAACTCCGAAGTTAAAAGTGCTTCAGCGAGAGTAGTATCAGGTTGGGTGACCGACTGAGAAGTCCTCGCCAAACAAAGCCGTGAGGGGAAGATATTGGGCTACGGCCCAATCCCCAGAGCGGACAATATCTTGCTGGGAAAATGGGTTGTTACAAATGGTATCAGAGCCTGTACCCAACCAAAAATGTGGCCAACAGGGATGTTGGGCCCCCGAGGGGGGGTGATTGTGATGACCCGGATGTGTAAGTATGTGTACAATGGCTGCACGAACCGGAAGGTGACGGGTCGTCACAATCCCACATCGTTTGGGGAAGTATGTGGAAATGAAACATATGTAAAGAGACCCTCCCAAGATAGCAAGATGCGTTTTGGAGCACAACTGACAACGGATCCATAAGAACTCCGAAGTTAAAAGTGCTTCAGCGAGAGTAGTATCAGGTTGGGTGACCGACTGAGAAGTCCTCGCCAAACAAAGCCTGATGGTCAGATATTGTGTGCTAACGGCCTGAAAAAAAAAACAAAAATCAAAAAGAAAAAAAAAAAAAAAAAAAATAAACAATCCCCAGCCGTCGTACCATATCTTGCTGGGAAAATGGGTTGTTACAAATGGTATCAGAGCCTGTACCCAACCAAAAATGTGGCCAACAGGGATGTTGGGACCCCGAGGGGGGGTGATTGTGATGACCCGGATGTGTAAGTATGTGTACGATGGCTGCACGAACCGGAAGGTGACGGGTCGTCACAATCCCACATCGTTTGGGGAAGTATGTGGAAATGAAACATATGTAAAGAGACCCTCCCAAGATAGCAAGATGCGTTTTGGAGCACAACTGACAACGGATCCCATAAGAACTCCGAAGTTAAAAGTGCTTCAGCGAGAGTAGTATCAGGTTGGGTGACCGACTGAGAAGTCCTCGCCAAACAAAGCCGTGAGGGGAGGATATTGGGCTACGGCCCAATCCCCAGAGCGGACCATATCTTGCTGGGAAAATGGGTTGTTACAAATGGTATCAGAGCCTGTACCCAACCAAAAATGTGGCCAACAGGGATGTTGGGACCAACATATGTAAAGAGACCCTCCCAAGATAGCAAGATGCGTTTGGAGCACAACTGACAACGGATCCCATAAGAACTCCGAAGTTAAAAGTGCTTCAGCGAGAGTAGTATCAGGTTGGGTGACCGACTGAGAAGTCCTCGCCAAACAAAGCCGTGAGGGGAAGATATTGGGCTACGGCCCAATCCCCAGAGCGGACAATATCTTGCTGGGAAAATGGGTCGTTACACTTTCTTACAGAAACACTTAGACGAAACTCTTACAATTTCCCACCCTGTTTCACCCATTACCGAACGATCACCCTTTTCTGGCGATCGATCGGCTAGTGTAACATCTAGAATTTTTGAATTTATGACTCTTCTGATATATATTAATGGACATATAAAAAAATGGGGAGAAGGAAAAGAAAATCAAACTAAAGTTCAACCAAACAAACCTTTAGTTAGAAACCAAGGGAGGGGCAAACTTGGAAGTGAAAGTGGGTGGTTGGGAGCATCCAATAAGAAGGCGACATGTGGCAAAGCTTGTGGAAGAAGTTGCTTTCCTTGCTTCTTCTCTCCCTTGCGTGAAATCACTTTCATTTCATGTTTCCTTCTGCTTTCTTCCATCGCCGAGAAGAAAACCCTCCCCTCCTTCCCATGAAATTTCCCTCCTCCCTCAAAGTTTGCCGCATTTTCGCCATCTTTGAAGCTCCTAAAGTGATAAGGCTCAAGCGAGGTATTTGGATTGCTAAGGACAAGAGGTAAGTCTTTGTGACTTACTATGACCGATAGGCCTACTCCATTAGTCGAGTTCGTCATTGAGGATTTTAGAGTTATGTATGTTTTTTTATGCTTTGGTTAGGTAGTTCAAGATTAGAGTTTTTATAGGTTATGTTTGCTATGTTCTGATGGTATGCACGATATATGTTTACATTATGTTAATTATGATCTGTACATGCATCACACTTTTCCAAATTAGCATGAAAATGAGTTTCTGCACGGTTTTGAGAAAAGAAATGAATTAAAGAAACGAATGTACGTAATCTGTAATCTGAAATCTGTAATCTTTAATCTGTAATCTGTAATTTGTAATCTGGTCACGACGGGGTGGGGTTCAGACATGGCTGTTTACGGATGGAAGCATGTTTTATCCCTAGTAGATGGAAAGGGTTGTCTAACCGCCAGATGTGCCTTCTCCATCTGGTGAGAGTTAGACCCCGGTGACAATCTGATCTGTAATCTATTCTGTAATGAAACAAAAATCTGATATGTAATCTGTTCTATAATGAAACAAAAATCTGATTTGTAATCTGTTCTGTAATGAAACAACCATCTGATTTGTAATCTGTTCTGTAATGAAGTGTCTGCATGGTTTACGAACCTCATATGCACAACATGAATCTGCATTTATGAAGCTTACTGAGCCTTTAGCTCATAGTTGTCTTTATGGTGTAGGTGATTTTGAAACAGGTGAGGATGACATTCCTCCACCCAAAGTATGAGCTGGTTGATGGAGAATGGTCCGTGGGAGTGTGCTGTGCAGTCAGAGCTAAATCGACCAGTGGGAGCAATGGTTAAGTATTTTGGAGATTTTGGGTTTATGTCGAGCTGAAGGGTAGAAGTATATAAATTGTATAGTTGGAACATTTTAGGATGTTTGGTATCTGGAGGAATAATGTATAGATGTTCTGATGTTTTTTGAAAATTTTATGGATAGATGTTTCTTTCAGGTGAATTATTGGTTTCTGTTATGCATGTGTGGGAATTGATGAAATAGATTGTTATTTTGAGTCGGTTTTGATTGTCTTAGGCTGAGGAACGTTTGAGGATGATTATACAGAAATATGCATGGTTTAGAGTCGGGATTCTTTAAGTTTAGTTAAGTATTTTGTAAGAAAGTCATCGTCCAAAGTCTGTGGACGATAAAGTTTAGTTAAGTATTCTGTAAGAAAGTCATCGTCCAAAGTCTGTGGACGATAAAGTTTAGTTTTGTGTTTCTGTAAGAAAGTCATTGTCCAAAGTCTGTGGACGATAAAGTTTAGTTAAGCATTCTGGCAGAAAAAGTCAGTCGTCCACACTGACTTCTATTTCCAGTTGTCCACACTGCCTTCTGTTTTCAAACGTCTACACTGCCTTCTGTTTTCAAACATCCACACTTCCTTCTGTTTTCAAACGTCCACGCTGTTTTTTATTTCTGTTGTCCATTCTATCTTTTAAATTCTGTCGTCCATGCTGTCTTTTATTTCAAATGTCCACGCTGTCTTTTGTTTTAAACGTCCAAGTTATCTGTTATTTCCTTCGTCCATTCTGTATGCCATTTCAAACGTCCATTCTGTCTTATGTTTTAAACGTCCATTCTGCCCCTCAGTTCTGTCGTCCATCCCTTTGATGAAACCCGAGAGGAAAAATACTGTTCCTTCAATGAAACCCGATAGAAAGAGTCGACTTTACTGTTCATTTGAGGAAACCCGAGAGGAATTTAACTGTCTTTAAATGAGTAAGAGGAAAAGGATAAAAGAAAGTTTAAATTTTACGTCATTTTTAGGAATAGTGTTATGAGAAATTAGGGTCGTTACAGCTAGCTCTCTGGATTTTATCCAGAGAGCTGTTTTCACCATCTTTCCCATGCATAATCTAAAATCATCAAACAACCTAAAACAACATTTCTCAACTCAGATCATCAAACCTATTATCAACCTTAAGCCAATTCAATTAATTAAAATCTAATCTATTTCAATTATCAATCAACCCAGTTCATCAATCTCCAAACATACATAAACATTTCTCCCAACAGAAACATATATCGTAAAATCTCCAGAGATAACAAAGTTTTCTAAAACATTAAAACATCCATCTATCAATTATCCAAGTACTAGATATCCTAAAATGATTCTATCTATACAAATCTCCTATCTAAGCCACCATCAGCCCCAAACAACCCAAAATCCTCGAAATACCTAACCATTTACTCCCACGGGTCAAAAGCGCCTCGACTACTCAGCACATTCCATGGGCATTCTTCTTTAATTTGTTCATTCTTCGGGTGGAGGAATCACATCCTCACCTATATCAAAATCACCTACACCATAAAGACAACTATGAGCTAAAGGCTCAGTAAGCTTCGTAAATGCAATGCATGCTGTGCATATGCAGTTCATAAATCATGCATATCATTTCATTACAGAACAAATTTCATTGCAGAACAGATTTCATTACAGAACAGAATGTCACCGAGGTCTAACTCTCACCAGATGGAGAGGGCACGACTGGCGGTTAGACAGCCCTTTCCATCTACCGGGGAAAAACATGCTTCCATTTGTAAACAGCCATGTCTGAACCCCACCTCGCCATGACCAGATAACAGATTACGTAGATTCGTTTCATTAGTTCAATTCTTTTCTTAAACACGTGCAGAAATTCGTTTTCATGCTCTTTGAAAGACGTGATGCATGAACAATTAGATGCATAACATTAACATACAGCCTATGTTTCATCAAGACGATAAAAGCATAACCTATAAAAGCAACTAATCATAACTACTTAACCAAAGCAATTAAACAAACAAACTCCAATATTCTTCAACCAACTTCGACATACAGTGTAGGCTAATCGGCCATAGTAAGTCACGAGAACTTACCTTGTGTGCGTTGAAATTCAAGCTCCGTCCACGAGCGTTGTTCACCTAGGGCAATACACAACAATCGCCATAAGCCGAGTTTAGACCGTTAAACTTCTAAACTAACAAAACCCTAATCATTTAGCCACCTGAAAACGGGAATAAACTCTCCAAAAACATTGAACCTTACCTAAGGTGTTCGTTTGGAGAAAGAAATGTGCAGAAACTTTGGAAACCAGAAGAACAACAACGAAGAACCGCGGATAAGAAAATCGCCAGAGCACCTTGGAGAAGAAGGAATGTCGTGAAGTGTTCTGGGAGAAGAAAAGGCTTTTGCCTTATTTTATAAAATTGACTTGTCAAATGACCGTTTTGCCCTTCCTTTGATTTTATATTAGTTTCGTCTTTTGTTTCGTTATTTAGCTAACCATTCGGTTTCTCCAAAATTTCCTTACTTCTCATAAAATCCATATTAATCATTAGGATTCTAATAAAGCTCTCAATTCGTAAAATGGGCTCAATTTAACATATTTACCATATTGCCACTATATAGCAAAAATTCTAAAATCCCGTAAAACCGGGTGTTACAATTGAATGGTGCTCGGCATTGCTAAGGACGCCAGGTAAGTGGGTGTTACGTTTCCGGCCCTTAAAGCCCTATATCGTGTAACAACCCCAGCTGGGTCAAGACAAATTTCATAACTTCACGACTTGTAACCTTTACACGTGAAAACTAAGAATATATTTTTGTTTAGAAAACCAACATTTAACTTAGGCAACATAACTTAGTCATTTAAATCTCAGAACAACTACTTGTGAATTTTCTTCTAAAACTCGTGGACGTGTAAAAGAACAACAGACTAAAACCTTAAATTCTCTGAACTCGACTCTTTCATATATCAGATGGCATACTCATCCACAGAGTCGAATGACATAACTCGGGCAACAATCTTATCTACAAGGTCCGGCGACTTAATTGTCCATGGACTACTTCGACACTTTCGTCCACAGACTGTAAACATTATCGCTCTCTGGTCGAGTGGCTTCCTCGTCCACAGACCATGTGACTTTATCATTTGTCCACGTGACTTCATTACTCACGGGTTACATAATCCCATCGTCCACAGACAAACATCCATAGACTCACTTAAACTTATCGTCCACAGACCACGTGACTTTATCGTTTGTCCACGTGACTTTATTACTCACGGGTTACATAAACCCATCGTCCATAGACAAACGTCCATAGACTCACTTAAACTTAGCGTCCACAGACCACGTGACTTTATCATTTGTCCACATGACTTTATTACTCATAGGTTACATAAACCCATCGTCCACAGACAAACGTCCAAAGACTTACTTACACATATTCATCCACAAACAAACGTCCAAAGACTTACTTACACATATTCGTCCACAGACTACTTAAACTCATTCGTCCACAGACTACATAAACTCATTCGTCCACAGACCACTTAAACTTATTCGTCCACAGACTCTAGCGTCCACAGACTACTTAAACATTTCCATCCATAGACTCTATTGTCCATAGAATACTTAAACTTTCTCCTAGGATCATCATACACTTAAGCATCATTAACCTCGACATAAACTCGCAGCGAAAAACTTAACACAGAAACAAAACCCTTTAATCTTAAACCTTCTTAAAACTTAAACTTGTACTGAATAAGTTAAATACTTGTTAACATAAAGAAATTCTTTCCTACTTATACTTCTTTATCAATGTCTTGTACCATAATAAACTAAAAGCACCATCCACGGGTCAAATCGCCACTCAGCCACAAAATCCCGCCATGAGCACCATCCAGCAACAAGACTTAAACATCATTCTGTTTGAAGTTCTCACCTTCCAAATTGTCACCTACATCATAAGGTTTAAACTATAAGCCTAATGCTTAGTAAGGAGTGCAACATATACATAAATGCTCATGAATGCATACTTCGTGAAAATCATGTTCATATTCATATTACATACATAAATATCATGTTTGTATTCATGTTCTTGTTTCGCATATAAGGAAAAAGGGGGATTTACGCAGGAGTAGGCACAGGCACTAACTTGCCCTCGTCTACCTCGTAGACCACATGTCTTGCTCTTGTCTACCTCGTAGACCACATATCTTGCCCTCGTCTACCTCGTAGACCACATATCGTACCCTCGTCTACCTCGTAGACCACATGTCTTGCCATGAATGTGCCCTGTGCCTTACTCGCTAACTACCCAAACTTGACCATTGTATACATTACATGTTCTTTACTTCTTCTTACCAAAAATGTGCATGTGAAGACATTTCATTTACACTTGAAGGAAAACATGATGCGTGAGAGAATTGCGCATAAAAGCATCACACTAAAGAGAACAATCCATCACCATATAACATATCTTAATGCTATTCTATTCGCCACAACGTAACACTCAACCAATCATAACTTAAGTAATAAACATAAGTACAAACTTCCTAGTACCCTGGTGATGTAGGGCCCTAATGGCCGAAAGCCTACACACCCACGTACCTGGACTCCTTAGCAATGTCGTGCCTTTACTTGAATCATTCTCCACCTAAGACATTTCATGTTTCAATGTTAAATATATCCTAAATAATCTGAATTCAAAGCTGATAAAATCCTAACTAAGGAAGTCATCCTAGATTCTAGTTTAAATCTCTAAGTCATTTAGCCGAGCACCTTGTGCGTGTAGCTCAATCTCCATTAACATTAATGGCATTTGTGTGCTAAAAACCACCAGAATCATATCAACAACAGAATCTCAAAACTTAAGCATTAGCAACATCTAGAATCCTATCACTAAAACCATTAACATGAAAACTCACAAATAATAACATTACCGCAACATTTCCAAGCATTAGAACTTTAAACCCGTACCAACATAAATTTCTAAATCGAAAGTTAATCGTCTAGAATACTTAGAATCTTACCTAGGGATTGAATCTTGAAGGAAACGGAGAAAAAATCGATTGAGAGGAGGAAACCGCGGCTGCGTGAAAGGGAAGTCACTGAAGGGAAGGAGAAAAACGTGACAGAGGAGGAGAGTCGGCTGAAGGAAAAACCGTGGAGGGGATTTGTGAGGTTTTAGACTTTCTTTTTTCTATTTATATCGATTCAAATCAACTATAATTACAATTTTTGTCATTAAACCTACTCCTCAGTTATAATTTCCTTATTCCATAACCACCCCGTAAATATTCACGGAATAAATTCCCAACCAAGGTGCTGGTTATTACACATCGTGTCGATGCTAGGTTTTCATGTTTTGATGATGATTTTCTGATTGTGGGGTTTTAACGTGTCGGGTAGCCTAGGATGTTAATTATTAGTTGTTGTTAGGTTCGTTGCGAGTAAAGTATGTTCATGTACGTTAGTGAATTGTTTTGATGATATGTTATACGTAAATTCCTCATGCATCATGTTTACTTAAATGGCATAAGATATGTTTTACATGCATGAATTTTGTAAAGGAAATGTAACTAGAAAACATGACATCTAAACGCACAGAATAATTAAGTGTGGGTGGGGGCTGTATGATTATGTAACAAAACCGTCCATCTCGAGGGACCATGAATCATTGTCAATGCATTGGACCATGAATACTGTCCGTAAGGACCATGTACACGCACTCTGTCTCCTCCCTAGCACGGAAAAGGATAAAAACAAGTAAATGAACATGTTTTATGAAAGTCATGCATTCATGCATACGTCATTTACAGTGCATTCTCTTACTAAGCATTAGACTTAATGTTTATGTTGTATAATGTAGGTGAAGAGATCGGAGGTGAGGAGCCTCCTCTTGATGGTCAAGCATACGCGGTTGATGGATAGGACTCGTGATGAAACGTGTTTTGGCGAGGCTTACCGACCCATGGGTGGCTCCGAGCTCTTTTGGTAAAAAGTAGGAATGTGTGTAGATATAGTATTTATTGGCTATGGTTTGGTTGTATAGTGGTTAACTCTGAGAAAATGTGATTTTTGATAGTTGTATTTATATGGGTCGCTTTTGGATGATGTTAGGAGTTTCCGCTGCATGTCTGATATCGATAGGTTTGATGATTATGGATATGTTATGCACTCTTCAAGTTTGTAGGGGATTTTAAGGGAAAAAGGTTTTCACCCATTTATGACTTCCGCTACGGTTTTCTCTTTATGGTCTGTCTTTTACAATTTTAACGATCAAAGGTATAGTTAATTAAAGAGTGTCATCTTGGATGGATTAAATTGATGTTAGGCTGTAAGGATTAAGAAAAATATTTAGTTGGATCGTAGTGTGTTTGTATCAGGTGAAAAGAAGTGAGGAAAGAAAAGTGAGAGGTGAAGGAAGTAACTGGCCAACAGAGAGGTAGCCGATCGATCGGTTAGAGTGGTGATCAATCGGTATAACAATGTTTAGTGAAGTGAAGGGAAACAGAGAATTGAAGTGTCAACCTCGACCGATATTCCTTGATGTCGAGTGTCGATGTTAAATCGGCCGATGTTGAGCGTAGATGTTAAGTCGGTCGATTTTGAGTGTGAATGATATTTAGGGTAGAAGTAAATCAGCTGATATTAAGTATGGAGGTAAATAGGTCGATGTTGTGTAGATGTGAATCGGCTGATGTTTAGTGCAGATGTTAAGTCGGTCGATGTTGAGCGTGGATGTCATTCGGTCGATGTCAAGTGCTGTTGTTTATTGGTTGAAGTCGATGGGCTAATGTGTCTGGACGATGCATTTAGACGACGTAGTCTGGACGATGTAGTCTGGACGATGAAATCAGTCGATATGTTCGGCAGACGAATTTAGTCAATGTTGATTGTCGACCCCACTATTCACTTTGATGAAACCCGAGATGATGTATTGTTTGCCGAATGTAAAACGTCGACCGATCTCATACAGAAGCCACGTCGACCAAATGTTAAGCGTTCTGGTTTGGACATCGACCGATTTTAGGCAGTGTTAGCCGAAACCCAGTTTTACTGTTTTGGCATTATTAACTAGTTATAAAATGTCAAATTAGGGTACGTTACAAGTTGAGGTGAGTCATTTATCTATGTCTGTTTTATTTTCAGGTGTCGAGCAGAAATGAAAAATTTTATGTGAAATTACGAGGTTTTAAGTTAAGATTACATCATGGCTAGTCCGTGGCTGCCTTGACCGGGTTGGGGTTGTCACAACTATGGTATCAGAGCGACCGGGTTTTAAAAGCAATTCTGTAGACCGCCTGCCAAACACGAACCGCCGCACGAGGACTCTCCATCGACTGTAAGTGTTTAAGTTTAAGTATGATTCTTACATGTTTATTTTGTGTGTGTTTCTTAATGTGTCTAGGAACAAGAAAATGCCGAAAGCACCTAGACAACCCGAGAAATATCCTATTAGCCTGCTGATAGACATAGCGCACCAACAATCAGAAAAGATAGGGATTTTACTCAACCGAGATGGAAATAGGACTTCATGGAACCGGGGTAGTGAACCAACTAGGCAGTTTTGACCTCCAATGTTCGATGGATGTGTTATGGATCCGATCCAGGTTGAGGGGTGGGTTCGAACAATGGAAGGATTGTTTGACCTTTTTAAGGTGAAGGAGGTAGATAAGGTTTCATATGTGGTGTGTCATCTTGCGGGTGATGCAAGACTCTGGTGGGACAATGTCAAGGTCATGGCTAACGTGGGGGAAATTTTGAAGCTGCATGGGCAAACAAGATGTCGGAATTTCCCCAACTTCTTCAGACAGGTACGGTCGCTGAGTATGTTAGAGAATTTGAGGCATTAACCCGTTCGGTCAGCCATCTAGGGAGGGAGAAAGAAAATAAGATCTATCATTTTGTGCAAGGATTGAAGGAGGACATTTATAAAGGTGTGAAGATGTATGGAGTTAGGGTTCTTTCTACGACGAAGTTATTGTACAAGCCTTTGAGTTAGAAGTCGAACTTCAGAATAAAAGTCAAGAGAAGTCTGTTGAGGGGTTCCTTAGAGAATTTCTGCCACCCTCAGTCGATGAAGGGCCACAACCAGCGAAGGGCATTATGAGGCCCAACGATTCATCGATTGTGCAGGATAGGAGAAAACGACCCCAAGGAGCTCGTCAAGCTCCTCTGTGCTATAAATGTCTGAAGGGTCATTTCGGGGAGTGTAGATTGTATTCGGACCGATGTTTTAGGTGCGATAGAAGGGGTCACAGAGCCAGAGATTGTTTAGGGCTAAACAAGAAGTCACCGAGTGGTCCTTCGAGGATAACTGCTATTACCGAAGATAGGGAAGCTGCCCGACCATTTGTGGCTCCATGTATAATTTCATTTCAATAGTTAATAGAGTAGAGGTGTGGTTAAAAGTTATGATTTAATAACGATATTGGTGTGATAAATAGAAGTAGGTTTGAGAATAGAGAGGTTAGAGAATGTGGGGAGTTAGAGACACGATGATATAGACCTCAATTTAAGGAAAGAGAGATTGTTATGCATCAAGATAGATAACCTGGCTTTGATAATACTAGTACGTCTAAGTGAATAAAGGAACGTAGTAGAAACGTCAGTGCTCGAGGAACTAGGAGGTTAGACCTTAATGAAGTGATGTTTCTAAGTTTTGGAAAATAGAAGGGCAAGATTTGGGAATATTAAGAGATTTGGATTAAGATTGTAAATATACCTACAACAAATTTGCTAATAAGAGGATCGTTAGATAAATCGTTGTAAAGAAGCCAAGTAGAATATTTAGAACCTGACTAGAAAGAATGAAAGATAGTAGACTAGTTAGTAGCTTTCGAGGAAGTCCTTGTGGGATATTAAGAATAAGTGTAGGGCATTGTTTAATTAAATGAAGGGTTTAAATTGGAAGTTAAGCTCGAATGTGGAGTCGTGCGAATCGAGGGATAGGTGGGTTCTCAAGTACATTTGGAATAAGATTAAATTAGGAAATTTCAAAGGCTCGACCCGTATGTAACGAAGTCGAAGCCAATGATTTTGTAAATAGCTAAGGTTAAGGTTGATGAACTTAAGTGTGTGAAGTAGATCGCAACTTGAGGAAATAGAGACTATGTGATGTAAGATAAAATGGGCGGTTAGATAGATTTTTGGGCTTTGGATAACGGCATACGGGTAAGTGAGAAGATTAACTAGATCAAATGGAAGGTTGGAATGAGAGTCAACTAGTTAAGGTTGTGAATTTAGAGCATATTGGATGAAAGGAAGATTTGCACGAAGACTGTGCAGAAGTGAAGTTAGATCAAGAGGTTTAGGAAAGTTTTGACTCGTAAGTTACGTCGAATTCTTTATGCACCCTTTTAAGGTGTTGGGTGAATAGTTTAACGAATTAGTTTAGACTTATGAATTTGATAGTGATTGAAGAGGATCGAGGTAAAAGTTGAACAAAACGAGCGCAGTGGACATAATTATGGAAACTTAGAGGATACTTTGAAAGCCAAAAGGGGTAGAATTAAGTATTTAAAGCCCTATGTACGCGAGTGACATTAGAGTGGCTAACGAAATGTTATGATTGCCCAAGGTACGTAGGTATAAAAGATGAGAGTGTTAAATAGGAAATGAGATAGTAGTGTAAAGAGGAGTTCGAAAAGGAGGATTAGGATGAGAAATCTACGTATCAAGTCCTTAGTGTCATAGAATCGAAGAAGCTTTGAGGGCTTGATGTGGTTAGGTACGTGTTGATAGTACGAGATTAGAAAAGTTAGGAACTGAATGAACTTAGATCGAGAGTCTAGGTAATGGAGGTTAAGTTGAAGTCGATGGATGTATGAGTGATTGAGTTGCGAAGTGCGTAGTTAGAAGGATTTAAATCTTTAGAGATATAGGAAAGTGTCTAGATCGAAGGGTGAGTAAAACCATAAGGGTGTCGAGATTAGTATTGCGAGCATCGTTACTTAGATAATGTCAGGGTGAGTAATTAGAAGTTAACCAAGCAACAATTTTGAGGACAAAATTCCAATTAAGGAGGGATGGATGCAACGCCTGAGTTTTTCGGGTTTTTCGGGTTTCCGCTCCAGAGGTATTTTGTAAATGAGAAATATAGGCCCGTTTTGTGAGCGGGAGGTTTTATTAGGGCCCTAGGAATTTATGAGAATTTTTAGTGGAATAAGTAAATTTTTAGAAATCCAAATTGATAGCATAATGCCGAGTTTTGGTTTTCTGCCTATAGTGTTTTAAGTCGTAAAAATAGTAAATTAAGTCCGTTTTGCGAACGGAGAGTTTCGTTAGAACCCTAGGAATAAGTTGAAATATTTGGAGGAAAAAGAAAATTTTGGAAGAACCAAATCAATAGACGAAATGACGAATTAAGCAAATAATTGAACATAAGGGCAAAAGAGTAATTTGTGAGGTTTGATTTATTTAAAACACCAAAAATCCTCCTCCCCTCATACACTTTCACGATTTTTCCAGGGAAGAATTTCCCTCCCTCTGGCGACATTCTCTTTCTCCCTCACCGTTTCTCTTTCGACTAACCGACGCTCCCTATTTTCGACGATTTCTTTACGTGTTCTCTTCTCCAATCGACACCCTAGGTAAGCTCTATGCTCTAGGCTCATTTAGTTGTCGTTTTCTGGGTTGTTTTCAGTTAGGGTTTCGATTGGGCGTTTCTTGAATTTGTCGTTTTAGGTTAGGGATGAGTTAGGTTGTTGATTGGTGATGTATTTATTGTTATTGTGGTTGATTTGATAAATTATTAAGGAATTTGGGTTGTTGGAGAATTGAGAAATCCATTAATGGACTTTAAGAGTTTGTGAGCACAATGTGCTCGATAATTTGCCTGAAAGAAGTAATCATAGATTCTAGAGGAATTAGCTTTGGCGAGGAGTTTAGATTAAGTTTGGAATTCATTTATTTAGGATCGATTTTAACGCCTTTGTTTATGAAATGCCTTAGGTGGACACTACTATTGGACAGTGCTCGGCATTGCTAAGGATGCCAGGTAAGTGGGTGTTAGGTTTCCAGCCCTTAAGGCCCTACATCGTGTCGATGCTAGGTTTTCGTGTTTTGATGATGATTTTCTGATTGTGGGGTTTTAACGTGTCGGGTAGCCTAGGATGTTAATTATTAGTTATTTGTTAGGTTCGTTGCAAGTAAAGTATGTTGATGTACGTTAGTGAATTGTTTTGATGATATGTTATACGTAAATTCCCCATGCATCATGTTTACTTAAATGGCATAAGAAATGTTTTACATGCATGAATTTTGTAAAGGAAATGTAACGAGAAAACATGAAATCGAAACGCACAGAATGATTAAGTGTGGGTGGGGGCTATATGATTATGTAACAAAACCATCCATCTCGAGGGACCATGAATCATTGTCCATGCATTGGACCATGAATACTATCCGTAAGGACCATGTACACGCACTCTGTCTCCTCCCCAGCACGGAAAAGGATAAGAACAAGTAAATGAACATGTTTTATGTAAGTCATGCATTCATGCATACGTCATTTATAGTGCATTCTCTTACTAAGCATTAAGCTTAATGTTTATGTTGTATGATGTAGGTGAAGAGATCGGAGGTGAGGAGCCCCCTCTCAATGGTCAAGCATACGCGGTTGATGGATAGGACTCGTGGCGATAGATCGTGATTTTGCAAGGCTTACCGACCCGTGAGTGGCTCCGAGCTCTTTTGGTAAAAGTAGGCGTGTGTGTAGATATAGAATTTATTGGTTATGGTTTGGCTGTATAGTGGTTAGCTCGGAAAAAATGTGATTTTTGATAGTTGTATTTATATGGGTCGCTTTTGGATGATGTTAGGAGTTTCCGCTACGTATGACTTCCGCTACAATTTTCTCTTTACGGTCTGTCTTTTACAATTTTAACGATAAAAGGTATAGTGAATTAAAGAGTGTCGTCTTGGATGGATTAAATTAATGTTAGGCTGTAAGGATTAAGAAAAATGTTTAGTTGGATCGTAGTGTGTTAGTATCAGGTGAAACGAGGTGAGGAAAGAAAAGTGAGAGGTGAAGGAAGTAACTGGCCAATAGAGAGGTAGCCGATCGATCGGTTAGAGTGGCGATCGATCAGTATAACAATGTCTGGTGAAGTGAAGGGAAACAGAGAATTGAAGTGTCAACCTCGACCGATATTCCTTGATGTCGAGTGTTGATGTTAATTCGGTCAATGTTGAGTGTAGATGTTAAGTCGGTCGATTTTGAGTGTGAATGATATTTAGGGTTGAAGTAAATCGGCTGATGTCAAGTATGGAGGTAAATCGGTCGATGTTGTGAATCGGCAGATGTTGAGTGCAGATGTTAAGTTGGTCGATGTTGAGCGTGGATGTCATTCGGTCGATGTCAAGTGCTGTTGTTTATTGGTTGAAGTCGATGGGCTAATGTGTCTGGACGATGTGTTTAGAGGACGTAGTCTGGACGATGTAGTCTAGACGATGAAATCGGTCGATGTGTTCGGCAGACGAATTTAGTCAATGTTGATTGTCGACCCCCCACTGTTCACTTTGATGAAACCCGAGAGGATGTATTGTTTGCCGAATGTAAAATGTCGACCGATCTCATACAAACCCACGTCGACCAAATGTTAAGCGTTCTGGTTTGGATATCGACTGATTAGATGGAATGAATTCCAAAGGGATATCGACTGATTTTAGGCAGTGTTGACCGAAACCCAGTTTTACTGTTTTAGCATTATTAACTATGTTTAATATTTATACAAGGTTTCCACATGCGAATACTCTTCCGCTAGTATGGGATTTTAGGAATTTATAAAAGGTCAAATTAGGGTACGTTACAAGTTGAGGTGAGTCATTTGTCTATGTCCGTTTTTTTTTTAAGGTGTCGAGTACAAATGAAAATTTTTATGTGAAATTACGAGGTTTTAAGTTAAGATTACGTGTAACACCCAGCACTTTCGGTCACATATTTATCCCGAAACTCCACTGACCCGAATTAAATCACCATTAATGTAATGACTATTGTTATTGGATTTTGGATGCCAAGGTTTAGTTGGTTTCACTTTTGGAGTAAGAATTAGGTCTAGTGGCAAATTGGTAATTGAGATTGGTTTTTAAATAGTATAAATGCTACAGTAAAATCCAAAACCTCACTAAAACCTCACTGTAGCCGACACACTCCCTTCCACGATTCCTTCACTCTCCAGAGCTCTCTCTCAGCCGGCGACTTCTTCACCAACGAACGATTTCTCCAGTATTCACTCCGATAACCCACATTCGAGGTAAGGTTCAGACAATGTAGTTGTTAAGTAGTTATTTAGAGTTCTGTTTTCAGCTAGAAACCCGAAGTCCCGATTCTGTATTGACAGAGTAATAATAGGAACATTGTTAATCTTAGTTTGATAATAGTATTACCGATTCGAATCTGAACTTTGACAACCGACTGTAAGTAGCTGCTAGGTTGAATCTGAATGTCCGGAGTTTTGGAGCTTAAACCGCGCACACAAGGTGCTTGACGGAAAGGACTAAGAAATACAAATTTTATGATGACATTTAGTTAGGACTTTACTAGTTTTGAGTTTAAGTTATTTAGGATTTTATTCTAACTACGAATATGAAATGTCATAGGCGAGGAAAGCTCAAGTGAAGGTGCTGCTCAGCTAAGGAATCCAGGTAAGTGGATGTATTAAGATTTCCGGCCACTAGGGCCCTACACTGCAAGGGTATTAGGAAAATCGTTGAGATGTTTGTCTGTTAATCATGACTAGTTGTTGCCATGGTATGAAGAATGTGAGTAAGAAGATGTTAGGTTACATGATGTTTTGCTCGTCCTTATAGTATGACATTTCTCTGTGAACTTCATGTCTATGCAATATGTACACGTTTATGGTTGAGATAAGAACATGAAGAACAAATGTTATCATGATTAAGTGCAGAACGGGGGAAATGACTATGATATGTTCACAAGGCTTATGAATGGCTCGCGAATTCTCCTACTGTTGGAGGCCGAGTTGATGATATGTATGGCTCGAGAATTCTCCTACTATTGGAGGCCGAGTTGATGATATGTATGGCTCGAGAATTCTCCTACTGTTGGAGGCCGAGTTGATGATTAGTATGGCTCGCGAATTCTCCCACTGGAGGAGGCCGAGGTTATGTTAAGTACAGTTCGCGAATTCTTCCGCTGGTGGAGACCGGATTGGCAGGAAAACTCGCGAATCCTCAGACTAGTGGAGGCCGAGTTTATACTGCACGACAGTTCGCGAATCCTCCCACCGGTGGAGGCCGAGCTAGTCGTTACTATGATTGCCCGATTGGCAATTGATTATGTATCCCTGTCTTTCTCCCTCGTTTCCTGCCTTAATACATGCTACGTAAATAATGAAAATGAGCATGAATGAAGAAAGATTTACGGACTTATGTTTCTTAATTTGTACACTTATGTATGTCTGCCAGCATGCATTCCTTACTAAGCATTAGGCTTATAGTTAAACCTTATGGTGTAGGTGAAGAAGGTTCAGGTGAGGATACAATGTTCAAAGAGGATGTTTAAAGCTGGTTGCTGGAGGATGCTCAGAATGACAGTGCAAGGCTAGATAGGCGATTAAGACCCCTGGTTATGCTCACAGTATGTCCATGAAGTTTATGTTGAACAGATGTCTAAGTAGAGTAGGTTTTCTCTTAACAATGAGGTTAGAATCTGATTGATCAAACTTCAGAGTCTGTTAGTGATCGTGATAATTAATGAATGGTCTGTTTTACTGAAGTCTTCCGCTACTTATGCTCTGAATGGATAGTAGTCTTATCGGTAAAGTTTATAGACAAGATGAAATCATGTGAATTGTTTGGTTGAGTTCTGTAGGTAGAAGTTTTCTACCGGCTGACGTCACCGGTAGAAGTAGGAATAATGGTTTTGTCGTTAGTTACCGGAAGATGTCGGATGAATATATCATCCGGCTGACGGCACCGGTAGAAGTAGGAATAATGGTTTTGTCGTTAGCTACCGGAAGATGTCTCTTTGTTAGGAGTTCATTAAAGAACACGTGAACTGCAAATGTCCACCGGAATATGTCGGATGAATATATCATCCGGCTGACGTCATCGGTAGATGTAGGTTTAAAGTTTTTCGTTTTGCGTCCAGGCGATGTTTTAATTTGGTCACGTGGTTTTGCGTGTGCCACCGGATGATGTTTTCACTAAGTGATGTCTAATGAGCCACGTGTAAAGCATGTGACGAGCGGTAGATATGTTTCTACCGGACACGTGTAGAGCATGTGACGAGCGGTAGATATGTTTCTACCGGAAGACAACTGCAAACCCATGCAGTTCGTGTTGATCGACGTTGAGTGGTCTGAGGGCATCCCTTCATTGCCCAATTAAGTTATCGATCGATTGACCGAGTATAGTCGCTCGACTCTGTGAAAGTTTGAGCCGACGAGATGTAGGAGAAGTTGAGTCATGAGAGAGTTCGATTCCTTTGATGAGATACGTCTCTGTTTTTGAATAAGAATGAGTTTTAAAAAAAAATATGTATGACAATTCTAGATTGAAAATAGAGAAGAGGAAATAAAAGTAGCAGTTTAATAATTGATTAATGAAAGACTATGCCTATGTGACGGCTCCTGGCCGGGGTCGTTACATTACGTCATGGCTAGTCCGTGGCGGCCCTGACCGGGTTAGGGTTGTCACAACTATGGTATAAGAGCGACCGGATTTTAAAAGCGATTATGTGGACCGCCTGCCAAACACGAACCGCCGCACGAGGACTCTCCATCGACTGTAAATGTTTAAGTTTAAGTATGATTCTTACATGTTTATTTTGTGTGTGTTTCTTAATGTGTCTAGGAACAAGAAAATGCCGAAAGCACCTAGACAACTCGAGGAATATCCTATTAGCCAGTGGATAGACATAGCGCACCAACAATCAGAACAGATAGAGATTTTACTCAACCGAGATGGAAATGGTAACGGACAAGGTAGTACTTCATGGAACCGGGGTAGTGAACCAACTAGAATGTTTCGACCTCCAATGTTATTTTCATTCTGCAGAAAACAGAGAGAAGGTAGGGGCGCCGCTGCCAAAGAGAGAAATCGCCGACGCCGGATCGACGATCTTTCGGGCCAATCTTGGTGTTAAAAGCTTCGTCTCGGAGAGTAGATCAACGTTGCTGAAGTGCGCTTTCGACGGTAAGCTCTCTTTCTCTCGATTTTTACATGAGAAGGTTCGGGATTTTTAGGTTTGGTCGATATGTGATTTCCAATCGATTGTTTGGCGTTTTTGGCTGGAATCGACCGGAATGGAAGTGAGAAATGTGTTGGAAACGAATTGGGGTCGAAAAACAAGTCGGAAAACAGGATTTGGTGCTCGACCGAGTTTACTCGGCACTGGGCCGAGTCGACTCAGGCATTGGGCTGAGTCGACTCGGGCCCAAGACCGAGTTGGCCTTGGCTGAGTCAGGCCTAGCTGGAGCCGCGTTGACTGGATTCGGGCCCAAACCCAATGGCTCTCCTGGGCCAAGTCCGACCCGGACCCATTTGGGTCCTGCCGGGTCCGATCCGGGCCTATCTGGGGTGAGTTTTATCTGGCCAGACCGAATTGGGTCGGGCCGATTCGACCCGAACTGGTTCTGACCCAACATGGATCGAGCCGACCTGAACCTGTCAGTCAACTGTTGACTTTTGACCGTTGACTTTGATCGACTGTTGACTTTGATCGAATGTTGACTTTTGACCAAAAGTCAACTCGAGCTGTTTGGACCCATTTTTGCCCCGGTTCGCAGTTTATATTGTTTATCAACCCAATTGGATCTTAATGGGTTTCCTGCCTTGTTTTGACTCCCAGATTCGGAGGATTTTGCAGACCTTGAGACGATCCCCGAGGAGACGCGGACCACTGAAGTTAGGAGGAGTCGCCTTAGTGGTATGGGTTATTATTCTTTCTGCGATATACCAATATATCATGCATATGTATTATTTTGGTGGATTACTCCTGATATTTATGTCGGTTGTTTTAAAAACATGAGCATATTGCATTAAATAGGCATGTATACTTTTGACTTGATTTGACTACCTACTGCCATGTTTACTTTTCTTGTCGACGGGTTTGAGTTGAGATTGATCATCATACTATATTGTTGTGTTTTATTGTGGACTGGTATTTTGATGCATTGCATAGTTTTCTGTATTGTCATTTGGAGTTGATTCTGGAGGTAATCGTTTGGCACTCTTAGCGGGGCCCAGCTAAGAGTATCAAGGGATTTTGCCCAGATGCACCCATGTTTGAGGGTTGCCGTGTTACTCCCCACACTTGTTTGGATAGGGCTCCGAGATGAGTGGTTGTTGATTCCCTCCGGGTTGAGTTCCCTCTTCTAAAAACTCCTTTGCTAGCCCTGGGTTCTGAGCTATGCTAGCCTTATAACCTGGCCTGATCAGTGTCTGTTCGTTGTTACCCCGGTATGATAAGTCCCTTGTGCGGTGTTCCCGAGGGCTCAGGGTAAAGTGATCATTGATTCCCTCTCGGTGAGTTACCATGTGATCTACAAGACCCAGGGTATGCCGACCGATCGAGAGTGATCGTTGATTCCCTCCTGGTGACCTACAGTGTGATCCACGAGGCCTAGGGTATGCCGACCGTGATTCCCTTGGTGGTTGACTGTATCTCTTCTCCTTATGAGGTTTTGTCTAATGTTATTGCTGCCTTTTTGTGTGGTGTGTTTCGGAGGATCCTTGTGTGGTCTCCTTTTTCACTGTGCACTTGACTATGTAGTACGATATGGATAGTGAGGGCGTAGTTTGTATACACTTTATTTTAAAAATTAGCCCGATCGATCTATCTAAAAATGCGAAAAGATTTAGTAACATAGAATTGGTTTTGAGAGTTTGTGATGATCCGGATGTGTAAGTATGTGTACGATGGTTGCACGAACCGGAACCCGGATGGCGGTACATCCGCGCGGGCAAACCGGAAGGTGACAGGTCGTAAAAAGGGGGTCGTCACAATCCTACATCGCTTGGGGAAGTATGTGAAAATGAAACATATATAAAGAGACCCTCCCAAGATAGCAAGACGCGTTTTGGAGCACAATTGACAACGGATCCCATAAGAACTCTGAAGTTAAAAGTGCTTCAGCGAGAGTAGTACCAGGTTGGGTGACCGACTGGGAAGTCCTCGCCAAACAAAGCCGTGAGGGGGGGATATTGGGCTACGGCCTAATCCCAAAAGCGGACAATATCTTGCTGAGAAAATGGGTCGTTACAAATGGTATCAGAGCCTGTACCCAATCGAAAATGTGGCCAATGAAGACGTTGGGCCCTCGAGGGGGGTGATTGTGATGATCCAGATGTGTAAGTATGTGCACGATGGCTGCACGAACCAGAACCCGAATGGCGGTACGTCCACGCGGGCGAACTGGAAGGTGACAGGTCGTAAAAAGGGGGTCGTCACAATCCTACATCGCTTGGGGAAGTATGTGGAAATGAAACATATGTAAAGAGACCCTCCCAAGATAGCAAGACGCATTTTGGAGCACAATTAACAACGGATCCCAAAAGAACTCCGAAATTAAAAGTGCTTTGGTGAGAGTAGTACCAGGTTGAGTGACCGACTGGGAAGTCCTCGCCAAACAAAGCCGTGAGGGGAGGATATTGGGCTACGGCCCAATCCCCAAAGCGGACAATATCTTGCTGAGAAAATGGGTCGTTACAAAGTTGATACTCATTCATTGAGATTATAACTATCATGTATTATAACATGAGTGGTAGGTATAACAACTCATACTGAGTTTCTCACTCACATAGGTAAAGGAAGAAGGAAGCAGAAGTGAGCTGGATCGGCACCAATCGATTAGGAGTCGTTTTTATTTCTATTTCGGCTTTTCGTGTAATGTAAGAACATATTATGGATATTGCTACACACTTGGATCTGTAACTATTTTTATTTTTCCAGTATTTCTATTATTGCTTGTTTTCTCATATTTGATACATTGAGGAGTCTTGTATTATTGTAAAAACTTCCGCACTCAGCCTTAGGCAAGACGGTGGACCTCTCCAAGGTTGATCGTTTAGCCTGGAGTTTCTGTCCAGCCCCCTCTCAGGTCGTGAAACTTATACTTTATCAAACGCATTACTAAGTCTTAAATACGCGTCCATAAAGCTTATTGGGTCCTCAATTCACGTCGTTCTCATCACTTCCAGTTAAAACCCTGAAGGTGAAATGGAAAACTTAGATTCTAACAACAAGTCATGTAACAGTGAACCTCATTTGCTTGATACATTCAGTTCTTTTGGAACAAATCGATTGAATTAAAGTTTCTTATACTTCATCAAACACATTACTAAGTCTTAATTACGCGTCCATTAAGCTCATTGGGTCCTCAATGAACGATGTTCTCATCACTTCAAGTTGCAACCTTAAAGGTGAAATGGACGACAGAGGTTCTAACCACAAGTCCAGTAACAGTCAACCTCATTTGTTTGAAGTGATGTTTCTTCTACTTCATCAAACGCATTACTAAGTCTTAATTACACGTCCATAAAGCTTATTGGGTCCTCAATTCACGTCGTTCTCATCACTTCAAGTTAAAACCTTGAAGGTGAAATTGATAACTTAGATTCTAATCAGAAGTCATGTAACAGTCAACCTCATTTGCTTGATACGTTCTGCTCTTTTAGAACAAATCGATTGAAGTGAAGTTTCTTATACTTCATCAAACGCATTACCAAGTCTTAATTACGCGTCCTTTAAGGTTATTGGGTCCTCAATACATGTCGTTCTAATCACTTCAAGTTAAAACCTTGAATGTGAAATGAATAATTTAGATTCTAACCACAAGTCATGTAACAGTGAACCTCAATACACGTCGTTCTCATCACTTCAAGGTACAACCATGAAGGTGAAATGGATAACTTGCATTCTAACCACAAGTCATGTAACAGTCAACCTCATTTGCTTGATACGTTCAGCACTTTTAGAACAAATCGATTAAAGTGAAGTTTCTTATACTTCATCGAACGCATTACGAAGTCCTAATTACGCGTCCATGAGGGTTATTGGGTCCGCAATACTCGTCGTTCTCATCACTTCAAGTTAAAACTTTGAATGTGAAATGGATAACTTAGGTTCTAACCACAAGTCATGTAATAGTGAACCTCATTTGCTTGATACGTTCAGTTCTTTTAGAACAAATCGATTGAAGTGAAGTTTCTTATGCTTCATCAAACGCATTACTAAGTCTTAATTACGCGTCAATGAAGGTTATTGGGTCCTCAATACACGTCGTTCTCAACACTTCAAGTTAAAACCTTGAATGTGAAGTGAATGACTTAGGTTCTAACCACAAGTCTAGTAACAGTCAGCCTTATTTGCTTGATACGTTCAGTTCTTTTGGAACAAATCGATTGAAGTGAAGTTTCTTGTACTTCATCAAACGCATTACTAAGTATTAATTACGTGTCCTTGAAGGTTATTAGGTCCTCAATACACGTCGTTCTGATCACTTCAAGTTACAACCTTAAAGGTGAAATGGATAACTTAGGTTCTAACCGCAAGTCATGTAACAGTTAACCACATTTGTCTGATACGTTCAGCTCTTTTAGAACAAATCGATTGAAGTGAAGTGTCTTATACTTCATCAAACGCATTACTAAGTCCTAATTAAGCGTCCATGACGTAACGACCCGTAGTCCTATCCCTTAAATTCTCGTAAAAATTTTCATTTTATGTCCTGAAGTAAACTTTGACTTTAAGAGTTTTTAAATCAAAGCCTTAAAATCGTTCAAGAATTATTTAGATAAAACAAAGTAAATTCAGGAAACTAAAAAACAAAAAAACATGATCAGCAGGTAAACGTGGGGCAGAAAGGGCTTTTCGCCCGAAATATGTGTAGCCGATCGACCGGCCATTTCAGCCGATCAATCGGCTGTTACAAAAAATCGGGGGCGATCGATTGCCCCCATATCAGGCGATCGATCCGCTAGCGCTCTGGAATTTCTTCCAAAGCGTAGCCAATCTGACCGATCGATCGCCTCTTTTGGCGATCGATCGGCATTCCCTCTGGAATCCGAATTCCAGAGGGTTGTTGCCTCATCTTTTTTCTTCCTTTGCTCTTCTTCTCTTCAATCCTGTAACTTATCACTAAACTTCATAAAATTACACCAACCCCACATTCGTCATAACCATACTTTTCAACATAAATCACTCAACACTCGCACACCCTTCATAATCTCATTCATTCCTCAATTCATCAATCACAAAAAACACGACTCGAAACGTATCCTAGAACGTAGTCAAAACGAGACAAAAACCACAGAATCCAACTGCATAGAAACTCTAAAAATCGAGCGTATCCATGCTCAGCCTAAAATAACTCCAAATATATCCAGTATAATCCTAATAAAAGATTTTACAAAAGAAATTCATAAAACGAGTTTTTCAAAACATCAAAACATGCATGTTTCCTAACCAATAACCCATCAGCCCAATTAAGCCCTCCTATACGTTTTATCCACCTATTCTATTTATCGTATCATCAAAATACCTACATGTCATCCCCATGTGTCAAAATGAGCGTCAACTGCCCAGCACGCTTCCACGGGCACCCTTCATCAACCAGCTCAAGCATCGGGTGGAAGAATATCATCCTCACCTGTTTCGAAATCACCTACACCATAGAGACATTCTGTGAGCTACACGCTCAGTAAAATCTTCGTAAATGCAAATGCGTGCTGTGCATAAGTCATTCATAAAATCATGCAGTCATTTAAATCATTACGTTACATGACGCGGAGGTGTCACCGGGGTCTACTCTCACCAGATGGAGAGGGCACGTCTGGCAGTTAGATAGCCCTTTCCATCTACCGGGGGGAAAACATGCCTCATCTACAGAATAACCATGTCAGAACCCCACCCCGTCGTGACCGGGATTACGTGCATTCATTTCATTTCATTGGTTATATTCTTTTCATAAAATACGTGTAAAAACTCATTTTCATGCTATTTTGAAATAATGTGATGCATGTACAGTTCATATTGCATAACCTATAGCTAACATAGAAAACAATCAATAAATCTTAGAAAAACACCCTACGACAAATACCACTTAACTACCCAACTGCTTATTCTAAAACTACGAAATTCACCAATATCCTCAATAACAGCATGACTCCTGGCGTAGGCCAAATCGGCCAAACAAAGCACGAAGACTTACCTCGCATCCGTAGCACACCGAGCTCTGTCCACGAGCGTTGTTCATCTAAAACATTTCACAACACACGGCATTAAACCGAGCCTAAATCATCGAATTGTGAAAACTAACGGAACTCCTAGCTAAATGAAATTTTCTAAAACTCTAGTTTAACTCATTGAGGCATTTCATCGAGCAATTCGTGCTCATGAATTCTTAACCTCCACTAATGGAGTTTCTAATTTCTCCAACAACCGAAAACTCTAATATCTCTCAATAAATCGACCAAACATGTCCAATAACCATCAATACATCCATTAGAGGCGTAATCATGCTAAACCTATCGATTTCAAACCTTAATCCACGTTTTTAAAAAAACCCTAAACGAACCCTAACCGTTTAAATCTGTGTAAACCAAAAACTAAACGTGTCAAACACACGAAGTTTACCTAGAGCTTCAATATTGGAAGGAAATGGAGGAAGAAAATCAATCGCTAGAGGTGGAATCGTTGATTGAATAAGGAAATCGCCGCGGAGGAGTGGGAACGCAGAGAAGGGGGAAAAGCCCTCTGGAGAAAGAAGAAAAAATCGTGAAATGGGGGAGGGAAGAGAGGTATTTTATTTTTATAAAAATATTGACTTTGTAATTTACCATATTACCCTTCTACTCCACCCTCAACTAAATCCGTTATTTCACATATCGTTTTGGTTTCTCCAAAATTTATTTTTTCCTCTAAATGTTCCAAATTATTTCCAAGGTTCTAACAAAACTTTCCGTCCGTAAAATAGACTTAATTTACTATTTTTACGAATAAAACTCTGATAACAGGAAAATCGAACTCGGGCATTACACTATCGATTTGGGTTCCCCTAAATTCCTTATTTCACCAAATATTCTAATTTATCACCAGGGTTTTAATAAAAAATTTCGTTTGCAAAACAGGCTTAATTTGCTATATTTACAAAAATGCCCTTATATAGCAGAAAATCTGAAAACCCAAAAATCTGGGTATTACATTCCACCCACCTTAATTAAAATTATGTCATCAAAATTTGACTTAGCTCATAGTCCGTGATATTAACGCCTCATGTCTTGCGGCCTTCTACTTCAACTTATAACCGCTATGTTCTTTTCGAGTGTCTCCCCTCCATCTCACAAAGATTTGAATTTCCCTTTTAGAACTTTGATTCTATCTATACTTAGGGTCAACCTCTATGGTTCTAAACAAAAACTCCTGAACTCAATGATGCAACATTAGCCCCTAGCCGCATTCGCTATTTTGATTTGGCTACTACGCTCTAGATTATGCATTGTGTGCTATCAGATTCCTAAGTCTCCAATTCAAATAATTCCACTGCATATCCATGCACCTAAATACTTCACGCATGCGTTTACCTTCACTCAATCACTCATAGGTTAAACCTTCTAATTCATCTAATTTGGTCCTATTTTTAGGTTTCCTCGATCAAAACTTACCACAAGTCCTCGAATTCCTATTTTTGTCAACGCTTTTCCTTAGCTATTTTCTTATATCATAGCTATACTTAAACTTCCTAACATCAGCTATATCAAATATCGTCCAAAGATTTCTACCAACTCCTGGGCTGCAACCCACACTTCTGCATAAATTCATCGGCTCTATCCGTAGTCGGAATGCATGCCAATTAAAATTTCTACATTTTCTCTAGCAGTGATCCGTCATAACTATTTCATCAATAGTATTTCTTGGTCACATACTTTCTTGGGCAACTCGCCGATTGCTGGTGATTATTTCGGTGTAGGCTTCTTAACAAAATTCAAATCTTATATTTCGCAAACTATCTTGTCAAAATACTTCGAGGTCTCAACGAGTCCATCTAGGAGCTAAAGTCACTATTCTTTTAAGATCTTGGTTCCTTCATAAATCAGGTCCTATAAACATCACATTCCCTTCTAAGTTACATCTACGAGCTCCCATGTTAGGTTCTTAACTAAAATTCTCATATTACCTACATTACGCTCATTTGTCTAACTTAAATCTCTATTAACTCTATGTACTGTCAAGTCCCTAGGTTTCACCATTGATTCGCTCTAAATTATTCATTCTAACCTTAAGTCATTTATGTATTCATTGGCATCGACTTGTCAAATATAAGTCGAACCTTTGGAACTCTTATAACTTAGGCTCGCTTATAAGTGTATTTAAATGGCTTCTGAGTAATTCCCCGTTCTCCTTATTCGATAAGTCGCGAATTTCACAAATCACCCTACTTTAAACACTATACTAGACTTCCAATCTTAACCCTTCATTTAATCCAACGATTTTCTTGTTTGCAAACTTGTTGTAGATAAGTTTACATCATTAATCCACATCTCCTCAAATTCTAAAATCTTACCCTTTTATTTTCTAATAATCTAGAACATCTCTTCGTTAATGTTAACCTTCCTAGTTCCTCTAACACTGACGTTTCTACTTTCACCCTGGAGTAAGCCTCATGTTTGGGGTTTTCAACTTAAATTATACCAATTATAGACTCACTCTAGTTGAGTTGCCATCCCTTCTATGGTCATACCAGTTGCTTTAAACTCCAAGCACCACCTCCAATTTAAAATGCTAAAGTTGCTTTAAATTCCAAGCACCACCTCCAATTTAAAACGCTAAACTTTTCTCTCTCAGTAGTTATTGCATTTGGGTTTCTAAGTTCTTTCTAGCTCTTACACTTTTGCTTCATAACTTCTAATCAAACCATACCAATGCACAACGTGCCTACTACTTACCGATCATTCTTGACTTCACTTGGTCTCCCCTTTATAGTATGTCGATCGAAATCTTTTCACAAAATGGGCAATCGTCTGTTATCATATAGTCTTCTCAGACGATACTTATCTCATGGAGATCAGCCAAATTTGTAATTCGAGTATTACCCTTTTGTATAACCTTCATCCTTTATTATCTCGAGATTCACTAACTTTCCAACTTCGAGTAAATCTCCTTATTTTCTTCATCGATATTGGTCGGTAAGAACACCCCTACAAGATCACCCAGATGTTACTTGATCCACTACGTCCTCCAAAACCACAACCATAATAGCCACCCTCTTATCTTCTCAACAATAAAGCTAAGTTGAGTTCTTGGATGTTGTTTTAGTTTAGATACACCCATCTTCTCATGGATCTAGGGTATACGAGTATCCCTCTAATGGTAACTAAATTCTAAGTGTACAACTTCTTATGGTTAAGTCGGACTATTCCTATTATTGCATAACTCTCTTTCTATAAGGTCTATATCGTCTTGTATTTAATCTATAGTCTTCTCGTAAGAACTCACCTAGGAACCCCTCTTACCCAACTCCTACTATTCCTTTTTTTTCCTCTATTTTCCAACCTACTTTAATCTATCGCACAATTATTACAGTCAAATCCTTATTCTATACTACATCTTCAGTCTAATGTTTTAACTCCATTAATTGTTGAGATAAAACTCTACCTGAAACAACTGAAAGTTGGGCAGTTTCCTCTTCTCCAGTCAGGGCAAGCATCTTTGGTGTAACATTTTTCTAATCCCTGCCCGATTGGTCTTTGCCTGGCATCGGGCAATCCTTGACATAGTGACCAATCCCATCACATCGAAAGCACCTATCTGTGCCTAATCTGCAATTGCCATAATGTTCCTTCTAGCAATTAGGACACAGAGGTCTCCGAGAAGTTCCTCGTACGCGCTTTTGTCGGCATTGTTTGATTTCCTCCCTGCCCATCCTCTTCGTACCGTGGTTATTGGGAATGACCACCCATTGGGTCCTTGGGTTTTCTCAGTTTGTCAATATCTCGAGCTGACAAGATTGCCTATCTATATACTGCGTTTGTCGGTCTAAGTGTTGGGACTGTTGGGCAATAACATCCCTCAATAAATCTATGGTGTCGTCCCTCCCATCCCTATCATTATCTTTACAAACTATTTTTGAAATCCTATAAAAATTGAAGAACAACAAATCTAAGAAATTAAAAGACTTAAAAATGTACTTACAGTTGAGGAAGGATGTCCGCGTAGTGGCTGTGCAGTCGAGCAGTCTACAAAACCGATTTTAAAACCCGGGGGCTCTGATACCATAACTGTAACGACCCTTAGTCCTATCCCTTAAATTCCTGTAAAATTTTTTATTTTATGTGCTTAAGTAAACTTTGACTTTAAGAGTTTTTAAATCAAAGCCTTAAAATCGTTCAGGAATCGTTTAAATAAAACAAAGTAAATTAAGGAAACTAAAAAAAAACAAAACATGATCGGCAGGTAAACGTGGGGCAAAAAGGTCTTTTCGCCCGAGATATGTGTAGCCGATCGATCGGCTGTTACAAAAATTTGGGGGCGATCGATCGCCCCCATATCAGGCGATCGATAGCCCTTTGGCGATCGATCACTAGCCGATCGATAGCCCTTTGGCGATCGATCGGCTAGCGCTCTGGAATTTCTTCCAGAGCATAGTCAATCTGACCGATCGATCGCCTTTTTTGGCGATCAATCGGCGTTCCCTCTGGAATCCGAATTCCAGAGGGTTGTTGCCTCATCTTTTTCCTTCCTTTCCTCTTCTTCTCTTCAATCCTGTAACTAATCACTAAACTTCATAAAATTACACCAACCCCACATTAATCTTGGTGCTATTTAATTGTTGTTTTGTGCCATTTTGTTCTAATCGAGAATTAATCTTTTGCTTATGTTGTTATTTGCTGATATTGGACATTGAGGCATACAAATTATATCATCTGAACTTATGGTATATCATTGCATCATGAAGTATTGGTACTTGTTGGTTTAAACATAGTTGAAAGTTGCTATTTTTAGTAAAATTAAGTACATTGCTAAAAGTTGCTTTCACTTTCTTTGCTTTAATTGAATTCTATCCTATACATGTATGTTTCAAAGTTTGCTTAGTATTTCCATGAACTTTATTGATGTGTTTTAAGTGGAAAAGAGATGTCAAGTTTTGGCAAATCATATAGCCAAAACCGAGGCTACACAAGCCACACGACCAAAGCTCCTAAACCGAGCAATGGTGAGCCAAACTTGCCAACACAAATTAAAGGCTTGGTTGGAAAGGTCCAAAACCTTAGCTAACAATGCATGGATTTAGACCATAAACTTAGGAGTATAAGCCAATGGTTAGAAAGGAATGATCATGATGGTTTTACTCAAACTCCCTCTAGGAGGAGAGGAGAAAACCCAAGAAGCACTAAATCTAGTGGACACCTTAGGGATAGAACCGAGAACGAGAGGTCTAAACCTAGAATTCCCAAAGTAAATGAGAGGTCCTCAGGTGTGTCATTCCTTACTTATGATGGTTACATGATCGGCCTAGAATGTCTTACATGGTTAGGAGAAATGGATGGTTTGTTTGAAGAACATGGTTATTCCGAAAGAAAGAAATTTTAAATAGCCACATCTTGTCTAAACGGTCTAGCTAATTTATGGTGGGAAAATCTTAAGGAAGAACTTAGGTTAGGAGGCAAGGAAGAAGTAATCACTTGGAGATTGTTGAGGTATTTAGTGGAAACTAGGTTTGCTCCAAGTTACTCCCTAAAGGAGAGAAGCCCACGGCCTAATCCTAGCATTCCTCCCATATTAGAGCCATCCATCCCCCTAGTACAACCTTCCCTTGAGTCTATTAAGGATTCCCTTAGTGAAGAAGAGAAAAAAGCGATCATCTACCCTATGGAGAATCCCATATTTGAGGAGAAACAGGATTATTGTGAGCAAAAGGAAAATGCTCAAGTCAAAATTTTAAGAGTTTCTCTAGAAACCCTTAATCAACCCGATTGTCATGAGGATTATGGAATTAAAGGGTTATTTGAAGACTTTCTATTTGAGGTTGGAAGTTGTCTAGAAGTAGAAACCATTGAGAACCTTGAAATCCCTAGAGAGGAAACCAAAACCAAGAGCCTCCACACTTTACCAAACCTTGAGCATATCATTTATCATGATCCATTTTGTGTTGCCTCTAGAAGGGACCACTTACCACTAAATCATGGATATTTGACCCTCATCAATGAAGTAGATCAAAATGCAAAGTATGCATGTGTACCAATTCCTTACAACCAGCAAAGACCGTACTTAGTGGATGAAGTCTATTTAGACCCTTTTTTTGCCCAAACCCGTGAGTGTTAGTCACATTTTAAAAGCAAAAGTATTTTCTAATATTTTCTCTTGGTGTAGGAAAAGCAACAACCTTTGTGGAGCCCTAACTTATCCTATCATCATAAGGCTCAATTCTGAAAATGAATTTCCTAGAAAACTTTTGAGTGATGTAACACCTTTGTTTATTGCACCAGAACATTTACTAACTTGGTTCTTTAGAATTGGTTGGCATTTAGATCATACTTATTTGTTTTGCGTTTACTTTCCTTGTTTGCATAAGCTTCATGATCATCACCCTCTTTCTATGAAAGGATTTTACATCACCACTCTATGTGATTTTTCCCATTATTACAATATGATTGTTTGTGAAAAGCATAATGACAATTCTGTAGTGATATTAGTTATTGTTGGTGAGAAATGACTAGTATTGCATGAAAATTTGATAAAATATATAGCTATGTCTTTTTATTGCATTTGTCATTTATGCTATAACTTTAACATGTCCTTAGACTTAGTTTTGCTTTTGCATGATATAGCTCTTAATGTTAAACTTCTATGTTTCAAAATCAACTTTTTCAAAAGAGATAACATTAAAAGTGAAACTATGAATGAGTGTTATTTTCGTTTCTTTGAGAAAGAAAAGGAGTTCATATGCTATTTTGACTTGGCTTATGTGCCTAGAGTTTTTACCTTTAAGGAGCTTAACATGATAACCAAAGAGAATTTCATTGAAATTGAAACTCATTTTGTTGTGGTTAAGAATATTATTAAATTGACATTTGTGCATGGACTTACTACTTACGAAATGAAATTCAAATGTTGTTATTCACTTTGTTCTTTCTTGAAAAGAAAGTTATTTTTGGATAATGAGAAAATTGAATTAAACTTGATTGAGCATACATTTTCTTATCCATTTGGACTTACTTCTATTAGCACCCCCTTATTTTCTAAGTTCAACAATCTTGTAGTAGCAAAGGTGATAGTTGATTTACCATCAAGGTATGTGCCATTTGACAACTTACTTGCTTGGTTACTTAAGATTGGTTGGATAGTAGATTACTTTAATTGGCTTCTGGAATGGATTATTGGATATGATGCTTATAATTCCTCTTTGTTGATTTCTTTTAAAGATTATTTGAGAGAGGATCCATTTTCTGTAGCACCTACTATTTTGTATGACTTGTTACATCCATTCTTGATATTGAAATATTATGGTGAATTTAATAGAATATCCATGAATCTACCTCTTATTTTCAAGATAGAACATTCGTTCTTGTGGAAGCTAACCTTGTTAAATTTTGAGCTTATTGATAAATCCATAAATATGTTTCTAGTTTTCCACTTAGAATTTAATGTCTTAAGGAGGTTAAATTTGAATGAATTGGAGGCACCCCTCACCTTCAACATTATACTAATGAGGGAATTGCCAAGAGAAATACCTTACCAAGCTCGACCTAACCCATGGCCAAATTTTATTGCTATGTAATCATCTTTTTTGTAGGCCACAATGACATAGTCTACCACTTAATAATCACATTTTCTTTTGATCCCAGAAAGATAAAGCGATAGAAAGGAGCACCCTTTTGATTTGAGGACAAATCCTCAAGAAGTTGGGGAGGATAATGTGCCCAAGGCCACATCGTCAACAAGGTAAGTGCGTTTAGTGACAAAGACGAATTTATTAATGCATTTGCTTCTTAATTTGTAGGAGTTGAATATTTAAAGGCTTGGATTGGAAGCATGAAGATAAAGAGGGAATTTGTCTTCCCTAAATTCAACTCATTGTAATCAAATATTATAAGTGTTCTATTGGTTATTTTTGTGTGTTTAATTTGGCAAACAATGGCCTTATTGTAAGGAAATATTAAAGCATGGATCCTTAGACATTAGGATTATATGTATGTTAAGTTAGATGGTGGTTGGAAGTTGGTTGAAGCAAAGGAAATGGAGAGAATCCAACTTGGGCCAAAGAATGGAGACAAGCCCAACATTGGCCACACATAATGGCCCATTTTTGCAACCCAAGCCCAACCCAACAACAAACCCACCTTAGGTCTATAAATTCATGGTTATTGGTGCTTGTAATTGTTGTTGATGCTATGAGAATAACCTAATTTTGGCTGAGTTCTTGGAGCTTGAAGACCGGTGAACGGTAAGGCTCGGTTCGGTCAAGAACCGAGAAGCAGTTCTCTCCTTTACGCTTTCAAGCTCACGGTTGCTTGAATAGCTATTGTTCCACGCTTCTTCCCTCTCTTTTCAGAGTAGGATACACGAAGAAGGTGGCCATTAACCCGTTCCATTTGCTGCCATTCTTCCACGGAAGAGTGTATGCCGAAAGCTTACAAAATATTGCTTATCGGACAGTGTCTGGTGTTCTTCTTGTAACTTTTGATTTACCCATTATCTGGACCTGAAAATTTAAGGAAATAATCTTAACTCATATTTGAAGAACCCTTCAAATTGCGTTGAATTTGGAAATCGTTTGGTTGGTGAAATCGCTATTAGTATTTGCTGGTTTTTCTGTTTTTCTGTTTCTTTGCTAATCGGTTGTTGTGGGTAGAAACACAGCCCCTTTTGCAGGCGGAATCGTGTCACTTACTCTTAATTTTCCTTCTTTCAAGATAAATGGTTTTGAAACACACAATTCTAAGTTTAAGAACTAGATTCATATCATTCAAGAATACAATTAATTCTATGGATCTACTAAGACAATGTCATGTCATGATTATGCAATAAATTTCCATCGTTTCAAAGCTCAACAAAATAATAGGCATTAAAGATCTTTCCTTAACTATAAACATTAACTTCATCATAAAAATATTGTTATATTCATCTTCCACATTTATAATGAAGCAAGTAGATAAAATATAAAACGGTGTGGTGGCATACTCAATAAGGTTATGCCAACATAAAAATTTAAAATAAAATAAAATATAATCTATATTCCATCCAATTCTAAAAATCCAAGTAATTAAATGATTTGGAGGAATAAATAAGGGTATTATGTCACTCAACATTTTGTTAGACCACTCATCCTTAAAGTTTGGCTCTATAATGCTAGGATGCTCTAAGGTTCTAAGAAGACTTCTTTCCTTATTAGTCCATGAAGGAACAATGGGAAAACCATCCTTCACATGAACTTTACTCTCTGTTTGGTTTAGGAAAGGAACTAAATAAGGTTTACTTACTAAGTAGGACTCCTGTTGAATATGAGGAATAGACATATATATGCATAATTCACAAAAAAGGTCTCCTCTATAGTATAAGTTGGATCGATGAAGTCCTTAGCAAAAATATCATTCATAGGATAAAAATGGTCAATCAAAAGTACATCTTTGAAAGTTTTAAAATTTTGGAATTCCTTGGTTTTGGATTTTAATACTTGGGGTTCAAAGGTTTTAATGGGTTCTTCCATTGGTTCAATTTCTACCACAAGAAAAGATTCCTCAAATAGCTCATTGATTCCAAAATCTTCAATAATTTCGGTTAGTGTAAGGAGTTCTATAATATTATCTTCTAGATTTTTCCCTTGTTCATCGTCTTTAAATAATGGTCCCTCCATGGGATAGATGATCTCTTCTTCGTCCTCTTCCTCTTCACTAAGAGATGCTTCCATAACTAGTGGTTTTTCCCCCTCCTTTTCTTCTAAAGGTAATTCAATGGAGTCATCATCCTCATCCTCCCCTACAATTTCATTCTCCTCCTCACTAAAAGTTTCCTCAATAAATTTTATTTGAGTCTTGGCTAGGGAAGGGGATGGCTCACACAACATTGAGGTAGTCCAAAGGTGGTACTCTTTTTTATGGGAACTTAGGAGGTTTAGTTTGTACCATGGATTTTTTTCAAGTGGCCTTGGTGCAAACTTCTTTTTCATAAGCTTTTTCATGGCTCTCTAAGTGCACACTTCTTCCTCATCATTCTCCTCTCTTTTTGTTAAGAGGTTATTCCATCAATAGCTAGCATAATCAACTAGCTTCTTAGAGGCTAGCCTTATCTTTCCCTTTTCTGAGTACTCTCCAAATGTAAAATATTCCTCAACTCTTTCTCTCCAAGAGGGAAATTCTTCTCTATCCAATGTTCCCCTAAAATAAGGTATAGATGGTTCCTTAAATTTATGATAGTATTGGGAAGCTTTAAAGTTTGATCTTCTTAGAGGGTCGGATTTTCTCCTAAGCATAGGTTCGTGAGGCTTCCAAGATTTGTCTAATCTCATCTTGGACACTAGGGTGCTAAGATCTCAGTTTATCTCCTTAATTTGATGGTTCCATTGGTTGACTTCTCTAACTATCCCATTAAGTTAGTTTTCTATGCTAGGCTCCATGATGGGAATCGGGGTGCCAACCGTGACACTCGATTCACATTTGCGGAAGCTAAACACAGAGAAGAGAAACACGCTGAAGAAACGATGAAAACAGATGAGAAGATAAATAGAAAATGACGTAAAAGTGAGAAATGATACCAGTCGAAATGGGAGGTGGGTGAGTCGAATAATACTCAGAGAATGCCGTCTTGATTGAAGGGAATCCTTGCCGGCCAGTAGACGTCAGATTAGCGCTACATCGGAAAAGCTTCTTCCTGCAGAAGGAGCACCAGCGTCGGACACAAGCCCTGTATCAATGTTTCTTCCATAGAAGAAACCGGCGGTGAAGATGGGTGGTGAAAACCCGAAGCTGGCTGAGGAGTTGAACGCAGTAGCTCTCAGCTCATGTCTTCCCGAAGAGAAGACAACAGCATTTGGGCACAGGCTTCGCCGTCTCCCCCGACGACCACTCATGGACAGAGAGGAACGAAGGAGCGGCTAAGAGTGTTTCCGAGTAACCCAAACTCGGAACACAATTATGGTGATTCCACTGGTGCCGAGCACCGCCTGTGGAAGAACACCGATGAGAAGCCACCAAGGCTCTCTGGAGATGAAGAACGCTTCACTCATTTCCAAAGATTCGTATTATAACAGACTTACTAAACTATTACAGAACCTTGGACACAGCTTAAATACAAGAAGAATCGATGAAGAGAAGGAGAAGGAATCTGCAGAGGAGTGATGGACAACGGCTAGAAAAATAGCCGTTGGATGTTTTCTACGCGTAGGCAGACGGTTCGGTTCGCTGGGCAGTGCACCCAATCGGCTAAGCTCTTTGCAGTTTGGTTCATCTTTGATTCATCTTGGTTCAATCTGGTTCAGCCCTTTGTTATCCTTGGTTCAGTCGGTTCAGTCCTTGGTTCACCTTGGTTCAGCATCCCTTTTGAAGACTATTACAAACATACATTCTAAAAGGCTAAAGTTTGCTAAATACCGAGTTTTAAACCAAACTAAAGTATCATAAATTATACAAATTAAATACAAGACTCGGTTACATAATTTGAATTAAAGGAAAACAAATTCCTTCTTCTTTGGTTCACTCCAAGCCTTGAGATACAATTTTCCTACAACATTCCACAAGTCCATTAGATAAATAAAATAGATAAAATAAATACATACCTTGACTTGTGCTTGACGGACCGGGGTCGTGGGCATATCACTCCACTCTTTTGGGCTTTTGTACTCTTAATGGGGGATAAGAGGGTTCTTGATAAGGTATACTAGAGCTTCTTCTAGTGGACATATTAACAAAAAATAGTCAACATAAAAATTAAAACAAAGTTATAAACTACTAGGAACCAAATATCAAATATCACACAAAACACAACTAGCACACAACCTCTCTCTCTTTTTTTTTTTGTAAAAATAAAAAATAAACTAAAAGAAAAAACATAGCAAGCTAAAGATAACAAGATTGATGCCTTGAATTTTCAGAATTCATGCAACATATGATAGAAAAGTGACAAACAACAAAGTAATTGTACTTTAAGGCTTAGTGTACTTGCAAATTTCGGCTCTAAGGTGTCACTTGACTTAAGTAATCTATATTTCACAGTTAAAAGAGTTCACACAACAAATTAGAGGTGCACATATTCAGTTAACACATGCTTGAAAGTAACATAAAGCAAAGGCACAAAAGTAGGTAGTTTTAGGTTATACACTTTTCACTTTTAGGCTTTACCAAAAATAGCAAAGTTTAACTTTTAAACACATTTTCCACAGCAAATGAAACATACTTCAGATCACTAACACTTTTTTCCTAAGCCTAGATAACCTAATATGCAAGCTAAAATATTCAAAAACAGCAAACACAACACAAAACAATAAGCAATTCTCGATTTAAACCACTCACCAATAAAACAATTTTATGCTAATGCCTTTGTTCTTTTCGGTTTTAGTGTGCAATGTGAGTGTTCCAAATAACTTATAACACACAATTCAAGTGCATGACACTTTGTGTGACGACCCCGACCCCACGTCGGTGCCGCCACGACCTGTGTCGTGCGTGCATGCCTTCATATACATACATGTTACCCTTGCCCGTTCTCACTAACCCTTTTTTTTTTCATTTTCTTTTCTTTTATCCTTTTCTTTCATTCGTTCGTTCGTTGGAGAACGGACTCGGGCATCAATCCACATCTATCGACATTTTGGCTCTAACTTAAAACATACCCGAAATGACTCATCTAAGGTCGGGAATCATCAAAAGAGGCTTTTGCAAGTTAGGCATAAGGTTCGTCAACGTTAAAATCACTAAAACGAGATTAAAAACATTTTTTAAAAACAACGTCGACTCGGTATTCGGGTCCTTAAAACCCACTAAAATACTTTTAAAAAGTATCGTAAAAGGTCGGGTTAAAACGTGTTTTGAAAAGTCGAAATTTGAAAAAAAAACCAGTTCGGGGTCATGTGGGGCACGCTGGGCGCGCGCTGGGCACTGCGCGCCCACCAGGCGCCCCGCCGCGATCGGTCGCTCCCCAGGCCCGACCGATCGGGCCGGCTAGGGCCTTCTTCATCCAAAAACATCCCGGCCACGACCGATCATGCCCCGGGCTCGATCGATCGGGCCGGCTCGGGTTTTTCTCGCCCAAAAACACCTAAAAACGCTCTTTTTGACGTTTTTTGACTTTTCTCCGTATTTCTTCATATTTCCCCGAGCCAAACACCTCCAAATCACTTAAAAGTTTACCCACACGTTCCCGACACCCTCGACTCTACCTCCATAAAAATCTTTAAAAACCGACTTAAAACGGAGCGCAAAACATATACAAAAGCATACCTAGAATTCACGAAAACCAACCGCGTGGATCGTTCTAAAAACCGGACGTTCCACCTTAAATCATCCAAATCAAATACCAAACTTCAATTCTAACTTAAATCCTCAAACTACCTTCAAAACATCAAAACTCATCCAATTTTACAACCTACATTTCTATTTCACCAAAAATTCATTCTAAACATCAAAACATTCTATTCCGTCAATGTTCACTGTACGTGGCGGAAGCTAATCAAAATATCGATTTATAACCTATCCAGATACTAAGCATCCTAATAAGTTTTTCTACACATTTCAACCCATCAACCCGTGTAGACCCAATACAACCCAAAACACTTAACCTATGCTCTCACGGGTCGTATACGCGTCGACTATGCCATCCCCTCCCAAGCATCCTCCTTCAAGCTGCAGATTCGTCAGGCAAAGGGACATCGTCCACACCTTGCTCGTAGTCACCTACACCATAAAGACACCTATGAGATAAAATCTCAGCAAGTCCTACGTAAATGCTAATGCATGATCATGTATGCAATGAAAGCGGTCCATGTCATTTCATTTCAGTACGTGTCAGTCTAGGTTAACGGGCCCTAATTGCATTCAGATGGATAGGGCACATCAAGCGGGTAGACAGCCCACACCATCTGAAAGGAGGAAGACCCGCTCACCACGGAATGCCAGGTCTGAACCTCACCCGAATAACCACCGTATGTTGTTCAATTACTTGTTACATGCATGCAATTCTTTCTCTTTGAAATCAATGCGTAAATTCATTTTCATGGCATTTTGTAAACAATGATGCATGAACAGTTCAATACGTAATTTAAACATACATAACGAGAATACCATCAAAACCTCTCAATATATCAAAACATCATAACACGTATCCTATAAAATAATCAAACCTAATCTACCCAACCAAAGCGAAGCAATTAAACAAGCAAAGCTCCAACAATCCTCAACAACAAATTCCGACATACGGTGTAGGCCAGTCGGCCACAGTAAGTCACGAGAACTTACTTGTCGTCCTTAGCACACCGAGCACCGTCTGAAAGTAGTGTCCACCTAAGGCAGTTCATAAACATTGGCATTAAAACCGATCCCACATATACGAATTTCGAACTTAACTAATCTCCTAGCCAAGGTAAATTCCTCTAGAACATATATTAAAGTCTTTCGGGCATTTCATCGAGCACGTTGTGCTCACAAATTCTAAACTCCATTAATGGAGGTTTCGCCAAGCTCCAATTCCAATTTTTCAATCTAAACATCAAACGCTTCCATTATTTTGCCCAATAATCGTAAATAAAGTGATTTCTAACATTTCCTAACAAAACCCGATTATTTCTAACAAAATCTAACAAAACCCTAAATGTTAAACAACCTAACAATCACGATCCGAAGCCGAAAAACCATAGAAACTTACCTAGAACCGCGAGGGGAAGAGAAAAAGTGAAGAAATTGGTTGATAGGAGCGGAGGAGAACCGGCGTGAGAAGAAATCACCGTGGAGGAGCCAAGTCGCCGTTGAGAGGGAAAGGGAGGAGAAACGTGAAGTGTTATGCTAATATGAGGGTTTTTGGCTTTTAATTAAAATTGGCTTATCGATTTACGAAATTGCCCTTCGGCTTAATTTCCGTTTAACCTATGGTTCAACTATCGGTTCGATTTCTCCAAAATTTTCTTATCTCTCCCATAATTCATATTTATTCCTAGGGCTCTAATAAAACTTTCCGTTCGTCAAACGGATTTATTTTGCTATTTCTTCGAATTAAACTTCCATAAGGTCAAAACCGGAAATTCGGGTATAACTCTTTCGATTTTGATTTCTAATTCTCCATATTTCTCCCAAAATTCATATTAATTGTGAGGATCCCATTAAAACTCTCGATTCACAAAACAGACGTATTTTTGATTATTCACAAAATTGCCCTTGCTCGTATAACTAGAAAACCCGTGAAACCGGGTGTTACATTCTATCTACCTTAACTGAAATTTTGTCCTCAAAATTTGACCTAACTTATAGTCCTTGTTATTACCGTCTTACGCCTTGCGGCTTTATACTTCGATCCAATCCATACTTATGGTCAACCTCTATGGTTCTAAACCAGTATCCCCAAAACAAAATGACGCAACAATGGCCTCATGACCGCATCCACTACATTTAATTTAACTATTCACGTCCTTGGTTAGGCATCGCACGCTAATAAATTCCTAATCTCCAATTTGAACCACCCAACTGCATTAATATGCACAAACAAATTCGCATAAACGTTGGCTTCAACTTAATCGTCTATAAGTTAAGCTTTCCTTCCCTTCTGACTTGGTCTTATATTCGGGCTTCCCCAATTGAAGCCTAGTTCAAGTCCTCAATTTCCTAATGAAGCACTTCAAGGTTCTCTTCCGTCGAAGTTTCTCTTAGCCATTTATCTAGATCGCATCTATGTATAAACTTGCTAACGTTAGTTAGATCGAATGCCTAAAATTTCTTCCAACTTCGCCTGCAGTCGGGATGCACACCGACTCCATTCCTATATTAACCTCACAATCGTATTCCTTACTCTCAATTGGCTTAAACACGTCCTTGCTTGCGCATCAAGTCTTACCAAACTTCCTAAGTTCTCAATCAAACAATCTCTAATTGTATAGTCAACACTTGACGCCTCGTGCACGCGTTGGTCCGTACTTTATCATCTCAAACGTTAAGCTCTTTAACTCTTCTAAATAATCTTCATGTTCAAGTTTTTTTTTTTCTAGTCACTCCCTTAGACAGTAGCCATACCCAAGTTTCCTATCACCTAAAGGTTTCCGTAACTCTTAGATTGTAAACCAATATCTTCGTAAATTCGTCTACATCCACCGCAGCCTAAACATACATCTACTAACTTCTCGCATTTTCTCCCATGATGATTCCTCCTAAACTCTTTTATCAACATTATCCCAAGTCACACTTTCCCTTGGGCAACTTACCAATCCCATTAGTTATTTCAGGGTGATTTCACAACTAAGTTCACGCTGCTATACTTCTCCAATTATAACATCAAAATTTCACAAAGTTTTACTGAGTCCAACTGGGTGCTAAAGTCGTTGCTCTCATAAGATCCTCATCCCTTTATGAATATGATCATATAAGAATCGTATTTCACTCTAAGCTTCATCATCAAGCTCTATCAATATATCCTTAACTAAAATTCTTATTCTACCTATGCCACGTTCACTTGTCTAACCTAGACTTCCATTAACTTCTAGTACCATCAAGTCCATGATTCTACCATTGATGTGCTCTAAACTATACACTCTAATCTTAGGTCATTTGTGTACTTATTGGTCTTGAATTGTTAAATACGAGTCAATCATCTAGGAAATTTATGACTTAGCCTCGCTTCCAAGCTTACTTAAATGGTTTTCTATGAAATTCCGCATTCCCTTTATCCTACAATTCACGAATTTTACAAATCGCATAACATTGTCACCAATCTAACTTCAAACCTTAATCCCTCATTTAATCTAACAATCTCCTTCACTTATCCCTAATATCATACTAGGATTTCCTTGAGGTTACTAAATGATTTTACCCTCTTTTGTTCCTCCTAGTCGGTTCTGAATATTCTACTTTGTCCACTTGCAACGACTTAACCAACGATCTTCTTGTTAGCAAACTTGTTGCAGATAAGTTCACTTCCTTAATCTAATCTCCTTGAATTCTCAAATACTACTGTTTTATATTAAGACTAGCCTTCTTAGTTATTCGAACATTGATGTTCCTACTTCCATACCAGAGGTAAGTCTCAAGCTGTGAACGGTATTAACTTTAGGCTCGTAAGAAAACCCCTATACTTTTAAGCCAAAATGTGATGACCCGAATCTGTAAGTCCCGAATCTGTACTGGTACGATGGCTGCACGAACCGGAACCCGGATGGCGGTACGTCCGCGCGGGCGAGCCGGAAGGTGACAGGTCGTAAAGAGGGGGTCGTCACAATCCCACAGCGCTTGGGGAAGTATGTGGAAATGAAACATATGTAAGAGATCCCTCCCAAGATAGCAAGACGCGTTTTGGAGCTCAATTGACAGCGGATCCCATAAGAACTCCGAAGTTAAGAGGGCTTCGGCGAGAGTAATTCCAGGTTGGGTGACCTTCCGGGAAGTGCTCAGCCGTGAGGGGAGGATATTGGGCTGCGGCCCAATCCCCGGAGCGGACAATATCTTGCTGGGATGAGGGGTCGTTACACAAAACCCCAGGTTGATTCATGAATTTGGACTAGATCTATGGGATAAGGAGTTGTTGTTGAAAAATCTAAAACTAGAAAAAAAAAGTAGAATTTTTTTTTTAATCTATCGAAGGAAGGTTTTTTTCTTTGATGATTAGTTAGAAAAAATTGTACATACCCACTCAAAAAAGATTGAATAGGAATGACTCACTATTACTGGGTTTCTGGGCCATAATCGTTATGGAGGAGAGATGGCCATAATCGTTACTGGGTTTGCAACTTCTTACCTCGTCACCCCCCCCCCCCCCCCCCCTTTTTTCTTTACAAGTGATACTCGCCCTGGTCAATTCACCATTTCTCCCAACGTTGCACACATCACACTTAACCCCTAAACATAACTCTCAATTTAAGGCGTTAAACTCGTCTTTGATTAGCTAAAGTATTTGGGTTTTTAAGTTCTTTGTATTTCTCATGCTTCTGCTTCATAACCTCAATCCAACAATACCCAACTGTCTGACATGTCCACAAATCATCGATCGCACTTAACTTCTCTAAGTCTCTCCTTAATGGTATTTCGATAAATCCTTTCGTACAACGGGCGATCGGTTGCTGCCGACTAATATTTTCAGATGATACATATCCCTTGGAGATCAGCCAGTTCTGTTATTCGAGTATTACCTTTCATATGGTCCTTAATTTTCAAACGTCTTGAGATTTGTTAACCTTCCAACTCCGAGTAAATTCTCATTTCTTCTCCATCGACTTATGTCGATACGAACACCCCTACGTTATCGCTTAGATCACACACCTACAATGCGGCATTGTTCTATCACCCTCTTACACTCTACTTAACTAAACTTCGGGGTGCTACCTTTCTCTAGATACTTCCAATTTTTACACAATTCCAAGATATTCGAATGTCTGCTATATTTTCTCGTTTATTATTCACACTAACGGTATCTTGACAATCTAGCATATCCTTTAGTAAATCTTACATCTAAGCTTCAAATCTTCCTTTCTAAGATCCTAAGTCAATTTGGGTCCCATTTCTTTCTATTTAATTCCTATATCTCGTAAATTGTATCCTCCGGTGGTAACTTAATTCCAAGTATATAACTTCCTATGGTTAAGAAAAGTTAATCCTATTAGCATATAACTCTCTTTCTAATAAGCCTTTATCGTGCTACATCCAACCCCTTCATACCCACCTTCTATCCTTACCTTGCCCCCTACTCTCAAGCTTACTTTCATCTATCGTATATATATATTGTCATTAAGTCATCACTCCAACAACCCCATTTCTATTCTATTATCATTCGCTTCACTAATTGGGGAGCTAAAAGCCTACCTGAAACATCTGATGGTCGAGCAGTTTCCTCGTCTTCGTTCAGGGCAAATGACCGTGGTGCAACCTCTTTCTTCTGGTCAGTAACCTTCCTCGGGCAATGTAGGGCATAGTGGCCCACTTCTCCGCATCTATAGCATTTGTCCGTACCCAACCTGCAGGCACCATAATGAGGCCTTAAGCATTTCGGACAAATAGGCTTCTGAGTAGACTCATGAGCTTGCTTTCCCTTTCCTAGATAATTCCTTCCTCCGTACGGCCTCTTAACTCCTCTTTGTTGTTTTTCCTCTACCGGGTGCGTTTGTAACCCTAGGAGGAACCTATCCATACCACGGTTAGTGGGGGCAATCACCACTTTGGTTCCAGGGTTCACTCGATTTATCAACGTCTCGAGCTGGCGAGATAGTTCGCTTATATGTTGTGCTTGTCGGTCTAGTTGTTGAGCTTGTTGGGCAATGACGCTCCTCAATAGATCTATGGTGTCATCTCGTTCGTCTCTATCAATATCTCTACGCACCATTTTATAACCTATGACAATTAAAGACAACAATTCTAAGAAATCAAAACAAAGAAAGCATATAACGTACTCACAGTTTGAAGAAGCATGTCCGTGAAGTGGCTTGCGTAGTCGAGCAGTCTGCAGAACTGATTTTAAAACCCGGGAGCTCTGATACCAACTGTTGTGACGACCCCGACCCCACGTCGGTGCCGCCACGACCTGTGTCGTGCGTGCATACCTTCATATAAATACGTGTTACTCTTGCCCGTTCTCACTAACCTTTTTTTTTTTTTTCCTTTTTCTTTTCTTTTATCCTTTTCTTTCATTCGTTCGTTCGTTGGAGAACGGACTCAGGCATCAATCCACATCTATCGACACTTTGGCTCTAACTTAAAACATACCTGAAATGACTCATCTAAGGTCGGGAATCATCAAAAGAGGCTTTTGCAAGTTAGGCACAAGGTTCGTCAACGTTAAAATCACTAAAACGAGATTAAAACCATTTTTTTTAAAAAAACATCGACTCGGTATTCGGGTCCTTAAAACCCACTAAAATACTTGGGGATCGCTCGTAAAATATGTTTGAAAAGTATCGTAAAAGGTCGGGTTAAAACGTGTTTTGAAAAGTCGAAATTTGAAAAAAAAAATCGGTTCGGGGTCATGTGGGGCACGCTGGGCGCTGCGCGCCCACAAGGCGCCCGGCCGCGATCGGTCGCGCCCCATGCCCGACTGATCGGGCCGGCTCGGGCCTTCTTCATCCAAAAACATCCCAGCCGCGACCGATCGTGCCCCGGGCACGATCGGTCGGGCCTGCTCTTGTTTTTCTCGCCCAAAAACACCTAAAAACGCTCTTTTTGACGTTTTTTGACTTTTCTTCGTATTTCTTCATATTTCCCCGAGCCAAACACCTCTAAATTACTTAAAAGTTTACCCACACGTTCCCGACACCCTCAACTCTACCTCCCGTAAAAATCTTTAAAAACCGACTTAAAACGGAGCGCAAAACATATACAAAAGCATACCTAGAATTCACGAAAACCAACCGCGTGGATCGTTCTAAAAACCGGACGTTCCACCTAAAATCATCCAAATCAAATACCAAACTTCAATTCTAACTTAAATCCTCAAACTACCTTCAAAACATCAAAACTCATCCAATTTTACAACCTACATTTCTATTTCACCAAAAATTCATTCTAAACATCAAAACATTCTATTCCGTCAATGTTCACTGTACGTGGCGGAAGCTAATCAAAATATCGATTTATAACCTATCCAGATACCAAGCATCATAATAAGTTTTTCTACACATTTCAACCCATCAACCCGTGTAGACCCAATACAACCCAAAACACTTAACCTATGCTCTCACGGGTCGTATACGCGTCGACTACGCCATCCCCTCCCGAGCATCCTCTTTCAAGCTGCAGGTTCGTCAGGCAAAGGGACATCGTCCACACCTTGCTCGTAGTCACCTACACCATAAAGACACCTATGAGATAAAATCTCAGCAAGTCCTACGTAAATGCTAATGCATGATCATGTATGCAATGAAAGCGGTCCATGTCATTTCATTTCAGTACGTGTCAGTCTAGGTTAACGGGCCCTAATTGCATTCAGATGGATAAGGCACATCAAGCGGGTAGACAGCCCACACCATTTGAAAGGAGGAAGACCCGCTCACCATGGAACGCCAGGTCTGAACCTCATCCGAATAACCACCGTATGTTGTTCAATTACTTGTTACATGCATGCAATTCTTTCTCTTGGAAATCAATGCGTAAATTCATTTTCATGGTATTTTGTAAACAATGATGCATGAATAGTTCAATAGTAATTTAAACATACATAACGAGAATACCATCAAAACCTCTCAATATATCAAAACATCATAACACATATCCTATAAAACAATCAAACCTAATCTACCCAACCAAAGCGAAGCAATTAAACAAGCAAAGCTCCAACAATCCTCAACAACAAATTCCGACATACGGTGTAGGCCAGTCGGCCACAGTAAGTCACGAGAACTTACTTGTCGTCCTTAGCACACCGAGCACCGTCTGAAAGTAGTGTCCACCTAAGGCAGTTCATAAACATTGGCATTAAAACCGATCCCACATATACGAATTTCGAACTTAACTAATCTCCTAGCCAAGGTAAATTCCTCTAGAACATATATTAAAGTCTTTCGGGCATTTCATCGAGCACGTTGTGCTCACAAATTCTAAACTCCATTAATGGAGGTTTCGCCAAGCTCCAATTCCAATTTTTCAATCTAAACATCAAACGCTTCCATTATTTTGCCCAATAATCGTAAATAAAGTGATTTCTAACATTTCCTAACAAAACCCGATTATTTCTAACAAAATCTAACAAAACCCTAAATGTTAAACAACCTAACAATCACGATCCGAAGCCGAAAAACCATAGAAACTTACCTAGAACTGCGAGGGGAAGAGAAAAAGTGAAGAAATTGGTTGATCTGAGCGGAGGAGAACCGGCGTGAGAAGAAATCGCCGTGGAGGAGCCAAGTCGCCGTTGAGAGGGAGAGGGAGGAGAAACGTGAAGTGTTATGCTAATATGAGGGTTTTTGGCTTTTAATTAAAATTGGCTTATCGATTTACGAAATTGCCCTTCGGTTTAATTTCCGTTTAACCTATGGTTCAACTATCGATTCGGTTTCTCCAAAATTTTCTTATCTCTCCCATAATTCATGTTTATTCCTAGGGCTCTAATAAAACTTTCCGTTCGTCAAACGGATTTATTTTTCTATTTCTTCGAATTAAACTTCCATAAGGTCAAAACTGGAAATTCGGGTATAACTCTTTCGATTTTGATTTCTAATTCTCCATATTTCTCCCAAAATTAATATTAATTGTGAGGATCCCATTAAAACTCTCGATTCACAAAACAGACGTATTTTTTATTATTCACAAAATTGCCCTTGCGCGTATAACTAGAAAACCCGTGAAACCGGGTGTTACACTTTGACTTAAACCTAAATGATGTTACACGTGCTACAAAATTTAAAACAGCAAGTGAGTTGAGCAAATAATCCAACACATTCTCGGATAGGCACACAAAAAAGTTTTGTACTTTTGATTGTGCTATGCATAAAAGATGTGTCACCTTAATATTCAGCAAATGAGGGCTTAAAGGGGCATGGAATGATAAGTACATCTTCAGGGGATAAGCAAAAACAAAAGTGAAAAAGCACCAAATAACAAAAGAGGAAAGTTATTTCCAAACTTGGCACTTGCACATTCTCGGTTTGGCCATTTATGGCAAAACAGAGACTTGTCCTTTTAACAGAGAAAAGCTTCAGATTTTGAAATAAAGTTGAAGCATTAACCTGCTAATTAAGCTACTAAACTTCAATTAAGGATGACAAATAGAATGGTGCACGATAACAGCACAAAAACAGATCTGGTTTCAGTTTTTAAAAATTCTGCTGCTAGGTTTTTAAAAAAACAGATTTTCAATCGATTTGAACACTAAAAACAGCAAGCACAAAGCACGATTCATGATGTTAAACTTCCATTCTCATAACGTAACATATTCATAGACTTGCTGGAAGAAAAACATTCAAGGAACAAGCACAAAACAGTAGCACACACAAAACAGATTTTCAGAATTAATTCAAGCTGCTCGGGTTTAACAAAAACAGAATGTTAAGCAATTTGAACATTAAAAACAGCAAGAAAAATGCAAAATTTATGATGTTAAACTTCCATATTCATTTCTTAACATATTCATAGACGTGCCGGAAGAAAACATTCAAAGAAAAGGCACGAATAGCAGCAAACAGATCTGGTTTATAAGCAGCAGTTTTCTTTTCTGGTATAGAACAGCAAATACAAACACAAATGAAAAAGCTATTCTCGGTTTTGCATAAACAGAATGTTAAACAATGTAAGCCAGTAAAAACTGCAAGTTAACCACAATATTTTAAAGCTAAACTCTCATGCTTAAGATGTTAACATGCTAGATACTGTGCTGGAACAGAGGTTGATCAGCAGAACAACAACTATCAGCAGAAAACGGGAAATAAGACAGCAAGTAGCACACATAGCAGCAAAATGTTTATCCGAATGAGAAAATAAATTGCAGCTGCGAAAATTGTGGTATTTGAAAGCTAAAACTTCATGCTCAAATCTTTAACAGAGAATAGAACATACTGGAAGTAGTTTTAAACAAAAACTTTTGAAATATATAACAGAAGACAGCAAATTTATCATACAAATCCTTGGGTTAAGCTAATTGTTCATAAATCAGATTTGGTTGCACTTTAGGTTCGATTTTCAGCACTTTAAGAGCAAACTTTTCATGCTAATCAAAGGTTTTGTGTCATATACTTTCATAAGAATATAATGATCAGATAGGTGCAAGAAAACAAGTACATGATTCACACATTTTTAAACTAAATCAAAAGCTTCCATGGTTTGCAAAACAGAACAGCAAACCAGACAATCATAAACGAAGAACAGCACTAATAATCAACATTTTATGATGATTTCAAGCTTTATAGGACACATTAATATGCTGTAAAACATTTAAATTTGGGCTAACAATAGATTAACAATAACCAAACAGAATCAACAAAAAGGAACAGAAAATGCTGCTGGTTTTTGTTTTGAACAGACGATTAAAAACAACAAGAAGCTTTGAAAAGAAAAACGATTTGAAAAACCCCATTGATCATTTCATTAATCTTCATTTTCTCAAGTTTTTGATCATCAAAATTGTTAGAAAATGATTCACATACGTTCTCTAAGAAAAACAGAACAGATTTGAAGCTCGAAATTTTGTTTTAAAAGCTTCTGGTTGGTTCTTTAAAAACCAGAATAATCATTTTAATCCACAGAACAACGAGGTAAGATTCAAGATTCATGACATTAAACCTTAATGTGTAGATCTTAACATGATAATAAAAGTGCTGTAGAGATAGATAAACAACAAGAATAGATCACATAAGCATTTAATAACAAAACCTAGAACAAATATGCAGCAGTTTTTTTGGTTTTCAACAACAGCACGAATCCGAAATGAGAAATAAGATACAGCTAAGAAAATGTAAACCAAGCTGATAGCTAACACTTAGAGGAAGCCACCATGGCTCTGATACCAAATGATGAGCTCAAAGATAAAGCAAGGGCTGCATTAAACCACAAAGAGTGGTGGTTTACTCGGATTTTGGAATAGCAGAAAACAGTAACTTTAGATGAATAAATGGATAGGCAAATGAAGTCCAAATAAAACAAAATTTTAAGGGGAGCTTAAAATATGAGTGAAGAAAGACTCCTTAAAATGTCAGAGCAAAATATTCTGCGGAAATGAAGTTATGATGATAAACCCAATTGATGTCCGACAAGCAACTTTTGAGGCTATTTGAGGACTACTCAAACAACCATGGGTTTGAGAGCCAAGAAGGCGCAACTCCTATTGGTTGTTAATAACCAAGGCTTACCTTGAAGGTGCTCCAAACCACTTCGGGTTTCTCCTTAGCAAAACCGATTTTCTATTCAACCAAAATCAATCCTTACACACACCAATATCCATGGTATATATATAGAACTAAGTGGCTAGGAGTGGATGGCCGAGATTGAGTTGTGCTTTCTTTAATCAACGGTTGAGATTAGCCATGACAAGGATCCACCAAAAAGGCAAAAGTGGTCCCCCCCCTCCTCATGTTGGCGCCCAAATTAGTCCATGCATGTTTTCATGCAATTGCTTTGCATGATTTATACTTTAAGCTCATCCAAGCTCTTTTGCCATACTATCCTAACATTCATCTAGTCTTAAATGCCAACATGCGTGCTTTAATAATTTCATACAATAAGGGCATTGTTTCCCAAATAAAACACACAAAAAGTAACCAATAGAACACATATAATGTTTGGTTACAATGAGTTGAATTAGGAAAGACAAATTCTCTTTTTATCTTCATGCTTCCAATTCAAGTCTTTACATATTCAACTCCTACAAAATGAGAGGCAAATGCATTAATAAATTCATTCTTGTTAATAAACGCACTTACCTTAATTGGTGACAGGGCCTTGGGCACATCAATACATTCAGCTCTTTTACAACAAATCGATTGAAGTGAAGTTTCTTATACTTCATCAAACGCATTACTAAATCTTAATTACGCGTCCATGAAGCTTATTGGGTCCTCAATACACGTCGTTCTCATCACTTCAAGTTACAACCTTGAAGGTGAAATAGATTACTTAGGTTATAACCACAAGTCATGTAACAGTCAACCTCATTTGCCTGATACGTTCAGCTTTTTTAGAACAAATCGATTAAAGTGATGTTTCTTATACTTCATCAAACGCATTACTAAGTCGTAATTACACGTCCATGAAGCTCATTGGGTCCTCAATGCAAGTCGTTCTCATCACTTCAAGTTAGCTCCTTGAAGGTAAAATGGATAACTTAGATTCTAACAACAAGTCCAATAACAGTCATCCTCATTTGCTTGATACGTTCAGTTCTTTTCGAATAAATCGATTGAAGTGAAGTTTCTTATATTTTATCAAACGCATTACTATGACTTCATTACATGTCTACGAAGGTTATTGAGTTCTCAATACACGTCTTTCTTATCAGGTCAAGTTAAAACCTTGAAGTTGAAATGAATAACTTGGGTTCTAACCACAAGTCAAGTAACAGCCAACCTCATTTGCATAATACGTTCTGCTCATTTAGAACAAATTGAATGAAGTGATGTTTCTTATACTTCAACAAACGAATTACTAAGACTTAATTATGCGTCTATGAAAGTTATTGGGTCCTCAATAAAGGACTTTCTCATCACTTCAAGTTAAAACCTTGAAAGTGAAATGGATAACTTGGGTTCTAACCACAAGTCATGTAACAGTCAACCTCATTTGCTTGATACGTTCAGATCTTTTAGAACAAATCGATTGAAGTGAAGTTTCTTATACTTCATCAAACGCATTACAAAGTCTTAATTACGCGTCCATTAAGGTTATTGGGTGGTCAATACTCGTCGTTCTCATCACTTTCAAGTTAAACCTTAAAGATGAAGTGGATAACTTTGTTTTAACCACAAGTCATATAACAGTCAACCTCATTTGCTTGATAAGTTCAAGTCTTTTAGATCCAATCGATTGAAGTGAAGTTTCTTATACTTTATCAAACGCATTACTAAGTCTTAATTATGCGTCCATGAAGCTGATTGGATCCTCAATACACGTCGTTCTCATCACTTCAAGTTACAACCTTGAATGGTGAAATGGATACTTAGGTTCTAACCACAAGTCATGTAACAGTCAACCTCATTTGCCTGATACGTTCTGCCCTTTTAGAACAAATCGATTGAAGTGAAGTTTCATATACTTCAGTCAAACGCAGTACTAAGTCTTAATTACGCGTCTATGAAGGGTTATTTGGCTCTCAATCACATCTTTCTAATCAGTTCAGTTAAAACTTGAAGGTGAAATGGATAACTTGGTTCTACCACAAGTCATGTAACAGCCAACCTCATTTGCATAATACGTTCTGCTCATTAGAACAAATTGAATGAAGTGATGTTTCTTATACTTCAACAAACGAATTACTAAGACTTAATTATGCGTCTATGAAAGTTATTGGGTCCTCAATAAAGGACTTTCTCATCACTTCAAGTTAAAACCTTGAAAGTGAAATGGATAACTTGGGTTCTAACCACAAGTCATGTAACAGTCAACCTCATTTGCTTGATACGTTCAGATCTTTTAGAACAAATCGATTGAAGTGAAGTTTCTTATACTTCATCAAACGCATTACAAAGTCTTAATTACGCGTCCATTAAGGTTATTGGGTGGTCAATACTCGTCGTTCTCATCACTTTCAAGTTAAAACCTTAAAGATGAAGTGGATAACTTTGGTTTTAACCACAAGTCATATAACAGTCAACCTCATTTGCTTGATAAGTTCAAGTCTTTTAGATCCAATCGATTGAAGTGAAGTTTCTTATACTTTATCAAACGCATTACTAAGTCTTAATTATGCGTCCATGAAGCTGATTGGATCCTCAATACACGTCGTTCTCATCACTTCAAGTTACAACCTTGAATGGTGAAATGGATAACTTAGGTTCTAACCACAAGTCATGTAACAGTCAACCTCATTTGCCTGATACGTTCTGCCCTTTTAGAACAAATCGATTGAAGTGAAGTTTCATATACTTCATCAAACGCATTACTAAGTCTTAATTACGCGTCTATGAAGGTTATTTGGCTCTCAATTCACATCTTTCTAATCAGTTCAAGTTAAAACCTTGAAGGTGAAATGGATAACTTGGGTTCTAACCACAAGTCATGTAACAGTAACACTCATTTGCCTGATACGTTCAGCTCTTTTACAACAAATCGTTTGAAGTGATGTTTCTTATACTTTATCAAACGTATTACTAAGTCTTAATTACGCGTCTATGAAAGTTATTGGGTCCTCAATACACGTCTTTTCCATCACTTCAAATTAAAACCATGTAGGTGAAGTGGATAACTTGGGTTCTAACCAAAAGTCATGTAATAGTCAACCTCATTTGCTTGATATGTTTAGCTCTTTTAGAACAAATCAATTGAAGTGAAGTTTCTTTTACTTCATCAAACGAATTACTAAGTCTTAATTACACGTCTATTAAGCTTATTGGGTCCTCAATACACGCCGTTCTCATCACTTCAAGGTACAACCTTGAAGGTAAAATGGATAATATAGGTTCTAACCACAAGACAAGTAACAGTCAACCTCAGTTGCCTGATACGTTCAGCTCTTTTACAACAAATCGATTGAAGTGATATTTCTTATACTTCATCAAACGCATTACTAAGTCCTAATTACTCGACCATAAAGCTCATTGGGTCCTTAATGCACGTCGTTCTCATCACTTCAAGTTACAACCTTGAAGGTAAAATGGATAACTAAGGTTCCATCCACAAGTCATGTAACATTCAACCTCATTTGCCTGATACATTCAGCGCTTTTAGAACAAATCGATTGAAGTGATGTTTCTTATACTTCATCAAATGCTAAACTAAGTCTTAATTACGTGTCTATGAAGGTTATTGGGTCCTCAATACACGTCTTTCTAATCACTTCAATTTAAATCGTTGAAGGTGAAATGGAAAACTTGGGTTCTAACCACAAGTCATGTAACAGTCAACCTCATTTGCTTGATACGTTCAGCTCTTTTAGAACAAATCGATTGAAGTGATGTCTCTTATACTTCATCAAATGCATTACTAAGTCTTAATTACACGTCCATAAAGTTTATTAAGTCCTATATACACGTCGTTCTCATCACTTCAAGTTAAAACCTTGAAGGTGAAATGGATAACTTAGGTTCTAACCACAAGTCATGTAACAATCAGTCTAATTTGCTTGATACGTTCAGTTCTTTTGGAACAAATCGATTGAAGTGAAATTTCTTATACTTCATTAAACACATTACTAAGTTCTAATTACGCGTCCATGAAGCTCATTGGGTCCTCAATGCACGTCGTTCTGATCACTTCAAGTTACAACCTTGAAGGTGAAGTGGATAACTTAAGTTCTAACCACAAGTCCAGTAATAGTCAGCCTCATTTGCTTGATACGTTCAGTTCTTTTTGAACAAATACATTAAAGTGAAGTTTCTTATACTTCATCAAACGCATTACTAAGTCTTAATTACGTGTCTATGAATGTTATTGGGTTCTCAATACACGTCTTTCTCATCAATTCATGTTAAAACCTTAAAGGTGAAATGCATAACTTAGGTTCTAACCACAAGTCATGTAACAGTCAACCTCATTTGCTTGATACATTCAGCTCTTTTACAACAAATTGATCGAAGTTATGTTTCTTATACTTCATCAAACGCATTTCTAAGTCTTAATTATGCGTCTATGAAGGTTATTATGTCCTCAATACACCTCTTTCTCATCACTTCAAGTTAAAACCTTGATAGTGAAATGGATAACTTGGGTTCTAACCACAAGTCATGTAACATCCAACCTCATTTGCTTGATACGTTCAGTGCTATTAGAACAAATCGATTGAAGTGATGTCTCTTATACTTCATCAAACACATTACTAAGTCTTAATTACACGTCCATAAAGCTTATTAGATCCTATATACACGTCGTTCTCATCACTTCAAGTTAAAACCATAAAGGTGAAATGGATAACGTAGGTTCTAACCACAAGTCTTGTAATAGTCAACATCATTTGCTTGATACGTTATGTAAAAGGTTGGGTGTAATCGTATTTAAAAAGTTGAAAAATAAAAAAAAAGGCATGTGAGTGCCCTGTGGCGCGCGCACGCACACGTATTTTACGAGCGACCCCTACGTATTTTAAAGGATTTTTAGGGCCAAAAAACCGAGTCGACATTTTATCGAAAAATGGTTTTAGCCTCGTTTTCAATGTTTTAAAGGTCGACGAACATTACGCCCAACGTGTTTAAGTTAAAGTTAGATTTTAGAGAGGTCGTTAAGTGGGTCAATTATCTAACCCCCGTTTAGAGAGGTCGTTTAGTGTGAAGTAAAAAGGAAAAATTTTATGCGAACTTACCAGGTCTTATGTTTTAAGTTTTTTTTTATTCTGGCAAGTCCGTTGCGGCCCTGACCGGGTTGGGGTCGTCACATTTTCAGTTCTTTTGGAACAAATCGATTGAAGAGAAGTTTCTTATACATCATCAAACGCATTACTATGTCTTAATTACACGTCCATGAAGGTTATTGGGTCCTCAATACACGTCGTTCTCATCACTTCAAGTTACAACCTTGAAGGTGAAATGAATAACTTAAGTCTAACCAGAAAAAAAATAAAAAAAAAAAAAAAAAAAAAAAAAAAAAAAAAAAAAAAAAGAGAAAAAAAAAAAAAAAAGAAAAAAAAAAAAAAAATAAAAAGAGACATGTACAGTCACCGCATTGCGTGATACTCTGCTTTTTTAGAACAAATCGATTGAAGTGAAGTTTCTTATACTTCATCAAAGCATTACTAAGTCTTAATTACGCGACCTTTATGGTATTTGTCCTCAATACATTCGTTTTCTCATTACTTCAAGTTAATCTAGGTGAAATGAATAATTTTTGTTTTAAGACCAAGTCATGTATTAGTGAACCTCAATACACGTCGTTCTTATCACATAAAGGTACAACCTTGAAGGTTAAATGGATAACTTGGGTTCTAACCATAAGTCATGTAACAGTCAACCTCATTTGCCTGATACGTTCAGCTCTTTTAGAACAAATCGATTGAAGTGAAGTTCTATACTTCATCAACGAATTCAAGTCTTAATTCGCGGCCATTAAGGTTATTGTTGGTCAATACTTGTCGTTCTCATAACTTTCAAGTTAAAACCTTGAAGGTGAAATGGATAACTTGGGTTCTAACCATAAGTCATGTAACAGTCAACCTCATTTGCTTGATACGTTCAGCTCTTTTAGAACAAATCGATTGAAGTGAAGTTTCTTATACTTCATCAAACGCATTACTAAGTCTTAATTATGCGTCATGAAGCATAAATTGGATCCTCAATACACGTCGTTCTCATCACTTCAAGTTACAACCTTGAAGGTGAAATGGATAACTTGGGTTCTAACCACAAGTCATGTAACAGTCAACCTCATTTGCCTGATACGTTCTGCCCTTTTAGAACAAATCGATTGAAGTGAAGTTTCTTATACTTCATCAAACGCATTACTAAGTCTTAATTATGTGTCTATGAAGGTTATTGGGTCCTCAATACACGTCGTTCTCATCACTTCAAGTTAAAACCTTGAAGGTGAAATGGATAACTTGGGTTCTAACCACAAGTCATGTAACAGTCAACCTCATTTGCCTGATACATTCAGCTCTTTTAGAACAAATCGATTGAAGTGAAGTTTCTTATACTTCATCAAACGCATTACTAAGTCTTAATTATGTGTCTATGAAGGTTATTGGGTCCTCAATACACGTCGTTCTCATAACTTTCAAGTTAAAACCTTGAAGGTGAAGTGGATAACGTTGGTTCTAACCACAAGTCATATAACAGTTAACCTCATTTGCTTGATAAGTTCAAGTCTTTTAGATCCAATCGATTGAAGTGAAGTTTCTTATACTTTATCAAACGCATTACTAAGTCTTAATTATGCGTCATGAAGCTAATTGGATCCTCAATACACGTTGTTTTCATCACTTCAAGTTACAACCTTGAATGGTGATATGGATAACTTAGGTTCTAACCACAAGTCATGTAACAGTCAACCTCATTTGCCTGATACGTTCTGCCCTTTTAGAACAAATCGATTGAAGTGAAGTTTCATATACTTCATCAAACGCATTACTAAGTCTTAATTACGCGTCTATGAATGTTATTGGGTTCTCAATACACGTCTTTCTCATCAATTCATGTTAAAACCTTAAAGGTGAAATGCATAACTTGGGTTCTAACCACAAGTCATGTAACAGTCAACCTCATTTGCCTGATACATTCAGCTCTTTTACAACAAATTAATCGAAGTTATGTTTCTTATACTTCATCAAACGCATTACTAAGTCCTAATTACTCGACCATGAAGCTCATTGGGTCCTTAATGCACGTCGTTCTCATCACTTCAAGTTACAACCTTGAAGGTGAAATGGAAAACTTAGGTTTCAACCACAGTCAAGTAACATTCAACCTCATTTGCCTAATACATTCAGCTCTTTTAGAACAGATCGATTCAAGTGATGTTTCTTATACTTCATCAAACGTATTACTAAGTCTTAATTATGTGTCTATGAAGGTTATTGGGTCCTCAATACACGTCTTTCTAATCACTTCAATTTAAATCGTTGAAGGTGAAATGGAAAACTTGGGTTCTAACCACAAGTCATGTAACAGTCAACCTCATTTGCTTGATACGTTAAGCTCTTTTAGAACAAATCGATTGAAGTGATGTCTCTTGTACTTCATCAAACGCATTACTAAGTCTTAATTACACGTCTATAAAGTTTATTAAGTCCTATATACACGTCGTTCTCATCACTTCAAGTTAAAACCTTGAAGGTGAAATGGATAACTTAGGTTCTAACCACAAGTCATAACAATCAGTCTAATTTGCTTGATACGCTCAGTTCTTTTGGAACAAATCGATTGAAGTGAAATTTCTTATACTTCATCGAACGCATTACTAAGTCTTAATTACGCCTCCATGAATGTTATTGGGTCCTCAATACACGTCGTTCTCATCACTTCAAGTTAAAACCTTGAAGGTGAAATGGATAACTTGGGTTCTAACCACAAGTCATGTAAAAATCAACCTCATTTGCCTAATACGTTAAGCTCTATTACAACAAATCGATTGAAGTGAAGTTTCTTATACTTCATCAAACGCATTTATAAGTCTTCATTACGTTTCCCTGAAGTTTATTGGGTCTTTAATACACGTCGTTCTCATCATTTCAAGTTACAGCCTTGAAGGTGAAATAGATAACTTGGGTTCTAACCACAAGTTATCTAACAGTCAACCTCATTTGCTTGATACGTTCAGCTCTTTTATAACAAATCGATTGAGGTGAAGTTTCTTATATTTCATCAAACGCATTACTAAGTTTTAATTACGCATCCATTATTAAGCTTATTGGGTCCTTAATACACGTCTTTCTCTTCACTTCAAGTTAAAACTGTAACAACCGGTTTTACGAGGTGTTGTAATTCTAATAAATAATTATATTTTTTGTAAATATAGTAAACGAGGTCCGTTTTGTGAACGGACAGTTTTAATTGAGTCCCCATAATAAATTTGAAATATTGGCGAAATAAATTTTTTTAGAGAAAACAGATTGAAGGGTCAATTGATGAAACAAAGGACGAAACAAATAGAAAATCAAAAGAAGGGCAAAACCGTAATTTTGTAAACCAAAAATTTAATAAAAAAATCACAATAGCCCTCCTCCCTCCAGAACACTTCACGCGAACTCCCTCTCCCTCTCTGGCGATTTCTTTCCCTCCTGCGGTGATTCCTCACATTGGTGAACAATGCTCTTCCGAAAAATCTCGATCCTTCACGTTCTAGGTAAGATTCCCTAGTTTTTGGACGTTAGATTTCGATTTCTAAAGTTAAACAATTAGGGTTCGTTTAGGGTTTTGTTCAAAAACGTGGTTTAGGTTTTGAAATCGATAGGTTGACTGTATTTGAGTATATAATGAACGTATTGGGCGTTATTGGAGGAAGTTGATTGGTTTACTGAGGAATGTTAGAGTTTTGGATGATTGGAGCTGTGAAAAACCATTAATAGAGGTTTTGAGTTGTCGAGCGTAAATTACTCGATAAAATGTCTCAATGAGTTAAATTAGAATTTTAGGAAATTTCTTCAGTTAGGTTTTCGTTAATCTGGACGTTTAACGGTTTGAACTCATTTTAACGAAAAATGTTGTGAAATTGCCTTAGGTGAACAACGCTCGTGGACGGGGCTAGAGTTGCAACGGACGCGAGGTAAGTTCTCGTGACTTACTATGACCGATTGGCCTACACCGTACGTCGAAGTGTTGTCGAGGAACATTGGTGATTTGTTTGTCTAATGCTTTGGTTGGGTAGTTAGGATTGGTTGTTTTTAGAGGATTATGTCTTTATCGTCTTGATGGTACACATGTTGGTTGTTTACTTTATATATTGAATTGTTCATGCATCACGATTTTCGAACGAGCATAGAAAATGAATTTTCGCACTACGTTTTCAGAAAAAGTGATGTGGCTCGAAAGGAGGCTATTGTTCTATTGTGAAGGCTAAGAGGAGCTTGTCACAATACCACATGTAATGAAACTAATATACGTAATCTGTTATTTGGTCATGCGAGGTGGGGTTCAGGCGTGGCTGTTCAGGTGACTTTCTTAACGGAATTTAACTGTCACCTCTATTTCTAGTCTTTTGTGCTAAAAATTATATATGTCACTACTTATTTGTTTTATTTTTGGGATGGCAGAATTGTAATTAGGGAAGATAGCCTAGCATATAAATTCAAAATGGAAACCTTAAACCTCATTAAAATCCCACTGTAGCCGACACACTTATTCTCGGCGATTTCCTCTCCTTCTGAGCTCTCTCCCCCAGCCAGCTACAGCTCTTTCCGACGACTGATTTTTCAGTCCTTACCCCGTCAAATCACGCTTCAGGTAAGACATTGTCAATGTAGATGCCGATTCCTTGTTTAGAGTTCTGTTTTCAGCAAAACTTGTAGCTCGGGCTCTCCAATGGCAGAGTATTTTAGTTCATTGTCAATCTGTGAGTGATAATGTCATTCCAGATCGATTCTGGACCTTTTTTTTATGCAACCAACCCTGGGTAATCGATAGTCGAATCTGTCTATTTCAGTTTTTGAGATTTCAGATTTTCACAGAGTGTTAGACTAAGGATCCGGAGATGACTTTAACTGCTAGATTCTAGGATGACTTGTAACTAGAACTTTTAGGACTTTGTTTTAACTACTGTAATGTGATATGTTTTAGGTGAAGAAAGTTTGGAGAGAAGTACCCCGATTTCTAAGGAAGCCAGGTAAGTGAATGTATATGTTTCTCGGTCATTAGGACCCTACATCAAAGGATGCTAGGTAGAGATTTCTATGATGTTTAGAAGTTTCCCTTATGTCACTGTCTAATGTTTAAGCTGATGATTAGCTCCATGGTAAGGTCTCATATTGAATAGTGATCTACTCTGTAGCTTGATGATTTAAGAATTTCCATGTTCATGCATTATTAATGTTTTATGCACATGAAAAACGTTTTGAAAGCATGTTTTCTCATGAACAAGATAAGATGATAAAAACCCCTGCAACGTGGTTGAGTGAGGGTTGGGGGTGGTTCGGCGTATGTCACAGTCCAGAGAAGGACATATGAATACGACCCGCAGTAGGGACCATGATCAAACTCACTGTCGGACCCGCTTTACAGGCACAAATCCTCTCTCAATCCACACAATTAAGTTAAGAATATGAACGATGAATATGATCCATGAATATGAATGATGAAGTGAATGACGAATATGATCTATGACTATGGATGATGAAAAGAAAGATGAATACGATCTATGATTATGAATGATGAATATAAACAAGAACATGAACCAGAAATGATTTATGAGCATGTTTTCTCTGAATTATGCATTCATGCACTCGTGATAGTATTGCATTCCTTACTAAGCATTAGGCTTATAGTTTAAACCTTATGATGTAGGTGACGAGTTTTCAGGTGAGGATTTCAAGGTCGATGAAGGCGTTTAAGCTTGGTTGTTGGATGGTGTCCGGGGAGCAGTTCTGTGGCTGGGTGGCAAATAATAAACCCTGGTTAACGTTTCTATGATTTTACCGATGTTTATGAGTACTGAAGTCTAAGTAGGTTGAGATTGTGTTTATTAATTGGGATCCTAGAGGTTGTTTGTCTTACTTCCAGAGTCTGGGGATATTTCTAAAGTTAATGAATGACATGTTTTGGGTTAAGTCTTTCACGGTATAAATTTCTGGATAAGTTCCTGAATTCCACAGTTGCGAGTGACGAGTCATTGGAGTTTGAAGCTTGTGTACATCTATGTTCCTCTGATAGATGTAACCCTGGCGGATGACGCCCCAGATA